>JASDDO010000026.1:247148574-247550825 GCA_030015575.1 Agapanthus africanus
ATTATAAGATTTGACTGATGGACGTAAAAACCGCTTTTCTAAATGGAAATTTAGAAGAGTGTGTCTATATGGACCAGCCAGAGGGTTTCATTCAGAGTGGGAGCAGCGAAAAATTGTGCAAGTTGCTTAAGTCTATCTATGGACGAAAGCAGGCATCGCGGAGTTGAAACATCTGTTTTGATGAGACTGTCAAAGAATTTGACTTTATCAAAACTCCGGATGACCCATGCATTTATAGTAAGATTGTAGCATGAAATGTTGTATTTCTCGTCTTGTATGTGGATGACATTCACTTGATAGGAAATGACATTCCTTTGCTACAATCTGTCAAAAGGTTCCTGTCACAAAGGTTCTCCATGAAAGACCTGGGTAATGCCTCTTACATTCTGGGGATCCAGATCCATCGTGATAGATCTAAGAGTATGTTGGGACTTTCACAGTCCAGATACATAGACACCATACTGAAAACATTCAGTATGGATGATTCAAAGCGCGGTAATTTACCAGCTTGTCACGGAATCACCCTCTCTAAAGAGATGTCTCCCAAGACTGATTTGGAAAGGGATCGCATGTCTATTATACTCTACGCTTCTGCAGTGGGCTCTATAATGTATATGATGTTGTGTACCGGACCATATGTAACTTATGCACTAAGCATAGTAAGCAAGTATCCGTCAAACCCTAGGGAGAAGCACTGGATAGCAGTAAAGAACATTCTCAAGTACCTGAGAAGGACTAAGGAGATTTTCTTGTGTAACGTTTCGGAAAATATAAAATATTATTTTTGGAATTTAATATTAAGATAATATTTTTCCCGAAAACTGCCGATTTGCGAAATTGGGGTTTTCGGAAAAAGGTATAAATATATACCAATAATTATGAAATAAATGGAAATTAAAATGATTTATTCATTTAAATATATAATTAAAGGATTTGCCACTTTTAAAATTTATTTTGTGCAGTTTTGATAAAAACCCGATTAGTGCACTGCTAATCGCGATTAAGCCAAATCCGCATTTCTATAGTTTTCCATGGTTAGTGCACCATGACATGTTTCATTTTGTTACATCTTTCATTTCTTTTGTGTTATGGTTTATTGGTGGAGAGAAAAGAAAACGGAAAAGTCAAAGGGGACATAATGATGAGGTAGGTATACTAGTGATGAGAGAGAGAGTATGTGTGAATTATAATGAGAGGGGGGGGGGTTTGCTGCCAAAATCATAATCCCTCACCATTTCCATCATCCTCTTCATCTCCTCAAGCTCCCAACCCTCCTTAAATAATCCCTAGATCCATCTCCTAACAATCCCCAAAACCCTACACACCCTTCACAAATAGTAATCCCCTCTTCAAGCTCTATACATGGGACCAAGAAAAATTCAGTTTTGATGATCTTGGGGGATTCATGGGTGCTTTATGAGGTAATCCCTTCACTAATTGGGTAGTTTTCCATTTCCTTAAGTATTTATATGTGTTTTGATGTGATATTGTGGAGGTTGTGAACATTGGGAAACCCTAGTGAAGATTGATTGTTGGTTTGAATTGGGTGATGCCTAGTGGCTGTTCACTAGACTTGGGTGCTGTTTAAAGACCTGGAACAAACCCTAGAAACCCCAAAATACTGATTTAGAAACCCGACATTGGAAAAACTGCAAATCTGGGAGTGTATTTAGGAATCTGCTATCACCCCGAGACCACTAAAATAAAATTGAGCTGACAGTGAGTCGTGCAGGCACCTAGGAAGCTACCTCCGAGACCCGAGCCCCTAATTCAAAGTCCTGGCCGCATATTTAATCATTCTGGCCGCAATTTGCAGCCAGAGTAGGATGGAATGGTTCCAGATTTGGTCCATGGCTCCTTCTGCAATAAATTAGACCCCTCCTATATGTAGTTTTGGCTAATTGTCATCTGGGGAAAATCTGGGAGCATTTTGGTGCGTTTTAGGCGATGTTTTCCGTATTTTTAAATGCACTTTCTTGATATTTGGATTTGTATTTGGTTGTCGGGTGTTTGTACATCGACAAAAGAGGTTGTTTGATTGATTTGCACGGTTAGGCCATAGGTTCTAACCTGTGAGCACACTGTGCGCTGTATCGGTTTTCTGCATCGATTTTAATACGTATTGCGATTGGTTATTATTGTAGGTACCCTCGCATGGTTTCCGAGGTGAAGAAGCGTGGCGTCATCGATTTGGGAGAGCGAAGACAGGTGAGTAGATCTATATCTACCGGGGATGTCGGGTGGATGGCGTATAGCACCCCCACCAACTTCTGATGGAAACCGATTTATAGAGTATGGTTAGGAAACCTAGATTATGAAACTAGGGTTAGAATATAAATAGCTATGTAGTCACATTAGAAACTAGAGGTTAGTTAAGTGTGATATGCTACTACTACCGTAGGATGATGTTTAGCGATATTACCGCTTAGGGTTCTGTAGGACTAGATAGTCGATGTAGATGCGTCATCCGAACCATACCTTTTTCTAAACTAAAAAATCGTATGTATCTTTTAAATGTATAACTTGAGGGATGTTACGGATTTTCAAATGATATCTTTTCCTTAAAAGCACCGTAACCCATGTTTCCAAAACTACGATTCACTTCTTTAAAAATCTGATTGTATGGTTCGGAAGTTTTTGCTAGTTTAGATACTTATACATAGTAGAGATAGAATGTTTATGTAAATTCGACATGATATGAGATATAAATGCGATGAAAGAATACAAGACGAATTTGATGATATGATGAGATAATGATATGATGTGATGGTATACGGATGCGAGTCGATCGAGATGATTTATACCCTGCCGGTCCCCTGATATGAGATTATTGCAGATGCGACCCTGGACAAAGGTATATAGGGTTCTATATATTTATAGAATGTTGTGAATCATGGATGATAGGCCGTATGTAATATTAGGCCGTACCCTCATTTTCCTTATAGGATGATAGGATCCCTATTAGCTTAATGCCGCCGCACGATGATATTCCGTGCGTGATGAGTTGACTTGATGTTTGATCCTTACCCTTGACTAGAGCTTGTTGTACGATGGATTATACCGTACGCGATATTTTTGGGCTAGATGCCGATTTATAGATTCACCGACTCGGACATATGATAATTATGTATACCTTATAGCTGTTAGCTGATGATTTACTTGCTGCTTTCATGATATTATTGTTGCATCGCATATACCTGTGATAGTACACCGGCACCATTATCGATGATGCGTATGTTACACGTACACATATTTGCCGGCTTACACACTTCATCATCGATAATTGCCATGTCACTATACAGTAGAGTTGTTGCATCATGATATATACATTGATACATTCATACTTTCGGATATACACATTCATATATCCATATTGGTGTACATATACCTTGATACACCCATACTTGTGCACATACACATTGTATATTCATATTTGTGCACACATACATGGTACATCTATACTTGTGCATATTCATATTGTACCTATATAGATAACTGGTTTTATTGGGAAATTGGGAACCGCAGTCATATTTTAAAAACTGGAATCATTTTAAAAGAGCGGTTTCCCCTTAATATGTCATATCACTATTCCGTATTGCATGATACACGGATATACTCGCATTTCTTTTTACATGTCGCATACATCATGCTCTATTATTTTACGCATTGAGATATGCTGTTTTTATGAGATTTGTGGATTTGAGAACCGTGGATATTTCAAATGAGATTATGTGTTGTTTTAAAAACCCGGTTTCTCTTGATATGATATTTCAGTGCGTCCACCATGTGTTTTCTCGGTTCTGAGAGTGGCATGTGAAACCCGATTCGAGGAGTGGTATGCACCGTCTACGGGTACATGGTGGACCCGGTGAGGTACCCCGGGGCAAGAAGACTCGTATATGTTAGACGGTGAGCCCGGCTGGGGGAGCACTACCTACCGGTGATAGTATGTAGACTCGACGGTTATCCGGAGGATACCGACCGGAGTAGCAAGATGGATATAAGGGCCGACCAGGGAGTGCGGCGCCTGAGGGCCGATCTGAGGATGCGGCGCCTGAGATATATGAGGATTTACGTGCCGATGCTGGGCACGGTTTTCATGATGTTTTCGAGTGTCGATGCTAGGCACTCAGGTTCCTTGATTTAGATGAGTCGGGAGGGACACCGTTAATATTTATATCCTCATACTTTCATGCACACTCTTTTATGATATTTACATGCATGATATTGTTGCGTCAGTGGTTGACGCGTGGATTAGATCCACATACATACATACATACACTGATGTTACTATGGGAGATTATACACATGTTTATACACATTGATTCAAGGGTGGACGAGATCCACATATCTGCATACCTTGATTATGGTTGGACGATACCCATATACATGCATTGATTATTACTGTTGGATGTTATCCGCATGCACGTAGGTAGTGACAACCTTGTTGGCACATATACGACCCGGTCAACCTAGATATCATAGTATTACCTGTATGATATAGTTGACCTCAGAGGCGTTGTTTATTCGATTTCTTCTTGTAGATATATTTCTATTCATGAGTTGGCAACTCACTCCCGTTGTGCCACAGTTCTTGCAGGTTGACCGCTTGGATCAGTATCGGCTTCGCTGGCATACAGTTCCATTCGGGTGTTTTGCATTGGTAGGTGGGGCATTTGTATCGTACCCACTCTTGTATTATATTTCATATTGTATCTAGTTAACTCCATCAATCAATCAAAATTAGAATTTGTATAAGTAATGAGACTTAGTGAGACTTGTAGTTGCGAGATTTGAGCGATGGGTTTTACATTCACTTTTAGGGTTATATTTGCTCATTTCTTTATCTTTTGTGGTGAACTCCGCCGTTGGGCGTCGTATACTTATTTATAATGTTTTGCATGGTTGTGATCTGCCGTTTGGCGAAGAGATAGCTCCCGCTTGGGGATGCCATTATTCTTGCTATGTATTTGTGGTTTTGGATCAAAATATACAAAGGAGGTGCTGCCGAACTTTTTTTTAAAAAAGACGAAACATGTTTTCAAATTGGTAAATTCCACTTGCATCATTCATGTTCCTTTTCTATGCATTAGGAAAACTTGTTTTCATTATTCCCTTATTTCAAAACCTCACCTCCTTTATTTTTCTAAAAGGTTTAGATTTCTGGGTTTCAGCTTACTTGAATTCCGTTACGCCTTTAGACGTTGCGTGATTCAAGTGCTGGTCACGAGCTAATATTTTGGGTCGTGACAAAGTTGGTATCAGAGCGCTAGGTTTAACCTTTGTTCGAGTCTATGTTTGACTATGCGGAGTCTTGGGCGGGTATGTATTTCGGAACCTAGGCATGACCTTACGGAACTTAGACTTGAACGGCGGGGTATTAGACCCGAACTTTCGTTTCATAGGCTGACCCTGGTTGATGGAGTAGGTAGCTTGAGTAGAGTAACGTACCGTATGTATGTTTCGCGCCATATTTACGATACGATACTCCACTTAAGAAACCTTAGGATATACATATTTTTGAGACCAGTGATTCTCTTATATCCATGATTATACATCCATTGGAGATCCTCGATTCTATTTGTTCCCATGATCATACTTTCATTGATGCTGTTCCTTTTCATGATCATGTATCCATTCTGGATTTGTCGTTTTCTTTCTTGACATTGATCTGCTCTCTTCGATAATCGATTGAGGTTCATGTCACCATTGTTTGGGCACAGTTTGAGCTGCTGCTGGTGTTACGGTCAGGGCGAGCTCATCCGGTACGAGGGCCGACCAATGTGTTTTCTGGTGACATGGGAACGTCTCGAGTTAGCATTGTTGATTGTGACCTCTTGTGGAGGCGAGTGCTCGGTTTTATATCGGATGATCGGGCCATTGTTAGAGCTGCCAGTTGCGAGAGGACGGTTGATGTACAACATACCTCAAGAATTTGATGTCGCCTACCGTGCAGACAGGTGACCCAGCTGTTGCTGAGATGATGGGATGTCGCTTCCAGAGCTTACGAGCTAAGACCGCCGGAGATACCAAGCAAAAATGCGACAGTTGATAGATAGTCTACCGCGATTTGAGAGACGAGAGTGATTCGTCCGATTTATGCGCCGGAGCAGGCCCAGTTGAGTTGAAGCCTTCCAGTGTGGAGAGCCTTACTCAGATCTAGAGCAGACCAATTTAGAGACGACAGCCAATGTATCGCCTTTCCTGGAGGATTGAGGCGTTGTTCAGCGTACAGATGAATGAGCCAGTCGTTGCTGCAAATGACGAGGTATCACCCAGAGGTTGGAGCTAATGCAGCATAAGTATATACTTAGAGATATGATGGAAGGTCGCTAGACACCCAAGGGTGATGGACTATGACATGTGGTTCGTTCTCTACCCGATGCGAGGTCATCAGATAGATTGATTCCAGCTAGAGACGACTTCACGCAGATTCGTTGAGAGTCGATAGAGACGATCGAATGTCAGGAAACCATATTCCAAGTTTAAAGTATTCGGAATGACGTGCAAGCAATTCTATGGACCCTCTAGAAGAATGAAACCCTAATTCGACATAATGACCGTGTGAAAGCCTTTGAACCTTAGGGTTTACGGCAGTTCCACGGCGCCATTAGTGAGGCTTGGGTTTGCCCTTCTACGGCTGGATCACTGATGCTGTGGCATGTACTCGATAATATTAAACTGTACCCAAGATATTGATCTCTTGAGGGATTATGAGGTTTTGACATATCGATCGGATGGTTCGACATCATTCGGATATCTTGTGATGGGATACATTGCTTGGGAGACTCCGGATACGAGCATAGCCGTTGGAGCGCAGTCCTTGCAGCTACGAGAAGACCTGGACCAGGAGTGGTCATTTTGCGCACACCCAGAAGGCCAGAATTCGGCATCGTCGACGAGATAGTTGACCAGGTTCGGATAGAAGACCTCACCCAGATGCGTTGTGAGTTGATCGAGGACGGACGAACATTGAATATTCCTCCGATGGTTGGGACGAGTTTCCAAGGACGTGTTCGGCCAGATATCTTCTACCGAGTGATGAAGATACCGAGTTCGTGACTTCGAGTCTGAGTGAGAGACCTCGGGTTGGCCGTGGCCGAGAACAGTCGCAGTGCGCAGATAGCATGGCGTGACGTCATAATGAGAGATGATAAAGACGTGTGGAACCAGAAGTTCGTGCGAGACGCTGACGAGCTGTTATTACTCCCCGTTGAGATCAGAGACCTGATATGCTTATAGAGGCGTTGGGATACGGCCAGTTTTCAAGGAAATATGTGCGGCACATGCAGATGTCCAGAAAACGAGAAAAGATTATATAAGAGTACCAGCCTCCGTACAGTTCGGCATAGGCGAGATCGGAAGAGACCTTGAGCAGGATTCCTTCCAGGACACTGCTGTAATGAGATTTGCACCCAGGATCAGATGTGCCACGTACAGTCAGAGGACCAGAGGCCGACGCCAGCAACGTGCTGCTTTATGAGTGGTCATGATGATTGACCGAGAGATGACCAGAGAAGTGCTAGGGCGGAATCGTCCCCGTTAGCACACCTGACAGGCCCGATGAGCCGATAGATTGCGAGATTGGTAATCCGCAGAGAAGATAAGGACCTAGAGACCGAGGATGCCAGACCGTGAGCAGGAGGCAAGCGGATGTTTTTGTTCTGCCAGTTTCTAGGCGCACCGATTTATTTCTCGACATTATAGGAGGTGTACCTCGATCTCCTTTGTCGCGATTTGCGTTTGTGATCTGAGTATCACGCTTATATCGCTTGGATTTGAGTTTTGATGACGAGTTTCCTGATATTGATTTCGTGAACCATGGTTGCACCTACTGAGTATTTACATTTCGTGCATAGTTATTGCACTTGAGATATGTTTTTATACACCCTGGTATTGGTGTTTGATTTGTGCATGTTTATTGCACTTGAGATATGTTTTTATACACCCTGGTATTGGTGTTTGATTTGTGCATGTTTATTGCACTTGATATTGGTTTTATGCCTTGGTTGCACATGTCTATGATTTTGTGGATTTCATACGGATGATTTGATTTTTGCACTCGGTGTAGCTTATAAGTGCTTGTAGTGCATTGATATGCGTTTTGTGCACGTAGTTGCACACGTTTACTATTTTATACACCTTGGTGTACTCGGTGTTGCTGTTTATGCATTTGAGTTATTGATCGGTATTTCGTGCACTGGATGCACTGTATTTGTATTTCATACACTGGATGCACTGTATTTGTATATAATGCACTAGATTGCATTCTGCATTTGTTGCACCGGACGGGTATTTATGCGTTGTCGCATTGGAATTATACCCCGTACCTAGGTTGCACCCGATTTATATCCTTGAGCATTCGTTTTACCAGATTTGTATTTTCGTGCGTGTTGGCACTTGCCGTTCATTTTCGCGCATGTTATTGCACTATATGTTTTTACGGACCCGACACGCTTTGGTTGGATTTTCGCGCATGTTGGGCGCATGATATGAGATGCGATTCTGTGCACACCGGATGCACTGGATTGAGATTTTTGTGCACTTTAGATGCACTTGATGTTGTTGTCGTGCACACCCGTTGCACTGGATAGATGTTTTGTGCACACCCGTTGCTCTTAGTTTTGCTTCTGTGTATTATAGCACCTGCATTTGGATTTGATTTCCATGCGCACCAGACGCATGTGAATTTTTTGATACGCCCTTCTGAGGTTGATTTTGCTTTTGAGCACTTTGTCTTCATGTTGGGCACTATATTGTGTAATAGCCAGACAAGACTGATCTGAGGACAGTACCTGAGTACTCAGCATCCATTAAAAGTTTACCAAGAGGTTTTCGAAAAAGAGGAGCTATAGTCTCGCTATTTCCTACGTGTACGTGAGCGACATGAGCGTTTATAAAGGGAAAACCTTTTGAGATATTTTAAAAATGACGGAACGTGTATTTAAGAAAACATATATGGACATATATTATTATTTTAAAATGAGAGTCCGTCGGTTATGCCGGGAGTTACGCATTCCAGCGGCGATTTAGAAAATATTTTGCATGTGTTTTATTCAGATTTTGGAGTTTTTCAAGAATGCGTACTATACATGTATTATAGTATTTGACTAGTGTATATTGGATTTCAGTAGTGGATTTCGAGATCTGTATCTTTCTTATAACTCCGAGGATATGCATGCAAATCAGATGATTTGCGTAACGCTTGACGGAGTTCGATTTTGAGTTTTGTATTCGTTTTTATGCGCACTTGACGCGCTGTGATATTTCTGCGATTTCCATGATTTCGAAGCCCGTTGTTTTGAGCTGATTATTGAAATGTTTTAGATTTTGGGGGTTTAAATTTAAATTCGGGGACCGAATTTATTTAAGGGGGGAAGATTGTAACGTTTCGGAAAATATAAAATATTATTTTTGGAATTTAATATTAAAATAATATTTTTCCCGAAAACTGCTGATTTGCGAAATTGGGGTTTGCGGAAAAATGTATAAATATATACCAATAATTATGAAATAAATGAAAATTAAAATGATTTATTCATTTAAATATATAATTAAAGGATTTGGCATTTTTAAAATTTATTTTGTGCAGTTTTGATAAAAACCCGATTAGTGCACTGCTAATCGCGATCAAGCCAAATCCGCATTTCTACAGTTTTCAATGGTTAGTGCACCATGACATGTTTCATTCTGTTATATCTTTCATTTCTTTTGTGTTATGGTTTATTGGTGGAGAGAAAAGAAAAAGAAAAAGGAAAAGTCAAAGGGGACATAATGATGGGGTAGGTATACTAGTGATGAGAGAGTGTGTGTGTGAATTATAATGAGCGGCGGGGGCTGCTGCCCAAATCATAATCCCTCACCATTTCCATTATCCACTTCATCTCCTCAAGATCCTAACCCTCCTCAAATAATCCCTAGATCGATCTCCTAACAATCCCCAAAACCCTACACACCCTTCACAAATATTAATCCCCTGTTCAAGCTCTATACATGGGACCAAGAAAAATTCAGTTTTGATGATCTTAGGGGAATCATGGGTGCTTTATGAGGTAATACCTTCACTAATTGGGTAGTTTTCCATTTACTTAAGTATTTTTATGTGTTTAGATGTGATATTGTGGAGGTAGTGAACATTGGGATACCCTAGTGAAGATGGAGTGTTGGTTTGAATTGGGTGATGCCTAGTAGCTGTTCACTAGACTTGGGTGCTGTTTAAAGACCTGGAACAGACCCTAGAAACCCCAAAATACGGATTTCGAAACCCGACATTGGAAAAACTGCAAATCTAGGAGTGTTTTTAGGAATCTGCTATCACCCCGAGACCCCTAAAATAAGATTGAGCTGACAGTGAGTCGTGCAGGCGCCTAGGAAGCTACCACCAAGACCCGAGCCCCTAATTCAAAGTCCTGGCCGCAGATTTAATCATTCTGGCCGCAATTTGAGGCCAGAGTAGGATGGAATGGTTCCAGATTTGGTCCATGGCTCCTTTTGCACTAAATTAGACCCCTCCTATATGTACTTTTGGCTAATTGTCATCTGGGGAAAATCTGGGAGCATTTTGGTGTGTTTTAGGCAATGTTTTCCGTATTTTGAAATGTACTTTCTTGATATTTGGATTTGTATTTGGTTGTCGGGTGTTCGTACATCGACAACAGAGGTTGTTTGATTGATTTGCATGGTTAGGCCATAGGTTCTAACCTGTGAGCACACTATGCGCTGTATCGGTTTTCTGCGTCGATTTTAATACGTATTGCGATTGGTTATTTTTGTAGGTACCCTCGCATGGATTACGAGGCGTCATCGATTTGGGCGAGTGAAGACAGGTGAGTAGATCTATATCTACCGGGGATGTCGGGTGGATGGCGTATAGCACCCCTGCAAACTTCTGATGGAAACCGATTTATAGAGTATGGTTAGGAAACCTAGATTAGGAAACTAGGGTTAGAATATAGATAGCTATGTAGTCACATTAGGAACTAGAGGTTAGTTATGTGTGATATGCTACTACTACCCTAGGATGATGTTTAGCGATATTACCGCTTAGGGTTCTGTAGGACTAGATAGTCGATGTAGATGCGTCATCCGAACCATACCTTTTTCTAAACTAAAGAATCGTATGTATCTTTTAAATGTATAACTTGAGGGATGTTACGGATTTTCAAATGATATCTTTTCCTTAAAAGCACCGTAACCCATGTTTCCAAAACTACGATTCACTTCTTTAAAAATCTGATTGTATGGTTCGGAAGTGTTTGCTAGTTTAGATACTTATACATAGTAGAGATAGCATGTTTATGTAAATTCGACATGATATGAGATATAAATGCGATGAAAGAATATAAGACGAATTTGATGATATGATGATATGATGTGATGGTATATGGATGCGAGTCGATCGAGATGATTTATACCCTGTCGGTCCCCTGATATGAGATTATTGCAGATGCGACCCGGGACATAGGTATATAGGGTTATATATATATATATAGAATGTTGTGAATCATGGATGATAGGCCGTATGTGAAATTAGGCCGTACCCTCATTTGTCTTATAGGATGATAGGATCCCTATTAGCTTAATGCCGTCGTACGATGATATTCCGTGCGTGATGAGTTGAATTGATGATTGATCCTTACCTTTGACTAGAGGTTGTTGTACGATGGATTATACCGTACGCAATGTTTTTGGCCTAGATGCCGATTGATAGATTCACCGACTCGGACATATGATAGTTATGTATACCTTATAGCTGTTAGCTGATGATTTACTTTCTGCATTCATGATATTATTATTGCATCGCATATACCTGTGATAGTACACCTGCACCATTATCGATAATGCGTATGTTACACGTACACATATTTGCCGGCTCACACACTTCATCATCGATAATTGCCATGTCACTACACAGTAGAGTTGTTGCATCATGAAGTATACATAGATACATTCATACTTGTGGATATACACATTCGTATATCCATATTGGTGACATATACCTTGATACACCCATACTTGTGCACATACACATTGTATATTCATATTTGTGCACACATACATGGTACATCTATACTTGTGCATATTCAAATTGTACCTATATAGATAACTGGTTTTATTGGGATATTGGGAACCGCAGTCATATTTTAAAAACTGGAATCATTTTAAAAGAGCGGTTTCCCCCTTAATATGTCTTATCACTATTCCATATTGCATGATACACGGATATGCTCGCATTTCTTTTTACATGTCGCATACATCATGCTCTATTATTTTACGCATTGAGATATGCTGTTTTTATGAGATTTGTAGATTTGAGAACCGTGGATATTTCAAATGAGATTATGTGTTGTTTTAAAAACCCGGTTTCTCTTGATATGATATGTCAATGCATCCACCATGTGTTTTCTCGGTTCTGAGAGTGGCATGTGAAACCCGATTCGAGGAGTGGTAGGCACCGTCTACGGGTACATGGTGGACCCGGTGAGGTACCCCGGGGCAAGAAGACTCATATATGTCAGACGGTGAGCCCGGCAGGGGGAGAACTACCTACCGGTGATAGTTTGTAGACTCGGCGGTTATCCGGAGGATACCGACCGGAGTAGCGAGATGGATATGAAGACCGACCAGGGAGTGCGGCGCCTGAGGGCCGATCTGAGGATGCGTCGCCTGAGATATATGAGGATTTACGTGCCGATGCTGGGCATGATTTTCATGATGTTTTCGAGTGTCGATGCTAGCCACTCAGGTTCCATGATTTAGATGTGTCGGGAGGGACACCGTCGATATATATATCCTCATACTTTCATGCACACACTTTTATGATATTTACATGCATGATATTGTTGCGTCAGTCGTTGACGCGTGGATTAGATCCACATACATACATACATACACTGATGTTACTATGGGAAATTTTACACATGTTTATAGACATTGATTCAAGGGTGGACGAGATCCACATATCTGCATACCTTGATTATGGTTGGACGATACCCATATACATGCATTGATTATTACTGTTGGATGTTATCCGCATGCACGTAGGTAGTGACAACCTTGTTGGCACATATACGACCCGGTCACCCTAGATATCATAGTATTACCTGTATGATATAGTTGACCTAGGAGGCGTTGTTTATTCGATTTCTACTTGTAGATATATTTCTATTCATGAGTTGGCAACTCACTCCCGTTGTGCCACAGTTCTTGCAGGTTGACCGCTTGGATCAGTATCGGCTTCGCTGGCATACAGTTCCATTCGGGTGTTTTGCATTGGTAGGTGGGGCATTTGTATCGTACCCACTCTTGTATTATATTTCATATTGTATCTAGTTAACTCCATCAATCAATCAAAATTAGAATTTGTATAAGTAATGAGACTTAGTGAGACTTGTAGTTGTGAGATTTGAGCGATGGGTTTTACATTCACTTTTGGGGTTATATTTGCTCATTTCTTTATCTTTTGTGGTGAACTTCGCCGTTGGGCGTCGTATACTTATTTATACTGTTTTGCGTGGTTGTGATCCGCCGTTTGGCGAAGTGCTAGCTCCCGCTTGGGATGCCATTATTCTTGCTATGTATTTCTGGTTTTGGATCAAAATATACAAAGGAGGTGCTGCCGAACTTTTTTTTAAAAAAGACGAAATATGTTTTCAAATTGGTAAATTCCACTTGCATCATTCATGTTCCTTTTCTATGCATTAAGAAAACTTGTTTTCATTATACCCTTATTTCAAAACCTTACCTCCTTTATTTTTCTAAAAGGTTTAGATTTCTGGGTTTTAGCTTACTTGAATTCCGTTACGCCTTTAGACGTTGCGTCATTCAAGTGCTGGTCACGAGCTAATATTTTGGGTCGTGACATCTTGGTTTACGGCGGAAAAGACCTCCAGATCAAGGCTTTTGCTGACTCCAACTACTAGAGTGACAAGGATGACTCAAAATCCATGTCAGGTTATGTCTTTAGCCTCAATGGAGGGGCTGTCTATTGGAAAAGTTCCAAGCAGGACACCGTTCCTGACTTGATGATAAAAGATGACTATATCGCAGCTTCTGATGCCGCAAAAGAAGCTGTCTGGATGAGAAAGTTCTTAACAGAACTTCAGGTGGTTCTGTCCATTGTTGATCCAATACCTCTGTATTGTGACAACAACGGGGCTATAGCTTTAGCAAAAAAACCCAGGTCCCATCAGAAGTCCAGACACATCTTGAGGCGGTATCACCTGATCAGGGAGATCATGGATCGGCGGGAGATCGAGGTTCAGAGAGTTTCTACAGAGGACAACACTGCTGATCCTTTCACAGAGGCCATCCCTCAGACGCAGTTCGAGAGGCTATTCGGGATGATAGGTCTGCGATATGCCAACATATGACCTTAGTGCAAGTGGGAGATTGTTAGTGTAATATGCCCTAGAGGCCATCATTGTATAGTACTAGTTTGTATATTACATTTTGGAAGCATGGGATATATACACGGATATATGACAATCTTGCTCGATATAATAATACGCTACTTTGTTTGTATCTATCTTAATATGTGTATATGTTTCTTTTAATGTATCGCTAATACATATTGATAGAGCTCTTAGGATCTTTTCTTAACTACCAGCGTTTTGATGACAGTCACAATGGTGTTAGTGTATATGCCCTAGAGGCCATTGCTGTATCATACTAGTTTGTATATTACTTGATGGAAGCTTGGGATATTCACAGTTGTATATACAATCTTGCATGAAATGGTAGTATGCTACTTGATTTGTCTCTGCTTTAATATGTGCATATGTTTCTTTTAGCATATTGCGGATATACATATTAGTAGAGCCATTAGGATCTTTGCTTGATTACCAGCGTTGTGATGGCGCTCACACTCGTGGGAGCTGGGTGATCTATAAGCACATCCTTATACAGGTCCCTAGTCGTTGGACTATCGAGACAGGGCTTCGATACTCCGGAGTAGACTAGCGTATGCGCTTCTCATCCCAGTGTGGGAGACGGTCTGTCCCACAGCCGTCAGTACGTCGTACTTGAGATAGTATGCGGGTGCTCGTTGGGTTACGAGTACCCTGGACAGGACTCGTCGGGGACTGTTGGTTGGTATTATACCTATCGTCAGTTATCAGTTCCCAGGTGACATGAGTACAGTTTAGTCCGCTGACTTGACACTGTCACTTCGCTTCGAGTGTGTTCCCACTGAACTTTGATTACTACCCTACCACGGCTCAAAGGAGTCGTGCAAACAGGTAGTTTTTGGGTGCAGTCCCGAAGAACTTGGAGGCAGTGACGGTTAGACAGGATTCGTCTCTCCCGGTATTGGGGGTTGACATCGCGCTGTGTCCAGGAGAGCCATTACATGAGTAGTCCCTGGCCAGGGCAAGCGAGATATACTGGTAGGTTTCCAGTGTTATCTCAGGGTGTTCTGGGCTTCACTCCGACATGACTTGTACCGCTATTAGGGGACTGACGTTCACCGCCCCCTAGGCCCGCCATATGATGTATCAGACGAACAGACCAGACTGTATGGAGATTGTCACATACAGGCTCAGTAGGAGTTCAGATGGGGTTCACCTCGTCAGTCTTCTTATCGACATCTACCTGGGGACCGTTACGTACAGCTAGTGCCGCTTGCGGTCTGTGGTTAAACCCACTACCAGCGTAGTGTCGAGTCTTTAGAGTCCCACACAGAGAGCTATTCGCCTTTAGGCAAAATGAGTAGAGGTCGCATGGTTTTACGACAGGGTTCGTTCACATCTGCGCACTTGTGCACGTTTGCTGTCCGGACAGTTTATGCTAGCGGGCTTTGGTTTAAGCCAGATCCTAGTATATGATTTGGGATTGGTTTTTCTCATTGTATTCGTGTTCCTCGGATCACGAATGCGGGTGCGTATGCACAGTTGCTTGAGACAGAGGAAGAGGATCTTGATTAGGGTTAATGGCTATTATCATTTTATTAACCCTAATGCTTATGTGTGTATTATTGTTAATTGATAATTAGTTTAATAATTATGCATGGTTATGGTTGTTGACCATTTGACCTCCTTGACTTGTTGACCTTGGTTGACACTTTGACCATCACCATTTCATTTGGAAGATGCTTTTTGATCCTTGCAATTTGCATTAAAAATGAAATGATAATGGTCATGTCTTGATTAACCATGACAATTATCTAGCTAATTATCTAATTAAAATAATATACACATATTAGTGAGAATGGTTCACATTATTTCTCATTCTATCATTTCTTTTCTCTCTCTTGTTCTTCCTCTCCCTCAAGCTCTCCCCTCTCATGTGTTGAGAAACACTTGAGCTTGAGAAAAACCCTCTCTTGATCATCTCTACTCTCATTTAGGGTTCAAGGACTAGCACTTCTTGCACCCTAGTTACTTCTAGCTTGGAGTTGAAGCCAAAGGTTGAGGTTTTCGGGTGGATCTTTCTTCGACGCGAGAAGACGACCAAGTTGACCTCCTTCCACCACTCCAAGGAGCAAGGAGAGATGGACTTAAAGCCCAAGGTATAACCTTTCTAGAACTTAGCTAGTTACTAGTTAGCTTTAGCAAGGTTTTGTTTAGCAAAGATCCTTAAAGTCTAGTCCATGTTGCCTATAGTTGATAAAAATCCGATTTTTATTCCGTTTTCCGCCTCCCCGCAAGCACCGGGGTGGGCAACGTGGACTTACAGTGGTATCAGAGCCTAACTAAACATAAACTAGCTTGGTAGCGAAGTGTATCGAAGTTCGAAACGGAAAAATCGAAAAACCAAACTTTCAAAACCCTAGTTTTCTGTTAAAATTTTTTCTGGTCAAAACAAAATTTGTTATACTCCAAAAATCGTCGTGAAGAAAACCACCAAACCCGGTCCAGTGAATCGACCAAGGAGCCGCGGTTCCGCGGCAATAGCAAGCTATTGCCGCGCAACCGCGGCCAAGTTGTCTCTTCACTGGGTCGAGTTTGGTGTAGTGTATTTCAGGCTTGGTTTTAGGATTTTTCAGATGGTTTATTTATGCCCAGATTTTCCAGAATAGAAATTTATTTTTGGGGGCCTATAAATCCGTATTTTTTTTCGAACTTCAACACACTATGACTATAAAGGTTATATCTGTGATGTTTGCATGTATTGAACGTCGGCTAATCGCTATATGTCGATTAGTTGGGGTTATACATATCTGTGATCTGTGATTGATGATGGAATGTGTATATGAATGGGTTGGATTGTCGCGGGTGAATAGCCGGGGTGGATGTGAGATGAGTGTTGTTTCTCTTTCATTCATTTGTAAAATGTAAATTGATGTAATATTATTATTTGTTTGGCCGCACAACCGGGTCAGGGTTGTAGCCGTCATTGTATAATTCTTTTTACTGTTTTTGCTCCTAGGATAGACCCATGGAGGGGTGCACAAACTACCGGGTATCTCGAAGTGCCGAGTGACCTACTCACGGCGTTGAGGGAGGTTGCTTTGCTTCGGGTACTTGGCGGGTAGTTTGCCGCACCCGTAGGGGTCTTGGGTGGGGTATTGGCTATTCACCGCGACCGTGTAATCCTTTTTTCGTTGTAGGATCGAACGAATTGCGGATTCCTAGTATATCCAATGTATTCATCTGTGATCTGTAATGTCTATCATTGCTATATATTTATATATGATAACTATTTAGGCGTTGCTTATGTTTTACAGCCGCGCTAGCCCTGCCCCCGCTCTGTCGTTAGTTAAGTAACCTAACGGGTGATGACGGGGCCCCGTGGCGAATGCGAATGGCATAAGCGTACGTCATATTTTGGTTGTTTTCTGCAATGGTAGGATTAAATGATGGGACGCATTAAAAGAACTAATGCAAGAAAATAAACCAAGTAAAAGTCTATTGGAACACTTTGAAAACCACTCGGTTCTTTTCAAAACTAAACTTTTAAACGCGGAGATTGAACCACTCCTTTTAAAAGCTATCTCGTTCCAACGATTAGATCAAGTTCACTACGTTCATGGTTTCGCCAAAACCATCCGTAGCCCTCCGTCGTTTCATATGAATATTCAACAGTATTCAAGCTGTGTTTGTTGGCCTTAGCCAAGGCACAGTGTTTGGTAGCTGGTGGGTATTCATATGTTGCATAGATAGAATGCGTTGGTTTGGGACAGTCGTATTGCTTTGTTGGCCATAGTCAAAGGTATATACGGGTGGGTTCAAATTAACCTGGATAACGACGGGTAGAACTTGACATGTGACTTATGATTTGTTGGCCTTAGTCAAGGTCATAAGAGCATGGGGAAAAAATCCACATCGGGAGTTTCATAAGCACTGAAACTTGCTAGCACTGCATACCATTTGGAGTGTGATGATTCTGGTAGGATTCCTTCGATTTTATCACGCGATGATATTTGGATCCCGATCCTACTGTGAGTATATGCTACTCCTCGGGGACTTTCTCACTTAACGATCAATGCTATAAACCAAGTAGGTGTCTAGAAAGGTGTTAGCGGGGCTACGCCCACAGGGAAAAGAGGATACTTAATTAAGGAACTTCGCGAAAGCGTTGGAAAATCTCCCTCGAAGTACCGACACTGGCCTGGCTGAATGGTTAAGCAAGTATTGTACGGTGAGAAAGATCCCGACTAATTCTTCCTTTGTGGTTTGAGGAGGGATTCGAGAGATAGTGGGAGCCATCCTGTTTAGATAAATTAAAAACCAATCTAAACTTACAAGAGCATCATGCTAAGTGTTTTCTTCTCTCTCTCTTAATTGCAGCGACCAGATGACCGCACCTAGGTTACATCTAGATAATAAGATGACTGAATCTGACTGTTTTGACTGGAAAAGGCCTGTCCAGATGTCCATTGCCCAGGACAAGCTGGGACACCTCTTGACTGATCCAACCCCTACCGTCTCAGGTCCAGTTTCCCCTGTCACGGATATTGATATCCATAGGACATCGGAAGAAAACTATGCGAAAGCCAAGTGCCTCGTGTTAGCCTTAGTTGATGGTATATACCAGAGGCAGCACGAGAAGATAGACTCAGCTTCTATCTTCCTCCATAACAAAGTTTTATATGGAGAGCAATCTCGTATCGCAAGATATGAGACCTCGAACGAATTGCTTCCAGCGAGGTTGGCTATCGGGTCATTTGTAGGGGGCAACGTCCTTACAGAGACCAGCTCTTTTGAGCTCTCGGACCTGAAGACCACGTTGAAGAACGGGTCAGATGCTGACTCGGTTCAACAGTCTCTACCTAATACCCTAAAGGAAACTAGGGAAGTAGAAAGAAAGGGAACGGCAGAAGTTTCAGGAACAGATGTAGTAAAAGATGGATGTTCCTATTGTTACGGGATTGAACATGGGCAGAAGGATTGCAGGGCTTGTAAAGCCAATAGGCAGAATTCGAAGCATGTTGTGGCTTCGGCTTCGGGTGTGTTTATGATTGAGAACTGTATGTCAGTTAACCCTACTTCCTGGGTATTGGATACCGGATCAGGATCTCATATCTGTAATTCGTTACAGGCTTTGAGAAACCGTAGGGTTATCAGGAAAGGTGATATGACTCTCAGGGTTGCTAACGGAATGAGCATGTATGCTGTATCCGTAGGGGGATATCATCTAGGACTGACAACTGGGCATATATTGATTCTGCGTGACTGTTTTTATGTACCAGGTGCGACTTGTAATATCATATCTGTATCCTTACTTTCTAAGGAAGGATATGATTTTACTTTTGTAAGCGATGTGGTAAACATCCACCTAAATCAAGTACTGATTGGGTCAGGTACATTAAAATACGGTATATACGTTTTGAATCAAGCTCAGGTCTTTAGTGTCCAGAACACACTTAAAAGAAAGTCTCCGGATACCAATCAGGCTTTCTTATGGCATTGTAGACTGGGTCACATTAATGAGACACGGTTGACAAAGTTACATAAAGAAGGATACTTGGATCCGTTCGAGTACCAGTCTTATGCCACTTGTGAATCTTGTCTCATGGGAAAGATGACGAAAACTCAGTTCACTGGACACGGAGAAAGAGCGAGTGAGCTCTTGGGACTCATACACAGTGACGTGTGTGGTCCAATGTCTACACATGCGCGAAATGGTTATTCATACTTAATTACTTTCACAGATGATTTCTCTAGGTTTGGGCATGTCTTCTTGATGAAGCACAAATAAGAAGCCTTTGAGAAATTTCAGGAATACAAGAATGAAGTTGAAAAACAAACAGGCAAAAGTATCAAGACACTAAGATCTGATCGAGGTGGTGAATACTTGAGTGCCGAGTTTCTGGGCTTCTTAAAAGAGAATGGAATTCTCTCTCAACTTACTCCTCCATACACACCACAACACAACGGTGTATCGGAAAGGCGGAATCCAACCATATTGGATATGGTTCATTCCATGATGAGTAAGGCTGAGTTGCCGTGATCCTTCTGGAGTTATGCACTAGAAACAGCTGCATATCTTTTGAACCAAGTTCCTACTAAGTCAGTGCCTACCACACCATATCAGATGTGGAGTGGGAAGAAACCCAGTCTTAAACACTTTAAGACATAGGGGTGTCCAGCTTTTGTAAAAAAGCAGCATGCGGACAAGCTCGAGGCACGTTCAGTACAGTGTAAGTTTGTGGGATACCCAAAGAACTCCAAGGGGTATCTTTTCTATTATGCAGAGGAACAAAAGATTTTTGTTTCTCGATATGCCCGCTTCTTGGAAACTGAGTTTTTGGAAAATCAGATAAGTGGGAGCGCAATAGAACTGGAAGAAATTCCAGAACCACAAGCTATTATTGAAAGCTTAGTAGAACCAGAGGGTTCGAAAGAACAGGACATCCCAGCGCCACTCCGCAGGAGTAGTAGGCAGTCTCATCCGCCCGAGAGATACTACGGTTTTCTCATTGACGGGGATAGAGAGGATTGGACCATGGATTATGGTGAGCCTACTAGCTTCCAGCAAGCCATCCAGAGCGGCGACTCGGTAAAATGGCTGGATGCAATGCGGGCCGAGATGGAGTCTATGTACACCAAAAAA
This sequence comes from Agapanthus africanus, assembly GCA_030015575.1. Classification (NCBI taxonomy): domain Eukaryota; kingdom Viridiplantae; phylum Streptophyta; class Magnoliopsida; order Asparagales; family Amaryllidaceae; genus Agapanthus; species Agapanthus africanus. Next base: position 247,169,569 of record JASDDO010000026.1, read on the forward strand.
GTTTGGACTTTGGACTTTGCTCCAGAAGGGGTAAAACCCGTAGGATGCAAATGGATCTTCAGAAAGAAGGTTGGTGTAGATGGGCAGGTTGAGACCTATAAAGCTAGACTTGTAGCAAAGGGTTTTCGTCAAAGACCTGGTTTGGACTATGACGAGACCTTTTCTCCAGTGGCTATGCTGAAATCCATTCGGATCCTTCTTGCCATTGCTGCCTTCCACGATTATGAAATCTGGCAGATGGACGTAAAGACGGCTTTCCTAAATGGTAATTTGGAAGATTGCGTCTATATGGATCAGCCGGAGGGATTCATTCAGAGTGGGAGCAGCGGTAGAGTGTGCAAGTTGCTAAAATCCATCTATGGACTTAAGCAGGCATCGCAGAGTTAGAACATCTGCTTTGATGATACTGTCAAAGAATTCGACTTTATCAAAAACCCAGATGAACCATGCATTTACAGTAAGATTGTAGGGAGAACTGAAGTATTCCTCGTCTTGTACGTGGATGACATTCTCCTAATAGGAAATGATATTCCTATGCTACAGTCAGTCAAAGGATTCTTGTCACAGAGGTTCTCCATGATGGACCTGGGCGATGCCAACTTCTGGGGATCCAGATCTATCGTGATAGATCTAAGAGGATGTTGGGACTTTCACAGTCAAGGTACATCGACACCATACTGAAAAGATTTAGTATGGAAGATTCCGAGCGCGGTAATCTACCGGCTTGTCACGGGATCACCCTCTCCAAAGAGATGTCTCCCAAGACTGATTTGGAGAGGGATCGCATGTCTATTATACCCTACGCTTCTGCGGTAGGCTCTATAATGTATGCGATGTTGTGTACCAGACCAGATGTAGCATACGTATTGAGCGTTGTAAGCCGGTATCAGTCGAACCAAGGGGAGAAACACTGGATAGCGGTAAAGAACATTCTCAAGTACCTGAGAAGGACTAAGGAGATGTTCTTGGTGTATGGCGGAAAAGACCTCCAGCTTGAGGCCTTTGCTGACTCCAGCTTCCAGAGTGACAAGGATGACTCCAAGTCCATGTCGGGACATGTCTTTACCCTCAATGGAGGGGCGGTTTGCTGGAAGAGTTCCAAGCTGGAGACCGTTGCTGACTCAACTATGGAAGCGGAGTACATAGCTGCTTGCGATGCCGCAAAGGAAGCTGTCTGGATGAAGAAGTTCCTCATGGAGCTTCAAATGGTTCCTACCATTGTTGATCCAATACCACTGTATTGCGACAACAACAGAGCTATAGCTTTAGCGAAGGAACCCAGGTCCCATCAGAAGTCCAGGCACATTTTGAGGCGGTATCACCTGATCAGGGAGATCATAGATCGCCAGGAGATCGAGGTAAAGAGAGTAAATACGGAGAACAACACTGCAGATCCACTCACGAAGGCCCTACCCCAGACTCAGTTCGAGCGGCTGATCGAGATGATAGGTCTTCGATACGCCAGTACATGGCCTTAGTGCAAGTGGGAGATTGTTAGTGTATATGCCCTAGAGGCCATTGCTGTATCATACTAGTTTGTATATTACTTGATGGAAGCTTGGGATATTCACAGTTGTATATACAATCTTGCTCGAAATGGTAGTATGCTACTTGGTTTATCTCTGCTTTAATATGTGCATGTGTTTCATTTAGCATATTGCGGATATACATATTAGTAGAGCCATTAGGATCTTTGCTTGATTACCAGCGTTGTGATGGCGCTCACACTCGTGGGAGCTGGGTGATCTATAAGCACATCCATATACAGGTCCCTAGTCGTTGGACTATCGAGACAGGGCATCGATACTACGGAGTAGACTAGCGTATGCGCTTCTCATCCCAGTGTGGGAGACGGTCTGTCCCACAGTCGTCAGTACGTCGTAGTTGAGATAGTATGCGGGTGCTCGTTGGGTTACGAGTACACTGGACAAGACTCGTCGGGGACTGTTGGTTGGTATTATACCTATCGTCAGTTATCAGTTCCCAGGTGACATGAGTACAGCTTAGTCCGCTGACTTGACACTGTCACTTCGCCTCGAGTGTGTTCCCACTGCACTTTGATTACTACCCTACCACGGCTCAAAGGAGTCGTGCAAATAGGTAGTTTTTAGGTGCAATCCCGAAGCACTTGGAGGCAGTGACGGTTAGACAGGATCCGTCTCTCCCGGTATTGGGGGTTGACATCGCGCTGTGTCCAGGAGAGCCATTACACGAGTTGTCCCTGGCCAGGGCAAGCGAGATATACTGGTAGGTTTCCAGTGTTATCTCAGGGTGTTCTGGGCTTCACTCCGACACGACTTGTACCGCTATTAGGGGACTGACGTTCACCGCCCCCTAGGCCCGCCATGCGATGTATCAGACGAACAGACCGGACTGTACGGAGATTGTCACATACAGGCTCAGTAGGAGTTCAGATGGGGTTCACCTCGTCAGTCTTCTTATCGACATCTACCTGGGGACCGTTACGTACAGCTAGTGCCGCTTGCGGTCTGTGGTTAAACCCACTGCCAGCGTAGTGTCGAGTCTTTAGAGTCCCACACAGAGAGTTATTCGCCTTTAGGCAAAATGAGTAGAGGTCGCGTGGTTTTGCGACAGGGTTCGTTCACATCCGCGCACTTGTGCACGTTTGCTGTCCGGACAGTTTATGCTAGCGGGCTTTGGTTTAAGCCGGATCCTAGTATATGATTTGGGATTGGTTTTTCTCATTGTATTCGTGTTCCTCGGATCACGAATGCGGGTGCGTATGCACAGTTGCTTGAGACAGAGGGAGAGGATCTTGATTTGGGTTAATGGCTATTGTCATTTTATTAACCCTAATGCTTATGTGTGTATTATTGTTAATTGATAATTAGTTTAATAATTGTGCATGGTTATGGTTGTTGACCATTTGACCTCCTTGACTTGTTGACCTTGGTTGACACTTTGACCATCATCATTTCATTTGGAAGATGCTTTTTGATCCTTGCAATTTGCATTAAAAATGAAATGATAATGGTCATGTCTTGATTAACCATGACAATTATCTAGCTAATTATCTAATTAAAATAATATACACATATTAGTGAGAATGGTTCACATTATTTCTCATTCTATCATTTCTTTTCTCTTTCTTGTTCTTCCTCTCCCTCAAGCTCTCCCCTCTCATGTGTTGAGAAACACTTGAGTTTGAGAAAAACCCTATCTTGATCATCTCTACTCTCATCCAGGGTTCAAGGACTAGCACTTCTTGCACCCTAGTTACTTCTAGCTTGGAGTTGAAGCCAAAGGTTGAGGCTTTCGGGTGGATCTTTCATCGACACGAGAAGACGACCAAGGTGACCTCCTTCCACCACTCTAAGGAGCAAGGAGAGAAGGACTTAAAGCCCAAGGTATAACCTTTCTAGAACTTAGCTAGTTACTAGTTAGCTTTAGCAATTTTTTGTTTAGCAAAGATCCTTAAAGTCTAGTCCATGTTGCCTATAGTTGATAAAAATCTGATTTTTATTCCGTTTTCCGCCTCCCCGCAAGCACCGGGGAGGGCAACGTGGACTTACAAATGGTAGGGGCAGGATAGTCTATAAGCACATCCTTACACAGGTCCCTAGTCACGGGATTATCGAGACAAGGCATCGATACTCCAGAGTAGATTAGTGTATATGCTTCTCTTCCGAGTAGGGGATATGCTATGTCCCACAACCATCAGTACGTCGTACTGGAGATAGTTTGTAGGTGCTCATTGGGTTATGAGTTACACTCGACGTACTCATATTGAACTACTGGTTGGTAATTTACCTATCGTCAAGTAGCTGTTCCAAGGTGACATGAGTACAGCTTAGTCCGTCGACTTGACACTACTACTTTTCCTCAAGTGTGTTACTATTGTTTTTAGATTACTACCCTACCACGGCTCTGCTGAGGCGTGCAAACAAGTAGTAGTTGGTTGCAGTCACGAAGCGCTTGGTGGCAGTGGCGGTTAGATAGGATTCGTCTCTCCCTGTATTGGTGGTTGATGTCGCACTGTGTTCGGAAAGCCATTACACAAAGTCCCTGGTCAGGGCAAGTGAGATTTACTGTTAGGTATTCTAGTAGTTTCTCAGGGTGTTCTGGGCTACAAACCGACATGACTTGTACCGCTATTAGGGGTTTGACGTTTACCATCCCCCTAGGCCCGATATGCGATACTTTAGACGAACAGACCGGACTGTACGGAGATTTCCACAGACAGGCTCAGTAGGGGTATGGATGAGTTTCCTCGTCGATCTTCTTGTCGGAAGATACCTGGGTACCTATTACAAACAGCTAGTGCCACTGACGCACTTGTGGTTAAACCCAGTGCCAGAGTACTGTCGAGTCTTTAGAGTCCCACACAGAAGGTTTCCCGGTTTCGAGACAAACGTGTAGAGGTCGTATGGATTTACGACAGGGTTCGATCACATACGTGCACTTGTTTGCATATGATGTTCGGCCGGTTGTTACTAGTAGACTTTGGTGTAAGCCGAATCCTCGTATATGATTATTGGATTAGTTTCGTCTCTTTGTATTCGTGTTTCTCGGAATAAGGATACGGGTATGTATATACGGACGGGAGGGGCATTCTTGTGATTTGATCAAGATTGCTTTTAGAGAATGGCACCTCAAATTAGGGTTTCTCTTTTATGATTAATTCTTTAGTGAGTGGGAGGAATTGAGAGTGGAAACCTTATAGTATTTTAGTGAAATTGAATTAGGGTTTTTGCTTTGACCTTTTTGGATTTGTTGACTTGGATATTTGTAAGATATTTGTGTGATATTTGTGAGATATTTTCTTGAGGTTTAAAAGAAAAAAATCTTGACTTTTCGAACACAATAATTCATTCACTAAAAACTATCAGATACTTTCCCCTCTTCAACTTCCTCAAGCTTTCTCCTTCTCCATTCAAACCCTAACCTTCTCAAGAGTTGAGAATCATAGGGTTTCTGAGACTACTACACTCCTCACCACTCTCTACACATCCTAGACTACTATGTTCAGCACACCAAGTGACCTAGTTGCCTCAAGTTAGAGGCAAAGCTCAAAATCGAATCTCTCGGGTGGATCTTCTATGATTCGGAGAAGACGATGAGGAGGTGAATTCCGTTCTCAGTTCAAGGTGATCACGACCTGGAGAAGGACAGCAAGGAGGTGAAGGACAACAAGAACTTGAGGTATAACACTCACACATAGTAGTTAAACCTCTATGCTATATTGTTAGTTTGGTTTAGTATCGATCCTGGAGTTTAGTCGATGTTACGAAGCTAATAAAAATAGTTTTTTGCAAATTTTACCTCCCCACGAACATGTGGGGCGCGTGGCATCGACTTAAAATATCGTGCGTATTCAGAGGGCCGGATGCCGCCGTCAGTAATGTGTCGTTTGAGAGTGGTCATGTTGATTTGCCAACGGTGATCAGAGGAGTTCTAGAGCGGGATTGTTCCGTTGTACACCTGATCGGGCCGACGAGCGGGAGGATTGTGAGATTGGTAATCCACAGAGAAAACGACGACCCAGAGACCGAAGGTGCTATACTGTGAGAAGGAGGCAAGTAGATGATCTTGCTCTGCCAGCTTTGGGCGCACCGGCATATTTTTCGACATTGTAGGAGGTGTACCTCAATTTCAGTTATTGAGATTTGCGTTTTGTGATCCGAGTATCATACTTTTATCGCTTGGACTTGAGTTTCGATGATTGGGTTTCGTGATTTATATTTCTGTGTACTATGGCTGCACCTACTGGAGATTTATATTTTGTGCACAGTTATTGCACTTGATTTATGTTTTATACACCGCTACATAGGTTTATGATTTGTGCATATATGTTGCACTTGGTATCAATTTTTGCCTTTGTAGCATGTATTTATGGTTTCGTGGATTGGATTCTGTCGATTTGATTTTGTGCATGTTGTATGCACTTGCCTTTACTTATGCACTCGGTATAGCTTATATGTGCTTGCAGTGCATTGGGAAAGATTTTGTGCACGCAGTTGCACACATTTATGATTCTATACACCTTGGTATACTCGGTGTTGTTTTTGTGAGCATTTGATATCTTGATGATTTTTGTGCATTGGTTGCGCCAGATTGATATTTCGTGCATTGTTTGCACCGGATTTGTATTTCGTGCATTAGTTGCACCGGATTTGTATTTCGTGCTTTTGTTGCACCAGATTTATGTTTTCATACGCGTCTACACTTGCGGTTCTTTATCATGCATACTATTGCGCTGGATGTTTTATACGGACCAGTCGCACTTGTTTTGGATTTTCGCGCTTGTAGGCGCATGATATGAGAGTTTGTGCACACCGGGTGCACTCGATAGAGATTTTTATTCGTGCATGTTGGATACACTTGATTGGGATTTTCATTCGTGCATGTTTGTTGCACTGGGTTGAGATTTTCGTGCACTATAGATGCATTTGATATTGTTGTCGTGCACATCCGTTGCACTGGATAGATACTTTTGTGTACTATAGATGCATTTGATATTATTGTCGTGCACATCTGTTGAACTGGATAGTTACTTTCGTGCACACCCGTTGCACTTAGTTTTGCTTTTGTGCATATTATGACACTTGTATTGGATTTGGTTTTCTGTGCGCACCAGACGCATGTGATGTTGGATACGCCTTTTAAGGCTGATTTTATTTATGAGTATTGCGTTTTGATGATGGATACTATATTGTATAGTAGCCGAGCTTGGCTTGTCTGAGGACAGTGCCTGATACTTTTGCATGCATCAAAAGTTTACCAAGAGGTTTTCAAACATAGGGCTATAGTCTCGCTATTTTGTATGTGTCCGCGAGTGACACAAAATTTTATAAACAGAATCTTATGGGATATTTAAAAAAGGCGGGACGTATAATTGAGAAAAAACATATATAAGTATATATTTACTACTTTACTAATAATCGTCCGCCACTTGTACCGTGAGCTATGCATAGCGCGGAGATTTGGGGAAGATTTTGTATGTGTTTTATGTTAGTATATATGCCCTAGAGGCCATTACTGTATCATACTAGTTTGTATATTACTTAATGGAATCTTGGGATATTCACCTTGTATAGACAATCTTGCTCAAAATAGTAGTATGCTACTTGGTTTGTTTCTACTTTAATGTGTGCATGTGTTTCTTATAGCATATCGCCTTTACATATTAGTGGAGCCTTTAGGATCTTTGCTTGATTACCAGTGTTGTGATGGCAGTCACACTCGTGGGGGCTGGATAATCCACAAGCACATCCTTATATAGGTCCCTAGTCGTAGGACTATCAAGACAGGGCATCGATACTCCGGAGTAGACTAGCGTATGCGCTTCTCATCCCAGCTTGGGAGACGGTCTGTCCCACAGCCGTCAGCACGTCGTACTTGAGATAGTATGCGGGTGCTCGTTAGGTTACGAGTACACTGGACAGGACTCGTCGGGAACTGTTGGTTGGTATTATACCTATCGTCAGTTATCAGTTTCCAGGTGACATGAGTACAGCTTAGTCCGTTGACTTGACACTCTCACTTCGCCTCGAGTGTGTTCCCACAGTTCTTAGATTGCTACCCTACCACGGCTCAAAGGAGTCTTGCAAACAGGTAGCAGTTGGGTGCAGTCCCGAAGCACTTGGAGGCAGTGATGGTTAGACAGGATTCGTCTTTCGCAGTATTGGGGGTTGATATCGCGCTGTGTCTAGGAAAGCCATTACACAAATTCCCTGGCCAGGGCAAGTGAGATATACTGGTAGGTTTCCAGTGTTATCTCAGGGTGTTCTGGGGTACACTCCGACACGACCTGTACCGCTATTAGGGGACTGATGTTTACCGCCCCCTAGGCCCGCCATGCGATTCTCTTAGACGAACAAACCGAACTGTACGTAGACTGTCACATTCAGGCCCAGTAGGAGTTCAGATGGGTTTACCTCGTCAGTCTTCTTATCGGCATCTACCTGGGGACCGTTATGTACAGCTAGTGCCGCTTGCGGTCTGTGGTTAAACCCACTGCCAGCGTAGTGTCAAGTCTTTAGAGTTCCACACAGAGGGTTATTCGCCTTTAGGCAAAACCAGTAGAGGTCGCATGGTTTTGCGACGGGGTTTGTTCACATCCGCGCACTTGTGCACGTTTGGTGTCTGGACAGCTTATACCAGCGGGCTTTGGTTTAAGCTAGATCCTAGTATAGGTTTTGGGGATTGGTTTTATCTCTTTGTATTCGTGTTCCTCGGAACACGGATACGGGTGTGTTTGCACAGTTGACTGAGGCAGAGGCAGATGACTTTCATTAGGGTTAATGACCGTTGCCTTTTTCTTAACCCTAATGTTTATGTGTGAAATATGATTATTAATATTAATTAATTATAATTGTGTTATGGTTAGGGTTGTTGACCATTTGACTATGGTTGACTTGTTGACCTATGTTGACATATTGACCATCATCATTTCATATGAAAGATGCTCTTTGATTCTTGCAAAAGTAATTAATATGAAATGATAATGGTCATTTAAAGATTAACCATCACAATTATCTTTAGTTAATTATTTAATTATCATAATTCACATATATGTGAGAAGGTTGGCTTTATCTTCTTATTCTATCATTCTCATTCTCTCTCATCCTCTTCCTCTCTCTCAAAGCTCTCCCTCTCATGAGTTGAGAAACATTTAGCTTTTGAGATAAATGTAATACCCCAGGTATTATCTGGTATACCCATTTATACCAGATAAGCATGGGGACCCACTGTAGAACATGGGGAATCTTCGGAATACATTCCGAAAGAGGTCAAGACCTGTACTATAAATGGAATGATACCCCTCTTCAATACACAGGCGCCTTTTGGATGAATCGGAACTCCGGAGTTAAGCGTGCTCGGGCCAGGGAAGTCCTGGGATGGGTGACCTCTTGGGAAGTGGCCCCTGGTCGGGTCCGGTTCGCTCCGAAGGACAAAACTGTGCGGTTTCGGCCAGAGCGGACAATACTCTCTGTATTGGGGGCGGGTCGTGACAGAATGGTATCAGAGCTGGATCCTCAATAGTAGGTTTGTGGTTCGAGGACGAACCATTGTTCTAAGTGGGGGAGAATGTAATACCCCAGGTATTATCTGGTATACCCATTTATACCAGATAAGCATGGGGACCCACTGTAGAACATGGGGAATCTTCGGAATACATTCCAAAAGAGGTCAAGACCTGTACTATAAATGGAATGATACCCCTCTTCAATACAGAGACGCCTTTTGGATGAATCGGAACTCCGGAGTTTGAAGAACTCCGTAGTTAAGCGTGCTCGGGCGAGGGAAGTCCTGGGATGGGTGACCTCCTAGGAAGTGGCCCCTGGTCGGGTCCGGTTCGCTCCGAAGGACAAAACCGTGCGGCTTCGGTCAGAGCGGACAATACTCTCTGTATTGGGGGCGGGTCGTGACAATAAAACACCAAAATCACTCTCTACTCTTTCTAAGGTTCTAGGTTTAGCACATCAAGCACCTTAGTTACTTCTAGTTTGAGGTAGAAGCCAAAGGTAGAGGCCCTCGGGTGGATCTTTCTTCGGCAAGAGAAGGCGACGAGGACGACCCGTTCATCCCACTCCAAGGAGCAAGAAGAGAAGGACTTCAAGACTTAGGTATAACCCTTTAACCGAGTAGCTAACTCTTTTAGCTTGGTTGTTAGTTTATGTTTAGCAAAGATCCTCCTTTAGTTAGTCCATGTTGCCCAGAGTTGTAAAAATCCATTTTTTATACCGTTTCCGCCTCCCCATAAGCACTGGGGTGGGCAACGTGGACTTACAGTGGTATCAGAGCCTAGCTAAACACAAACTAACTAGTTAGCAAACTATCTAGGATTTCGATCGGACAAAAAACCGCAAAACACCCCGTAAAATTCAAGTTTCTGCCGATTTTTATTTATGCTCAAAAAATAATAAATCATGTATTAAAAATCGGCTCGGGCTTTTTATAAAACAGGCAAGAAAAACGATCCAGTGAGTCGACCAACTCACCGCGGATCCGCGGCCGAGTTGACTCGGCCGTGGATCGTTTCTCCTGCAGTTTTCTTCTGCTAGTGTTTTGTGATTTTTGAGATGGTTTGTTTCTGCCCAGAATTTCCAGATAACAAGTTAGTTTTTAGGGTGGTTACAAATCCGTATTTTGATCGATTTTCTGTAGACTTTGGCTAATGGGTTGTATCTTTGATGTGATATATGTATTGAACGTCTGCTAATCGCAATACGTCGATTAGTGGGGGTTATACAAATCTGTGATCTGTAATGTTGATGGTTTGAGTATATGAATTCGTTTTATTATCGTGGATGAATAGCCGGGGGGTTGTGAGATGAGAGTTTTCTTTTCTTTCAATTCATGTAATATGTAAATTCATGTAAAATTATTTATATGGCCGCACAACCGGGATGGGGTTGTAGCCATCATTGTATAATTTCTTTTACTGTTTTTGCTCCTAGGATAGACCCAAGGTGGGGTGCACAAACTACCGGGTACCTCGAAGTGCCGAGTGGACTACTCACGGTGTTGAGGGAGGTTGTTTCGCTTCGGGCACTTGGCGGGTAGTTTGCCGCACCCGTAGGGGTCTAGGGTGGGTTTTGGCTATTCATCGCGACCGTGTAATCCGCTCTTCGTTACAGGCTCGTACGGAATGTGGATTCCTAGTATATCCAATGTGTTCATCTGTGATCTGGAATGGCTATCATTGCATGTGACGAATGTAAATATTTATATATACGATATCTATTTAGGCGTTGCTTCTGTTTTGCATCCGCGCTAGTCCACCCCCCGCTCTGTCGTTAGTTAAGTAACATAACGGGTGATGACGGGACCCCATGGCGAATGGCGAATGCGGATGGCATAATCGTACGTCAAATTTTCGTTGTTTTCTGCAATGGTAGGATTAATTGATGGGACGCATTAAAATTAATGCAAGAAAAATAAACCAAGTAAAAGTCGTTGGAACACTTTCAAAACCACTCGGTTCTTTTCAAAAAACAACTTTTAAATGCGGAGCTTGAACCACTCCTTTTGAAAGCTATCTCGTTCCTTCGATTATATCAAGTTCACTACGTTCACGGTTTCGCCAAAACCATTCGTAGCCCTCTGTCGTTTCACATGGATAGTCAATAAGTATTCAAGCTATGTTTGTTGGCCAAAGTCAAGGCATAGTGATTGGTAGCTATTGGGTAATCATGTGCAGCATAGATAGATGTATTGGTTTGGGACAGTCGTACTTCCTTGTTGGCCAAAGTCAAGGGTATGTGCGGGTGGGTTCAAATTAACCTGGAGAATGACGGGTAGAACTTGACATGCGACTTATGATTTGTTGGCCAAAGTCAAGGTCATAAGAGCATGGGGCAAAAATCCACATCGGGGGTTTCAAAAGAAACTGAAACTTGCTAGCGCTGCATACCATTTGGAGTGTGATGATTCTGGTAGGATTCCTTCAGTTTTGTCACGCGATGATATTTGGATCCCGATCCTACTATGAGTATGTGCTACTCCTCTGGAACTTTCTTACTTAACGATCAATGCTATAAACCAAGTAGGTGTCTAGAAAGGTGTTAGCGGGGCTACTCCCATAAGGAAAAGAGGTTATTTAATTAAGGAACTTCGCGAAAGCGTTGGAAAACCCCCCTCGAAGTACCGACACTGGCCTGGCTAAACGGTTAAGCAAGAATTGTACGGTGAGATTGGTCCCGACTAATTCTTCCTTTATGGTTTGAGGAGGGATTCGAGAGACAGTGGGAGCCATCCTGTTTAGACAAATTAAAAACCACTCTAAACTTGCAAGAGCATCATGCTAAAGTGTTTCTTCTATCTCTCCTAATTGCAGCGACCAAACATCATGACTGGACTTAAGTTACTACTAGATAAAAACATACTGACAGGGTCAAACTACAAAGATTGGCTCAGGAATGTCAAAATGGCAATCACTTATGACAAGTTGGGGTATCTCCTTACCACCAAAGCTCCCCCTGTCCCAGGTCCTAAAACCAGCGTCGCGAATAGGGAAATCCGTAAGACCTGGGAAATCGACTGCGCGAAGGCCAAGTTCCTCGTGCTTGCCTCTATGGACAATGAACATCAGAGTAGGCACGAGAATATGGACCTAGAATCCATATTTCTCCATACAAGAGAACTGTATGGAGAGCAATCCCGTATCGCCAGATACGAAGTCTCGAAAAAGTTGTTTTCGGCGAGATTGTCCGTCGGATCATCGGTAGCGGAACACGTGCTCAAAATGATTGGCTACATAGAGGAGCTCGCGGACCTTGGGACCACGTTGGAGAATGAGCTCTATACGGACTTGATTCTCCAGTCACTTCCTTCCACTTACGCCCAGTTTATCCTGAACTTCAACTTGCAAGAAAAAGAGGTTGAACTTTCAGAGCTCTTCAACATGCCGAGGATTGCAGAAGGCACCCTACAGAAAGATAGGGAAACATCCACTTTGTTTGTAGGAGGATTTTCCTCTTCTAGGTCCAAGGCGAAAGCCAAGGGAAAGAAGAAGAAAACCCCCACCAAACCAAGGGGCGGTGTTAGTAAAGTGGATACGAAGGGAAAGGCAAAGGCAACAAAGGTAGCGGGAAAGCTTGTGGGGAAGGAAGAATGTTTTTACTGTCACAAGAGTGGACACTGGAAGAAAGATTGCAGGGCTTGGAAGGGCAGAACTCAGGATCTGAAGCACGTTGCTGCTTCAGCTTCAGGTGTGTATGTTATTGAAAACTATCTATCAATAAACTCTACTTCCTAGGTATTGGATACCGGATCAGGATCTCATATCTATAATTCTTTGCAGGCATTGAGAAAGTGTAGGTTTTTGAAGGAAGGCGATATGACCCTCAAAGTTGCAAACGGAGCTAGCATGGATGCTGAGGCCGTGGGGGACTATCACCTGGGAATGTCAGATGGACATGTTTTGGTTATACGTAATTGTTATTTTGTATCCAATGCAACTTGTAATATCATTTCTGTATCTTTAATATCTAAAGAAGGTTATGAATTTGCATTTGTAAGTAATGTTGTAAACATTCACCTTAATCAAGTTCTGATTAGGTCAAGTACATTAAGCAATGGTATATACGTATTAAACCAACCACAGATTTTCAATGTCCAGAATACACACAAAAAAAGTCTCCAGAAACAAATCAGGCTTTCTTATGGCATTGTAGACTAGGTCACATCAATGAGAGAAGGTTGACGAAGTTACATACAGAAGGATACTTGGATTCGTTCGAATAGCAATCATATGCAACTTGTCAATCCTGTCTCAAAAGAAAGATGACAAAGACTCCGTTCACTGGACACGGAATAAGAGCGAGCGACCTCTTGGGACTCATACACAGCGACGTGTGTGGTCCAATGTCTACGCATGCACGAAGCGCTTATTCTTACTTCATTACTTTTACGGATGACTTTTCAAGGTACGGATATGTCTTCTTAATGAAACATAAATCCTAAGCCTTTGGAAAATTCCAGGAATATAAGAATGAAGTAGAAAAACAAACATGCAAAAGTATCAAGCCACTAAGATCTGATCGAGGTGGTGAATACTTGAGTGCCGAGTTCTTGGATTACTTAAAAGAGAATGGAATTCTCTCTCAGCTTTCTCCTCCATACACTCCGCAATATAACGGTGTATCTGAGAGATGGAACCGGACCTTATTGGATATGGTACGTTCCATGATGAGTAACGCTGAGTTACCGCGATCATTCTGGGGATATGCACTAGAATCAGCTGCATACCTTTTGAACCGAGTTCCAACTAAGACTGTGCCTACAACACCATATCAGATGTGGTGTGGGAAGAGACCTTATCTTAATCACATTAAGACATGGGGATGTCCTGCTTTTGTCAAAAAGCAGCATGCGGATAAACTCGAGGCACGCTCAGTGCAGTGAAAGTTTGTGGGATATCTAAAGAACTCCAAGGGATATTTCTTCTATTGCGAAGAGGAACAAAAGGTTTTTGTTTCTCGTCATGCCCACTTCTTGGAAACTGAATTTTTGGAAAATCAGATAAGTGGGAGCGCAAAAGAACTGGAAGAAATTCCAGAACCATGAGCTATTACTGAAAGCTTAGTAGAACCAGAGGGTTAGAAAGATCATGACATTCCTGCGCCGCTCCGCAGAAGTAGTAAGTAGTCTCATCCGCCCGAGAGATACTACGGTTTTTTCATAGACGGGGATAGAGAGGATTGAATCATTGATAGTGATGAGCCGACTAGCTTCTAGCAGGCCATTCAGAGCGTTGACTCGGTAAAATGGCTGGATGCAATGCGGACCGAAATGGAGTCCATGTACACCAACAAAGTATGGACGTTGGACGTTGCTCCAGATGGGGCAAAACCCGTAGGATGCAAGTGGATCTTCAAAAGGAAGATTGGTGTAGATGGACAGGTTGAGACCTATAAGGCTAGACTTGTTGCAAAGGGTTTTCGTCAACGACCTGGTTTGGAATATGACGAAACCTTTTCTCCAGTGGCTATGCTGAAATCCATTCGGATCCTTCTTGCCATTGCTGCCTTCGACGATTATGTGATTTGGCAGATGGACGTAAAGACCGCTTTTCTAAATGGAAATTTAGAGGAATGTGTCTATATGGACCAGCCAAAGGGTTTCATTCAAAGTGGGAGCAGCGGAAAGGTGTGCAAGTTGCTTAAGTCCATCTATGGACTAAAGCATGCATCGCGGAGTTGGAACATCTGTTTTGATGAGACGGTCAAAGAATTTAGCTTTATCAAAAATACAGATGAACCATGCATCTATTGTAGATTTGTAGCAAGAACTGTAGTATTCCTCGTTTTATACGTGGATGACATTCTCTTGATCGGAAATGACATTCCTATGCTACAATCTGTCAAAGGGTTCTTGTCATACAGGTTCTCTATAAATGACCTGGGTGATGCCTCTTACATTCTGGGGATCCGGATCTATCGTAACAGATCCAAGAGGATATTAGGACTTTCACAGTCCAGGTACATCGACACCATACTGAAAAGATTCAGTATGGAAGATTCCAAGTGCGGTAATCTACCGGCTTGTCACGGGATCACCCTCTCCAAAGATATGTCTCCCAAGAATGATTTGGAAAGGGATCGCATGTCTATTATACCCTACGCTTCTGCGGTAGGCTCTATAATGTATGCAATGTTGTGTACCAGACCAGATGTAGCTTATGCACTGAGTGTGGTGAGCCGGTATCAGTCAAACCTTGGGGAGAAACACTGGATAGCGGTAAAGAACATTCTCAAGTACCTGAGAAGGATTAAGGAGATGTTCTTGGTGTATGGCGGAAAAGACCTCCAGATCAAGGCATTTGCTGACTCAGCTTCCAGAGTGACAAGGATGATTCTGTTGGAGATAGTGCCCTCAGAGTCAATTATTGGATCACAGGCACGTGATTGCAATGATTGAGGGAGGACCTATCCCGGTAGAACAGTCTTACTCGAGATGATAGTATGCTATCAGGTTTACCTTTTATCATCGTGTACTGCTTTAGGTGACATGACATGTCGCTATTGCACGTTGATAGAGCCCCTAGGATTCTTGCTTGACTGCCGGCAGTATGAGGGCGATCATATAAGTGAGAGCTGGAGTCTACAAGCGTATCCTTAAAAGGTCCCTAGTCGTGGGAGTTTCGAGACCGGGCATCGATACTCCATTAGTAGACTAGTGCATACAGTCGAGACCCCGACGAGGGGCGGTGGCCGGTCTCACAAGCCACTGGTGTCAGTTGGTTCACCTAAGATGTATACAGGTGCTCATTGGGTTATGAGTACACCGGACAGGACTCGCCGGGAACATGCTAGTTGGTCATATACCAGACGTCAGATGGCAGTTCCCTGGTGACATGTGTGCAGGTTAGTTCATCGACCTGGGGATCGTCATTTGTCTCGTGTGAGTTCCCACTGTACTTTGATTACTACCCTACCACGGCTCAAAGGAGTCGTGCAAACAGGTTTTAGTTGGGTACAGTCCCGAGCCACATGGAGGCAGTGAGCGTATCTTCAGGGGTTCGTCTCTCCCGGTATTGGGGGTGAGGTCGTGCTGTGTCTAGGAGAGCCATTACACAAAGTCCTTGGCCAAGGCAAGGAGATTTACTGGTAGGTATTCCAGTAGTATCTCAGGGTGTTCTGGGCTACACTCCGACACGACTTGTACCGCTTTTGGGGGTCTGACTTTTACCAACCCCCTAGGCCCGCCATGCGATGCTCATAGACGAACGGACCGGACTGTACGGATATTGTCACTGACAGGCTCATTAGGGTGTCAGGATGAGTTCGCTCATCGACGTCCCTTTTAGTCAATAGCTGGTAGCCCGTTACGTATTGGCTTATACCTCTGACGGGCTAGTGGTTAAATCCACAGCCATTGTATTGACGAGTCTTTAGAGTCCGCCACACTTTCAGTTACTCAAGTTTCGGGCGAAACGCTGTAGAGGCCGTATGGAGATATGGCAGGGTCCGATCAGATACGTGCGGTATTGCACGGATCAGGATCGGACGTTTTGTACTAGTAGCCGTATAGGTATATGGCAGGGTTCGATCAGATACGTGCGGTATTGCACGGATCAGGATCAAACGGATTTTACTAGCCGGCTTTGGTTTAAGCCGGTCCTAGTTTAGTACAGTGTAGATTTTGTCTCTTTGCATTTGTATCCGGTCGGAATACAGATGCGGGTGTGTATGCACAGTGTCGGGGTTTTTCCTGTAATTTATTACGGGACCAGTTTTCTGGAGTTGCCAGTTTGCATTCCGTTCCGGCCGGTTTTCCTTTGTTCTTTCCCGGCCGGACTTTTCCGATGGAGGGGGTTATTTGCAATTGTGCAAATAACATATTGAGGAGGGGGTTTCTTGCACTTGTCTTGATTATGATAGGTTTGAATCTTTCAACCATGACTTGCTTTGACTTATGATGATTGAAAGGGTATGGGTGGGTTTACATGAAGCATGGTTCATGTTTTGTTAAGGTCACCCTTTTCACTTTTACTACAATGACCTCCCTTCATGTTTTTCCATTCTTGATTCCACCACCAATCTAACAAGATGGCCGGCCACATTAGAGGGATAATGAGAGAATGGTTCACTTCATTTTTTGGTGTGGGAAATTAATCATTCATATCATTTTCATTGCCACAAAAATCCCCAAGTTCATATCATCTTGATTCCTCCATCAAGGCAACCAACCCCAAAGTGAGACAAAGCGTATTCTACACTACTTCCTACAGCAAATCTTGGACGCGTCGATTCGCCAGCTTCGCGCCCGAGTTGCCTCGGTATTGAGGTGGGAGCCCGTAAAAGCTACAGGCGATGTGGTGCCCTTTCCGACGAGGAGGAGACGGACGGAGATCCCGCGAGGAGATCGGAGTGGAGATGAAGACCGGAGGACTCGGATCAGTCGGTATACATCTCTTCCATTTCTTATTAGTAGCGTAGACTTGTTAATGGTTACGATCCGGAGTTTAGTGCGCGGTGGTGCCGGTTTGCAAAGTCCGCAAAAATTTAAGTTTATCACCGTTTCCGCATTCCGGCGTCGGATTGACGGCCGGGGCGCCGCCGTGCACTTACAGTGGTATCAGAGCCTCGCCATTAACTTCGTCTAGCTTCGTTTGGTGTGTTTGCATTTCCGATCGACCAAAATTTCCAAAAACCGTATTTTTTGTTCACATCAGTTTCTGTTGAAATATTTTGGTCTCGAAAAATTTTTCAGGTTGTAAAATATTGATGTACTGGAAAATCTAAGAGCTCTGTAAAAATTCGATGAAGTGACTCCACAGTTGGAGCGCGGAACCGCCGCGAAAACCCTATTTGTGCGGCCCTTCCGCCGCGCACTATTCACATCACTTCACCATTTTTTTACAGAGGCCTTCTGGGCTTAAAATATGGGCTTTGGAATATTAAAGTTGGGCCAATTGTTTCTGTGAGTGCTACAGTTTTCTTTGGGGCCCACTTGTTAATTGTTTGATCAATCGGAAATTTTTTAAACACATTTTTCACAGTATTTACATTATATCTGCGACCGTGAATGTCACTTGATCGGTAAATCCGGTCTAACTGCTATAGCCCGGTTAGACGGATTTGCGAACGTGATTTTCACGTTGATGTTCTATGTATTTGCTGTGTTGTTGCGGATCGGTCGTGGGGGATAGCCTGGATGCAATGCTAGTACAGTGTTGTTGTATTATGTACATTTGATATTGCGGGGCGAGCGTCCGACATGTGGACTGCCGTCACTGCCTGTTTGTATTATTCTTTTGGGGCACGACCTGGTTGCGGTCGATGTACCCGGTGTATGTATATTTTACTTTCTGTACTAGGGTTACCCCGCGGAGGGGTGCACGGATAGCCGGGTTCTAGAAGGCAACAAGCTCGCATCTCATGGAATTGGGACGGAAGGGGCTTCACTCCAGGATTTGCTGGCTATTCGCCGCACTCGTAGGGGGTACAGGTTGACCCAGGAGGGGTGCCCAAGTTACCGGATTCCGTGAAGTGCTGGGTGGTCCATTCACGGGGCTGAAGGGGGCTGCCTCGCTTCAGGTTTTGGCGGGTGACTTGCAGCACCCGTAGGGGTCTAGGATTTCTTTGCACAGGCTATCCACACGACCAGGGGAACGTCGGGTTTCAGTAGTGGCTCTGTGAAACCCGGGGATCCCAGATATCTGTAATGTTCTGTGATGCTGTACATTTCTGTGATGATGCATTTTATTCACGCCTTGAGCGAAATACTATATATTGGTATATATATTAGTAGATGTTGTATATGTTTTTCATCCGCGCTAGTCCAGTCCCCGCTCTGCCGTTAGTTAGCTAACCTAACGGGTGATGACGGGACCCAGTGGCGAATGCGGATGGCATATACGTACGTCAGTATATTTTCGTTCTTTGTGGTGTGATTAATTGATGGGACTGCATTGATTCGGATCAATGCAAGTTTAACAAACCTATTCTGATGTTGTTGGAACACTTTTCAAAAAGCTGTTATTGCAAGGACGTTCGCTTTTGTTTTGCATCGTGGTATTCATTTGGAATATCCTGCTCCTCAGTCGACGAGGCAAGGGCCGAGATCCCTTCACCGGGAGTGACCCCTTGGACAGAAGTTTGCGTCAGGGCATTAACTTCACTATAGCCGATTACTTTTGCTTTGCACCGTGGTATTCATTTGGAATATCCTGCACCCCATTCTATGGGGAAAGAGCCGAGATCCCTTCACCGGGAGTGACCTCTTTAGTAAAGGTTTTCGCCACTATATTTTCTAAAAAGCTATCCGTTCCTTCAACGATATCAAGTTCACTACGTTAAAGGTTTTCGCCAGAAACCATTCGTATCCCTCCGTCGTTTCATATGGGTAGTCAATAGTATTCAAGCTGTGTTTGTTGGCCTTAGTCAAGGCACAGTGTTTGGTAGCTATTGGGTATTCATATGCTGCATAGATAGATGCGTTGGTTTGGGACAGTCGTATAGCCTTGTTGGCCTTAGTCAAGGGCTTGTACGGGTGGGTTCAAATCAACCTGGACAATGACGGGTAGAACTTGACATGTGACTTATGATTTGTTGGCCTTAGTCAAGGTCATAAGAGCATGGGGCAGAAATCACATCAGGAGTTTCAAAAGAACTGAAACTTGCCAGATATGCGCATACCTTCTGGAGTGTGATGACGTGAGCGGATTCCGTCACGTTGTCATGCGATGAGAGTTGGATCCCGATTCCCACTGATGAGTTGGTTTACTCCTCGGGTGACCCCGACTAATTCTTCTTTCAGGTTTGGAGGAGAATTTGAGGTACAGTGGGAGGTTTCCAGATTAGATAAATTGGTAACCATTCTGATCTTGGTTAGAGTGCACGCTGAGTGTTTCTTTTCTCTCTCTCTTTGGCAGCGACCATTGACCCGACCCTAAGACTTTGACTCAGAGACCAAGTTGACCGAACCTTCTTAAACACCGGCTTTTGGATTGTCAGAGTTGCAAACCTCATTGCCACTCCTACTTTTACCCTTTTCTCCAGGACACCCCGTATTACTGCGAACGTCCACTTCCATTGGACAAAACCATCGTATGGTTAGATACGAACTCGAAGGGATTCGAGGATGGTTTCTGGTACTGGAGAAAACGGATTGGTTTATTCAGTTGTCTTTTCTTTTCACCCTCTCTCAGGTTGCGAGTACTCCTTAGTTTAGGAGTAGTACACCTATTATGCAAATTGGATAGTCTTCTTCCAAACCTTAGGCTGGTGCCGACCGGTAGGGAATGAAGAAAACCAGTTAGCCTAAACGGTGTACAGAAGGTATTAAGATTAAGACAAAGCAAGGGATTAGTAAGAGGGCAAAGTAAATTGCGACTGCTATTCACGACCAAACCAAGTATTTCTTCGCCAATCCTAAATCACCTTTGTATTTCTCCAGGACACTCCGTATCACTACGAAGATCCACAGTATATTGGATACTCCATCGTATGGTTATATACGAACTCGAAAGGAACTTGTTCCAGTTCGGGGATGGATTCTGGTCCAGGAGAAATAGGAATAAGGTTTATTCGGTTGTCTTTTGTTTTCACCTTCTCTCGCATTGCGAGTGCTCCTAGGACTAGGACAGTACACCCATTATGCTTATTGGATAGTCTTCTTCCAAACCATAGGCTGGTGCCGAACGGTAGGGAAGGAAGAAAACCATTTGGCCTAAGGGGGTGTGCAGAAGGTAAAAACTAAAGACATATGAAGGGATTTGGAAAGGTGGCAAAGAATTATACAGTTACAGTCGTGAATCTGGAAGAGGCATTACTAGGAATACCAGGATACCCCATCAGAACATTTCAATGTTTCAGTTTCACTGTGTACTGTTAAAGGAAAACTGATTTCCCAATTAGATACTTACTCCAGGGTATGTATTTACCAGGTACGATTCTCACATCTGTATGGTTTTACAGATGATGAGTGGGAGTAAGTTATTGGGAATTGGGTGATCATCCTCATTATATCGGGATTCGTTGTAATCGGTGATATTTGAGGAAATCACCTGGGCTGTTTGCCTGTCGGCAAATATTTGGTTTTGAATATCCGCAGTTATGCACCAATTTCAAATTGATATATCTGTACGTCTATTTTCATAGAGTGAGATATACCTTTCTGAAATTATGTCTACGACATTTACCTATATCAGTGGATGGTTAGGTAAGGAGCATTAAACAGCGGTGTAATTCTTCATAACCATAAGTACAGTTTTCAACCTACGACACACAGTGAATGAGTTATCAGACTCAAGGGACTTATACAGAGTATTGTATGTTGTCCAGGGTCCATCAGGACAGAGGGGTTGGTCCTCGTACTACATTCAGTTTACTTATGACTTCTCTAGTTTTTAGACAGGTGTTTCGTGGAAACACAGGGTCCGAATTTGGAGAAGTTATTGGTATTTGAATAGAGTGGAGAACCAGGTGTCGCAAGTATCGGGATTCTTCAAAGAGATCGAAGATGTAGATACTTGTGTATGGTATTCAGTTGATAGTAATGATAAAGAGATCTTGCTTCTCTTTCAGGTTACTCATAATTGGAAGTATTCCTAAGTTGAGTAACGCTGGTCGGCCTCCTTCCATTTAGTTGACATGCGCTGGGGACAGCTGCATGATTTGAATCTGGTTCAATTAAATCAGTGCCTCTGGTTCTATATTGGATATAGTACAGTTCATATCTTAACATTGTTAAGGTACGGGGAGTTGTCCGGCTTATGATTAAAACCAGACTCTGGATAACTCAAGGCACGTTTCTGTAATGGCTGTTTGTGGGTTGACCCAGGCTATGACGAGGGTTGACTTTCTACCATCTGGAAGATCAATAGTGATATTGTTCTTAACTCGCCACATTTTAAAAGAAATGGTTATTTTTCAGAAAACAGTAGTGGGAGTATGGTAGAACTGGAAGCGATTCCAGAACCGCAAACGATTACTGGAGATTTGATAAGGAACCTAAAGACTCAATCTGATTTGACATTCCATTGGCCACTCCGCAGAAAAGGTGGGTAACTTCAGGCACCCGAGAGGTACTCCGGTAGCCTCAAGGACGGTGACAGGGAAGTTCTTGTTTACCCACACTTGCCATTGTTGTTGTTCCAGGCTGCGAGACCCGGCAGGAGGATGAGTATAGCGTCGTTCTAAACTAGCTTTAGAAGTGCACGTCTATATGACTCTGCCAGAGGGTTGTCGTAGTCAGTGGGAGCAGCGGAAGCATTGTTGGACATCAGGCTTATGTCTGTTTATAGACTAAAGCAGATATAGCGGAGATAGATCATCTAATTCTGATGTGACAGTCATGGGTTTGACGTCATCAGAATAGGGGATGGATCTGTTGAGAAGATAGTAGGGTGTGATATCCGGGTTTTGGATGACATACACAAAGTAGGAAAAGAAACTCCTATACTACAATCGGTTATTCTTTGGTCGTCACACAGTGGTTTCTCCACAAGGAACTTGGACACAATATCAGACATACTGGTTACTAGATCTATGGTTTTGGATCTAGATTTGGGTGGTTTCCCAATCAGGGTACCTTGACAGCATTCTAAGAGTATTTAGAATGGACGACTCCTAGCACGGTAGTGTACCTGCAGGTAATGGAGTCACCCTCTCTAAAGGTGTCTTATAGACTAAAGTAGAGAGGGATGTGCATGATTGGCAGATCACTTGCTTAGGCAATTGAGTCAATCATGAGATGTCAAGTACCACACCAGATGTTGTTCTTGCACTAGATGCAATAAGTTGATATTGATCCAATCCTGGAGGAACAGTCGGAAGCAGTTTTAGAACATAAGTGGCTGTTCTAGGGATATGATAACGAAAGCCCTATTCGGGAAACAGTTATCATTCCAGGCTTCCAAGGTGACCTGGACGACAAGCAGGTTGTCAGAGTTATAGTTTTCCTTCTGACGAGGGACAGTATTTTGGACAGGTGATCCAAGGCAATACTGAGGGAGGCATGGCGCAGGATACTGATTAAGTTCAGTTGACGATACAGTCTAAGAAGTTTGGATTTGGAGTTCATTTATGAGCTAGGTCCCATCAGATATCCAGACATTCTAAGACAGGTATTGCTCATTTCGGGAGATGGCATTCTCCGCGAACTTGAGATTTTGAGAGAGACATAGAAAGAAACATCAGAGCGGATCCACTCACTGAGGCTATTCCTCGAACGCAATAGTCTCGCAAACGAGCTTTGTGAGACTGACTAGTAGAGGAGTTGGGTGTTCGGTATCACACGGGCTGTGAGTATGCGACATCGCAATAATTAGCCTTGAGTGCAAGTGGGAGATTGTTGGAGATAGTGCCCTCAGAGTCAATTATTGGATCACAGGCACGTGATTGCAATGATTGAGGGAGGACCTATCCCGGTAGAACAGTCTTACTCGAGATGATAGTATGCTATCAGGTTTACCTTTTATCATCGTGTACTGCTTTAGGTGACATGACATGTCGCTATTGCACGTTGATAGAGCCCCTAGGATTCTTGCTTGACTGCCGGCAGTATGAGGGCGATCATATAAGTGCGAGCTGGAGTCTACAAGCGTATCCTTAAAAGGTCCCTAGTCGTGGGAGTTTCGAGACCGGGCATCGATACTCCATTAGTAGACTAGTGCATACAGTCGAGACCCCGACGAGGGGCGGTGGCCGGTCTCACAAGCCACTGGTGTCAGTTGGTTCACCTAAGATGTATACAGGTGCTCATTGGGTTATGAGTACACCGGACAGGACTCGCCGGGAACATGCTAGTTGGTCATATACCAGACGTCAGATGGCAGTTCCCTGGTGACATGTGTGCAGGTTAGTTCATCGACCTGGGGATCGTCATTTGTCTCGTGTGAGTTCCCACTGTACTTTGATTACTACCCTACCACGGCTCAAAGGAGTCGTGCAAACAGGTTTTAGTTGGGTACAGTCCCGAGCCACATGGAGGCAGTGAGCGTATCTTCAGGGGTTCGTCTCTCCCGGTATTGGGGGTGAGGTCGTGCTGTGTCTAGGAGAGCCATTACACAAAGTCCTTGGCCAAGGCAAGGAGATTTACTGGTAGGTATTCCAGTAGTATCTCAGGGTGTTCTGGGCTACACTCCGACACGACTTGTACCGCTTTTGGGGGTCTGACTTTTACCAACCCCCTAGGCCCGCCATGCGATGCTCATAGACGAACGGACCGGACTGTACGGATATTGTCACTGACAGGCTCATTAGGGTGTCAGGATGAGTTCGCTCATCGACGTCCCTTTTAGTCAATAGCTGGTAGCCCGTTACGTATTGGCTTATACCTCTGACGGGCTAGTGGTTAAATCCACAGCCATTGTATTGACGAGTCTTTAGAGTCCGCCACACTTTCAGTTACTCAAGTTTCGGGCGAAACGCTGTAGAGGCCGTATGGAGATATGGCAGGGTCCGATCAGATACGTGCGGTATTGCACGGATCAGGATCGGACGTTTTGTACTAGTAGCCGTATAGGTATATGGCAGGGTTCGATCAGATACGTGCGGTATTGCACGGATCAGGATCAAACGGATTTTACTAGCCGGCTTTGGTTTAAGCCGGTCCTAGTTTAGTACAGTGTAGATTTTGTCTCTTTGCATTTGTATCCGGTCGGAATACAGATGCGGGTGTGTATGCACAGTGTCGGGGTTTTTCCTGTAATTTATTACGGGACCAGTTTTCTGGAGTTGCCAGTTTGCATTCCGTTCCGGCCGGTTTTCCTTTGTTCTTTCCCGGCCGGACTTTTCCGATGGAGGGGGTTATTTGCAATTGTGCAAATAACATATTGAGGAGGGGGTTTCTTGCACTTGTCTTGATTATGATAGGTTTGAATCTTTCAACCATGACTTGCTTTGACTTATGATGATTGAAAGGGTATGGGTGGGTTTACATGAAGCATGGTTCATGTTTTGTTAAGGTCACCCTTTTCACTTTTACTACAATGACCTCCCTTCATGTTTTTCCATTCTTGATTCCACCACCAATTTAACAAGATGGCCGGCCACATTAGAGGGATAATGAGAGAATGGTTCACTTCATTTTTTGGTGTGGGAAATTAATCATTCATATCATTTTCATTGCCACAAAAATCCCCAAGTTCATATCATCTTGATTCCTCCATCAAGGCAACCAACCCCAAAGTGAGACAAAGCGTATTCTACACTACTTCCTACAGCAAATCTTGGACGCGTCGATTTGCCAGCTTCGCGCCCGAGTTGCCTCGGTATTGAGGTGGGAGCCCGTAAAAGCTACAGGCGATGTGGTGCCCTTTCCGACGAGGAGGAGACGGACGGAGATCCCGCGAGGAGATCGGAGTGGAGATGAAGACCGGAGGACTCGGATCAGTCGGTATACATCTCTTCCATTTCTTATTAGTAGCGTAGACTTGTTAATGGTTACGATCCGGAGTTTAGTGCGCGGTGGTGCCGGTTTGCAAAGTCCGCAAAAATTTAAGTTTATCACCGTTTCCGCATTCCGGCGTCGGATTGACGGCCGGGGCGCCGCCGTGCACTTACAGATTCCAAGTCCATGTCGGGTTATGTATTTACCCTCTATGGAGGGGCGGTGTGCTGGAAGAGTTCCAAACAGGAAATCGTTGCTGACTCAACGAAGGAAGCGGAATATATCGCTGCTGCAGATGCCGCAAAAGAAGCCGTCTGGATAAGGAAGTTCTTGACAGAACTTCAGGTGGTTCCGTCCATTGTTGATCCAGTACCTCTGTATTGCGACAACAACGTGGCTATAACTTTAGCGAAGGAACCCAGGTCCCATCAGAAGTCTAGACACATCTTGAGGCGGTATCACCTGATCAGGGAGATCGTGGGTCGCCAGGAGATCGAGGTTCGGAGAGTTGCTACGGAAGATAACACTGCTGATCCATTCACGAAGGCCTTACCCCAGACTCAGTTCGAGCGGCTGATCGAGATGATAGGCCTTCGATACTCCAGTACATGGCCTTAGTGCAAGTGGGGTGAGTGTTAGTGTATATGCCCTAGAGGCCATTACTGTATCATACTAGTTTGTATATTATTTGATGGAAGCTTGGGATATTCACCTTGTATAGACAATCTTGCTCAAAATAGTAGTATGCTACTTGGTTTGTTTCTACTTTAATGTGTGCATGTGTTTCTTATAGCATATCGCCTTTACACATTAGTGGAGCCCTTAGGATCTTTGCTTGATTACCAGCGTTGTGATGGCAGTCACACTCGTGTGGGATGGGTAATCCACAAGCACATCTTTATGCAGGGCCCTAGTCGTAGGACTATCGAGACAGGGCATCGATACTCCGGAGTAGACTAGCGTATGCGCTTCTCATCCCAGCTTAGGAGACGGTCTGTCCCACAGCCGTCAGTACGTCGTACTTGAGATAGTATGCGGGTGCTCGTTAGGTTATGAGTACACTGGATAGGACTCGTCGGGAACTGTTGGATGGTATTATACCTATCATCAGTTATTAGTTCCCAGGTGACATGAGTACAGCTTAGTCCATTGACTTGACACTGTCACTTCGCCTCGAGTGTGTTCCCACTGTTCTTAGATTGCTTCCCTACCACGGCTCAAAGGAGTCATGCAAACAGGTAGCAGTTGGGTGCAGTCCCGAAGCACTTGGAGGCAGTGACAGTTAGACAGGATTCGTCTCTCCCAGTATTGGGGGTTTATATCGCGCTGTGTCTAGGAGAGCCATAACACAAAGTCCCTGGCCAGGGCAAGTGTGATATACTGGTAGGTTTCCAGTGTTATCTCAGGGTGTTCTGGGCTACACTCCTACACGACTTGTACCGCTATTATGGGACAGCCGTTTACCGCCCGCTAGGCCAGCCATGTGATACTCTTAGACGAACAGACCGAACTGTACGTAGACTGTCACATTCAGGCTCAGTAGGAGTTCAGATGGGTTTACCTCGTCAGTCTTCTTATCGGAATCTACCTAGGGACCGTTACGTACAGCTAGTGCCACTTGCGGTCTGTGGTTAAACCCACTGCCAGCGTAGTGTCGAGTCTTTAGAGTCCCACACAGAGGGTTATTCTCTTTTAGGCAAAACGAGTAGAGGTCGCATGGTTTTGCGACGGGGTTCGTTCACATCCGCGCACTTGTGCACGTTTGTTGTCCGGACAGCTTATACTAGCGGGCTTTGGTTTAAACCAAATCCTAGTATAGGTTTTGGGGATTGGTTTTATCTCTTTGTATTCGTGTTCCTCGGAACACGGATGCGTGTGTGTATGCACAGTTGACTGAGGCAGAGGCAGAGGACTTTCATTAGGGTTAATGACCGTTGTCTTTTTCTTAACCCTAATGTTTATGTGTGAAATATGATTATTAATATTAATTAATTATAATTGTGTTATGGTTAGGGTTGTTGACCATTTGACAATGGTTGACTTGTTGACCTATGTTGACATATTGACCATCATCATTTCATATGAAAGATGCTCTTTGATTCTTGCAAAAGTAATTAATGTGAAATGATAATGGTCATTTCAAGATTAACCATCACAATTATCTTTAGTTAATTATTTAATTATCATAATTCACATATATATGAGAAGGTTGGCTTTATCTTCTCATTTTATCATTCTCATTCTCTTTCATCCTCTTTCTCTCTCTCAAAGCTCTACCTCTCATGAGTTGAGAAACATTTAGCTTTTGAGATAAAACACCAAAATCACTCTCTACTCTTTCTAAGGTTCTAGGTTTAGCCCATCAAGCACCTTAGTTACTTCTAGTTTGAGGTAGAAGCCAAAGGTTGAGGCCCTCGGGTGGATCTTTCTTCGGCAAGAGAAGGCGACGAGGACGACCTGTTCATCCCACTCCAAGAAGCAAGAAGAGAAAGACTTCAAGACTTAGGTATAACCCTTTAACCGAGTAGCTAACTCTTTTAGCTTGGGTGTTAGTTTATGTTTAGCAAAGATCCTACTTTAGTTATTCCATGTTGCCTAGAGTTGTAAAAATCCGTTTTTTATACCGTTTCCGCCTCCCCGTAAGCACCGGGGTAGGCAACGTGGACTTACATTTTATCCAGTTTTTAAAACGGTTTTACAAGGATGCGTGCTATATATGTATTATGATTTTTGCTATAGTGCATTTGAATTTCAGTAGTGGAATTCGATATTCGTATTTCCTTTTTTAACTCCGATGATTGCATGATACCTGACGGAGTTTGATTTTGAGTTTCGTACTCGTTTTCATGCGCACATGATGCGCTATAGTATTTCTGTATCTTCCATGATTTCGGAGCCCCGTTGATTTGAGCTGATTATTGAAATGTTTTAGTAGTTGCAGATTTAAATTTTCAATTCGGAAACCGAATTTATTTAAGGGGGGAAGACCGAAACATTTAAGAAATATAAAATATTATTTTTGGAAATTTAATATTAAAATAATATATTTAGCAAAAACTATTCGATTTGCGAAAAGTGGTTTTTCGTAAAATGGTATAAGTATATACCAATATTTGGAAAATAATCGGAGATTATAATGATTTATTTATTATAATGATATTTATCTGATTTTTGGCCAAATCCGTATTTTAACATTTTTTCATGACTTATGCACCATGTCATGTGCATGTTGGGTTTGTGTTTGTGAGTTTTTGTTTGTGACTTGTGAGAATGAGAAAAGAAAAGATAAATGAAAAGAAAAGAAAAGAAAAGGCAAAGAGAGAAAAGAGTTTAAGTGTGAAAAGAATGAATTAGATGCCATGGTTAAAAGAGAGAAGAAACAAAAGAGATATTTGTGAGAGAGTGAGTGTAGGGGGGATATTTGTGAGTGAGAGAGTGAGTATAAGAGAGAGAGAGAGAGAGAGAGAGAGAGGCTTGGCTGCCCTTATTCCTTCCCCATTGTTTTGTTCAAGCCATTTCCTTATCTCCTTCATTCCCACACTACCTCCATGCATCATCTTCATTTCCTTCTCTAAACCTCATGCCACCTTCACATAAAACATGTACAAACTAATTCTAAACCCTTTGAACCATTCAAGTTTGGATTTTAAAGACTTTGGGCAACATAAGAATTTTCTTTAGTTGCAAATGAGGTAATCTCTTCACTTTAGATTAGTGATTATGTTAAATATCCTAGTTTTGTTTAGAATTTGAATTAGTTAGGTTTTGTGATCTTGGAAATTACAAGTTATTGTTAAGTGGTTAATTGAGGTGTAGTGAGTGTTTACAAGACCTTAGAGATTGATTTCCTGGCCTGGAAATGAGTTTAGAACCCGATACACGAACTTAGAATTTGTCTTGTGTCGGTTTTGTGGAGTTTGTTAGCCTACAGGGTATCTTGAGCAATATGGGATATTTTTAAGAAAATCAAACAAGTCTATTAACCTAGATAGACCACTAGAAGACCACCACAAAAATACGAACCCATTCTACCCTAGTTTGACCGGCGGCGCCAGATTTTGAGGGCAACTAGTCGGACCCTCTATCTCCTATGTTGATGTGGTTTTGCCTGTAGCTCACTTACCCTATAACCTATCCCCCGTATTTTCTTGTTTAGTCCTAATTTACCTGAGCCAAAATCTGGGAGTTGTTTGCGAGTGTTTTGGCTATGTTCTTAAGATATTTAAATTCGTGGTTTTGGTATTTGAGATTTAAATTGTTCGTTGGATGTTTGTACATCAGCGACGAGGGTTGTTTGGTTGTTTTAGCATGTGTAGGCTTACTGGTTCTAACCTATAAGCAATCTGTGTGCCGTATCGATTTTTGGATATTGGTTTTAATAGAATTGTGATTGTATATTGATTGTTGGTACCTTCGCGTGGACTTTCGAGATGACGAAGCACATCGACTTCGGCTAAGCGAGGAGTTTAGCAGGTGAGTAGATTTATATCTACGGAGGAAGTCGGGTGGATGGCATATAGCACCCCCGCAACCATTGATATGGAAGATTATGTAATAAATTATAATTATGATAAAGTTGACGTTAATAGATATATTTGCTTGAGAATATGAAATGGGAAGTGAATCATGATAGCTACGAATTGAAAGAGAACAAGAATGAGTTGATGATGGTATGATATGAGATCGAGAACGATAAACACGACACGAGATTGAGATAGAGGTGTTGTGAAATTAATAAGATATGACGTTTATAAAAATGTGATTTGAGATATATGTGTGTATATATATATTTATGTGTATAATGAGTAATATGTCATACAAGACTTTAGATCCGTACCCTCATTTTTGTATAGGTCGATAGATTCCCTATTCTGTTTGATGACCCCGTATGATGGATTACCGTACATGATGAGATGTACCGGATGATTGATCCTCGCTAGTAATTTGAGGATGATGATCGAGAATTATTGTCATATTGGATGTTATGAGGCGGGATCACCAATATAACGATTTGCAACATGAACCTTGCCTATATTCAAATTGACGATGTGTATCATTTAAAAAGTGACCGTATCGTTCATGTGTATATAGATATACTCATTGATTGTCCATGTTGTGTAGGATACTACCCCTCATGATGTACATACTATGTGCCGTATTTAATGCTATATGATATCAATTACTAGTACACCTGCACAATTATCGTTGATGCGCATGTTGCACATACACAGATTTGCCGGCTCACACACATTCTTCACCGGAAATTGCCATGTCACTTACCCAGTAGAATTGCCATATCACTTACACCGTTGAATTGTCATGCTATTTACACAGTAGAACTGCTGTATCATGATATTATTCATCATGTAAAAGTAGATTCATTGTTCAGTACTATCACTTGACGTGCTTACATGATATACCTGATATGGTCATATTGTTGGAGATAGTGCCCTCAGAGTCAATTATTGAATCACAGGCACGTGATTGCAATGATTGAGGGGAGGACCTGTCCCAGTAGGAT
Organism: Agapanthus africanus; assembly: GCA_030015575.1. Taxonomy (NCBI): domain Eukaryota; kingdom Viridiplantae; phylum Streptophyta; class Magnoliopsida; order Asparagales; family Amaryllidaceae; genus Agapanthus; species Agapanthus africanus. Next base: position 247,200,398 of record JASDDO010000026.1, read on the forward strand.
AGTCTTACTCAAGATGATAGTTTGCTATCTGGTTTATCTTTATCATTGTGTACTGCTTTAGGTGACCTTACGAGTCGCTATTGCACGTTGATAGAGCCCCTAGGATTCTTGCTTGACTACCAGCAGTATGAGGGCGATCATATACGTGAGAGCTGGAGTCTATAAGCACATCCTTAAAAGGTCCCTAGTCGTGGGAGTTTCGATACAGGGCATCGATTCTCCAAAGTAGACTAGTGTATACAGTCGAGACCCCGACGAGGGGCGGTGGCCGGTCTCACAAGCCACTGGTGTCAGTTGGTTCACCTAAGATGTATACAGGTGCTCATTGGGTTATGAGTACACCGGACAGGACTCGCCGGGAACCTACTAGTTGGGATTATACCAGACGTCAGATAGCAGTTCCCTGGTGACATGTGTACAGGTTAGTTCATAGACCTGAGATCGTCATTTGTTTCGTGTGAGTTCCCACTGTGCTTTGATTACTACCCTACCACGGCTCAAAGGAGTCGTGCAAACAGGTTTTAGTTGGGTACAGTCCCGAGCCACATGGAGGCAGTGAGCGGATCTACAGTGGTTCGTCTCTCCCGGTATTGGGGGTGAGGTCGCGCTGTGTCGAGGAGAGCCAGAACATGAAAAGTCCTTGGCCAAGGCAGGAGATTTGCTGGTAGGTATTCCAGTAGTATCTCAGGGTGTTCTGGGCTACACTCCGACACGACTTGTACCGCTTTTAGGGGTATGACTTTTACCAAGCCCCTAGGCCCTCCATGCGATGCTCATAGACGAACGAACCGGACTGTACGGATATTGTCACTGACAGGCTCAGTAGGGTGTCAGGATGAGTTCGCTCATCGACGTCCCTTTTTGTCAATAGCTGGTGGCCCGTCACGTATTGGCTTATACCTCTGACGTGCTAGTGGTTAAATCCACCGCCATAGTATTGACGAGTCTTTAGAGTCCACCACACACAGTTACTCAGGTTTCGGGCGAAACGCTGTAGAGGCCGTATGGAGATATGGCAGGGTTCGATCAGATACGTGCGGTATTGCACGAATCGTGATCGTACGGTTTTTACTAGCCGGCTTTGGCTTAAGCCGGATCCTAGTATTAGATAGTGTAGTTTTGTCTCTTTGCATTTGTGTTCAGTGGGAATACAAATGCGGGCATGTATTTGCAGTAGTGGGGTTTTCATGTAATTTATTACGGGATCAGTTTTCTGAGGTTGCCAGTTTGCATTCCGTTCCGGCCGGTTTTCCTTTGTTTCTTCGCGGCCGGACTTTTCATTGGAGGGGGTTGTTTGCGGTTTGCAAATAACTCTTCTGTGGAGGGCTTTATTGCATTTGTGCCTTTATCATGATGAGATTCTTTATTGGTCATTTCCATTGCTTCTTTCATGATGGTTTTGTGAAAGGATTGTTACTTGATTTTGGGTGTGACCATTTTCCTTTCGATTAATCTTTCCTTGCATTTTATGATTGATTAACCCACACCCATTTCCTAATGAGGCCGGCCACTTTGGAGAGGAGAGGGTGGCTTTCTCCACCTCCACAATATTAAGCCAACTTCTTCACCCCAAAGAGACATGGTTACTACACTATTCTATAGCAAGTCTTGGACGCGTCGGCTAGCCAACTTCGCGCCCGAGTTGCCTCGGTCAAGAGGCGGGAGCCCGTAAATGATTCCGGCTACGTGGTGCCCTTTCCGACGAGACGATGATGGACGGAGATTCCGCGAGAGATCGGAGTGGAGATGAAGACCGAAGGACACGGATCGCTTGGTATAACTTCTCTACTCTTTTCTTGTTTTGCTAGTTAGCTAGGTTAATGGCCCGATCCGGGTAAAAGTGCGCGGTGGTGCCGGTTGCAAGTTTTGCAAAGTTTTTGTTTCCGCGTTTCCGGCGTCGGATTGACGGACGGGGCGCCCCCGCGGGCTTAACACTGGTATCAGAGCCACGCCATTAACCATGCCGAGCTTGCTCTAGTATGTTTAGAACTCGATCGAACAAAAATCCCCAAAAACCGTATTTTCAATGCATTGTGTTTTCTGTCGAAATTTTTTCTGCTCCAAAAATTTTTCGGGTCATTGCAGAAACACAAGCAGAAAATTCTAAGAATTATGGTAAAATTTGATGCAGTGATCTCTTAGTACGACCGCGGAAACGCGGCCAAACCCCTGGTTTGGCCGCGGTTCCGCAGTGGTAAGGTGTCCTCACTGCACCAAAATTTCCCAGTAGGCTTTAGACTTGGAAATAGGGGTTTTAGGATATTCTTTTTGGGCCCAGATTTTCTGTGAGTGCTACAGTACTGCTTGGGGCCCACTTTGATAAATTTGTTCGATCGGATATTTTAAACATGCTAGTTCACAGTATTTATATTATATCTGCGACCGTGAATGTCACTCGATCGGTAAATCCAGTCTATCTGCTATAGCCCGGTTAGACGGATTTGCGAACGTGACATTCACGTTGATGTTCTGTGTATTGCTGGGTTGTTGCGGATCGGTCGTGGGGGATAGCCTGGATGCAATGATAGTACAGTTTTGTTTTATATGTACATTTTATATTGCGGGGCGAGCGTCCGACATGTGGACTGCCGTCACTGCCTATTTGTATTATTCTTTTGGGGGCACGACCAGGTTGCGGTCGATGTACCCGTTGTATGTATATTTTACTTTCTGTACTAGGATTACCCCGCGGAGGGGTGCATGAATAGCCGGGTTCTAGAGGGCAACGGGCCCGCATCTCATGGCATTGAGACGGAAGGGGCTTCACTCTAGAAGTGGCGGGCTATTCGGCGCACTCGTAGGGGGTATAGGTTGACCCAGGAGGGGTGCCCAAGTTACCGGATTCTGTGAAGTGCTGGGTGGTCCATTCACGTTGCTGTAGGGGGCTGCCTCGCTTTAGGTTTTGGCGGGTAACTTGCCGTGCCCGTAGGGGTCTAGGATTTTCATTGCACATGCTATCCACACGACCAGGGGAACGTCGGGTTTCAGTAGCGGCTCTGTGAAACCCGGGGATCCCAGATATCTGTATTGATCTCTGTTGCTGTACTTTTCTTTGCTGTTGCATTTTATCACGCCTTGAGCGAAAATTATATATTATATATATACTAGAAGATGTTGTATATGTTTTGCATCCGCGCTAGTCCAGTCCCCGCTCTGTCGTTAGTTAGCTAACCTAACGGGTGATGAGGGGACCCAGTGGCGAATGCGGATGGTATATACGTACATCAGTATATTTTCGTTCTTTTGTGGTGTGATCAATTGATGGGACTGCGTTTATTCGGATCAATGCAAGATAAACAAACCTAATCTGATATTGTTGGAACATTTTTCAAAAAGCTGTTATTGCAAGGGCGTTCTCTTTTGTTTTGCATCGTGGTATTCAGTTGGAATATCCTGCTCCCCAGTCGACGAGGCAAGGGCCGAGATCCCTTCACCGGGAGTGACCCCTTGGACAAAAGTTTGCGTCAGGGCAGTAACTTCACTATAGCCGATTAATTTTGCTTTGCATCGTGGTATTCAGTTGGAATATCCTGCACCTCATTCTACGGGGAAAGAGCCGAGATCGCTTCACCCGGAGTGACCTCTTTAGCAAAGGTTTTCGTCACTATATTTTTCTAAAAAGCTATCAGTTCCTTCAACGATATCAAGTTCATTACGTTAAAAGTTTTCGCCAGAAACCATTCGTAGCCCTCCGTCGTTTCAGACGGGTAGCACGTAGTATTCATGCTATGTTTGTTGGCCTTCGTCAAGGCATAGTGTATGGTAGCTGCTTGTTGCCTTTCTGCTGCATAGATAGATACGCTGGTTTGGGACAGTCGTATAGCCTTGTTGGCCTTCGTCAAGGGCTTGTACGGGTGGGATCAAATTAACCTGGACAATGACGGGTAGAACTTGACATATGACTTATGATTTGTTGGCCTTCGTCAAGGTCATAAGAGCATGGGGAAAAAATCCACATTGGGAATTTCAAAAGTACTGAAACTTGCCAGATATGCGCATACCTTCTGGAGTGTGATAGCGTGAGCGGATTCCGTCACATTATCATGCAATGATGGTTGGATCCTGATTCCCACTAATGAGTTGGCTTACTCCTCGGGTGAACCCAGCTAATTCTTCTTTCAGGTTTAGGGAAGAATTTGACGTTACCGTGGGAGGTTTCCAGATTAGATAAAGTGATAACCATTCTGATCTAGGTTAGAGTGCACGCTGAGTGTTTCTTTTCTCTCTCTCTTTGGCAGCGACTATTGACCCGACCCTAGACTATGACTCAGTGACCAAGTTGACCGAACCTTCTTAACACTGGCTTTTGGATTGTCAGAGTTGCAGACCTCATTGCCACTCCTACTTTTACCCTTTTCTCCAGGACACCCCGTATTATTACGACCGTCCACTTCCATTGGACAAAACCATCGTATGGTTATATACGAACTCGAAGGAATTCGAGGATGGTTTCCGGTTCTGGAGAAAACGAATAGGATTATTCAGTTGTCTTTTCCTTTTACCTTCTCTCTCAGATTGCGAGTACTCATTGGCTTAGGAGATAGTACACCTATTACGCAAATTGGATAGTCTTCTTCCAAACCATAGGCAGGTGCCGACCGGTAGGGAATGAAGAAAGCCAATTAGCCTAAACGGTGTATAGAAGGTATTAAGTTCAGACAAAACAAGGGATTAGTAAGAGGGCAAAGTAAATTGCGACTGTTATTCACGACCAAACAAAGTATTTCTTCGCCAATCCTAAATCACCTTTGTATTTCTCCAGGACACTCCGTATCACTACGAAGATCCCAGTTGATTGGATAATCCATCGTATGGTTATATACGAACTCGAAAGGAACTTGTTCCAGTTCGGGGATGGATCCTGGTTCAGGAGAAATAGGAATAAAGTACATTCAGGTGTCTTTTATCTTCACCTTCTCTCGCGTTGCGAGTGCTCCTAGGATTAGGACAGTACACCCATTATGCTTATTGGATAGTCTTGTTCCAAACCATAGGCTGGTGCCGAACGGTAGGGAAGGAAGAAAACCATTTGGCCTAAAGGGGTGTACAGAAGGTAATGACTAAAGACATATAAAGGGATTTGGAGTAGTGACAAAGAATTATACGGTTACAGTTGTGAATCTGGATAATGGAAGAGGCATTACTAGGAATACCAGGATACCCCATCGAAACATTTCAATGTTTCAGTTTCACTGTGTAATGTTAATAGAAAACTGATTTCCCGATTAGACACTTGCTCCAGGGTATGTATTTACCAGGTTGGATTCTCACATCTGTATGGTTTTATAGATGATGAGTGGGAGTAAGTTATTGGGAATTAGGTGACCATCCTCATTATATCGGGATTCGTTGTAATTGGTGATATTTGAGGAAGCCACCTTGGTAGTTTGCCGGACGGCAAATATTTGGTTTTGAATATCCGTCGTTGTGCACCAATTTCAAATTGATATATCTGTACGTCTATTTTTATAGAGTGAGATATACCTTTTTTAAATTATGTCTATGACATTTACCTATATTAGTGGATGGTTAGGTAAGGAGCATTGAATAGCGGTGTAATTCTTCTTAACCATAAGTACAATTTTCAACCTACGACACACAGTGAATGAGTCACTAGACTCAGGGGACTTATATAGAGTATTGTATATTGTCCAGTGTCCATTAGGACAGAGGGGTAGGTACTCGTACTATATTCTGTTTACTTATAACTTCTCTAGTTCTTTGACAAGTGTTTCGTAGAAACACAAGGTCAAAGTTTTGAGAAGTTATAGGTATAAGAGTAAAGTAGAGAACCAGATATTGCAAGTATCGGGATTCTTCAAAGTGATCGAAGATGTAGATACTTGTATATGGTATTCAGTTGATAGTAATGATTAAGAGAACTTGCTTCTCTTTCAGGTTACTCATAATTGGAAGCATTCCTAAGTTGAGTAACGCTGATCGGCCTCTCTCCATTTACTTGACATGCACTGGAGACAGCTGCATGATTTGAATCTGATTCAATTAAATCAGTGCCTCTGATTCTGTACTGGATATAGAACAGTTCATATCTTAACATTGTTAAGATACGGGGAGTTGTCCGGCCTATGCTTAAAACCAGACTCTGGATAACTCAAGGCACGTTTCTGTAATGGCTGTTTGTGGGTTGACCCGGGCTATGACGAGGGTTGATTTTCTACCATCTGGAAGATCAATAGTAATATTGTTCTTGACTCGCCACAGTTTTAATTAAAAATGGATTTTTTTCAAAAAACATTAGTGGGAGTATGGTAGAACTGGAAGTGATTCCAGAACCGCAAACGATTACTGAAGATTTGATAAGAACCTAAAGATTCAATCTGGTTTGACATTCCATTGGCCACTCCGCAGACAAAGTGGGTAACCTCAGGCACTCGAGAGGTACTTCGGTATGCTCAAGGACGGTGACAGGGAGGTTCTTGTTTACCCAGACTTGCCATTGCTGTTGTTCCAGACTGTGAGACCCGGCAGGAGGATGAGTATAGCGTCGTTCTAAACTAGCTTTAGAAGTGCACGTGTATATGACTCTGCCAGAGGGTTGTCGTAGTCAGTGGGAGCAGCGGAAGCATTGGTGGACATCAGGCTTATGTCTATTTATAGAATTAAGAAGATATAGTGGAGATAGATCATCTATTTCTGACGTGACAGTCATAGGTTTGACTTCATCAGAATAGGGGATGGATCTGTGAAGAAGGTAGTAGGGTGTGATGTCCTAGTATATGATGACATACACAGAGTAGGAAGTGACATTCCTATACTACGATCGGTTATACTTTGGTCGTCACACAGTAGTTTCTCCACACAGAACTTGGATATTATATCAGACATTCTGGTTACTAGATCTATGGTTTTAGATCTAGATTTGGGTGGTTTCCCAATCATGGTACTTAGACAGCATTCTAAGAATATTTAGACTGGACGACTCCTGGCACGGTAGTGTACCTGCAGGTAATGGAGTCACCCTCTCTAAAGGTGTCTTACAGACTAAAGGGGAGAGGGATGTTCATGATTGGTAGATCACTTGCTTAGGCAATTGAGTCTATCATGAGATGTCAAGTACCACACCAGATGTTGTTCTTGCAGTAGGTGCAATAAGTTGATATTGATCCAATCCTGGAGAAACAGTCGGAAGCAGTTTTAGAACATAAGTTGATGTTCTAGGGATATGATAACGGCAGCCTCCTTTAGGAAACGATTATCATTCCAGGCTTACAAGGTGACCTGGATGGCAGAATGGCTGTCAGAGTTATAGTTTTCCCTCTGACGAGGGGCAGTATTTTGGACAGGTGGCCCAGGTGGATACTGAGGGAAGGTATGGCGCAGGATACTGATTAAGTTCAGTTGACGATACAGTCTCAGAAGTTTGGATTTGGAGTTCATTTATGAGCTAGGTCCCATCAGACATCCAGGCATTCTAAGACAGGTATTGCTCATTTCGGGAGATGGTTTTCTCCGTGAACTTGAGATAAAGAGAGACATAGAAAGAAACACCAGTGCGGATCCACTCACTGAGGCTATTCCTCGAACGCAATAGTTTCGCAAACGAGCTTTGTGAGACTGACTAGTAGAGGAGTTGGGTGTTCGGTATCATACGGGCTGTGAGTATGCGACATCGCAATAATTGGCCTTGAGTGCAAGTGGGAGATTGTTGGAGATAGTGCCCTCAGAGTCAATTATTGGATCACAGGCACGTGATTACAATGATTGAGGGGAGGACCTGTCCCAGTAGGACAGTCTTACTCAAGATAATATTATGTTATCTGGTTTATCTTTATCATCGTGTACTGCTTTAGGTGACCTTACGAGTCGCTATTGCACGTTGATAGAGCCCCTAGGATTCTTGCTTGACTACCAGCAGTATGAGGGCTATCATATACGTGAGAGCTGGAGTCTATAAGCACATCCTTAAAAGGTCCCTAGTCGTGGAAGTTTCGAGACAGGGCATTGATTCCCCAGAGTAGACTAGTGTATACAGTCGAGACCCCGACGATGGGCGGTGGCCGGTCTCACAAGCCACTGGTGTTAGTTGGTTCACCTAAGATGTATACAGGTGCTCATTGGGTTATGAGTACACCGGACAGGACTCGCCGGAACCTGCTAGTTGGGATTATACCAGACGTCAGATAGCAGTTCCCTGGTGACATGTGTACAGTTTAGTTCATCGACCTGAGATCGTCATTTGTCTCGTGTGAGTTCCCACTGTGCTTTGAATACTACCCTACCACGGCTCAAAGGAGTCGTGCAAACAGGTTTTAGTTGGGTACAGTCCCGAGCCACATGGAGGCAGTGAGCAGATCTGCAGGGGTTCGTCTCTCCCGGTATTGGGGGTGAGGTCGCGCTGTGTCGAGGAGAGCCAGAACATGAAAAGTACTTGGCCAAGGCAGGAGATTTGCTGGTAGGTATTCCAGTAGTATCTCAGGGTGTTCTGGGCTACACTCCGACACGACTTGTACCGCTTTTGGGGGTCTGACTTTTACCAACCCCCTAGGCCCGCCATGCGATGCTCATAGACGAACGGACCGGACTGTACGGATATTGTTACTGACAGGCTCAGTAGGGTGTCAGGATGAGTTCGCTCATCGACGTCCCTTTTTGTCAATAGCTGGTGGCCCGTCACGTATTGGTTTATACCTCTGACGTGCTACTGGTTTAATCCACAGCCATAGTATTGACGAGTCTTTAGAGTCCACCACACACAGTTACTCAGGTTTTGGGCGAAACGCTGTAGAGGCCGTATGGAGATATGGCAGGGTTCGATCAGATACGTGCGGTATTGCACGAATCGTTATCGGACGGTTTTTACTAGCCGGCTTTGGCTTAAGCCGGATCCTAGTATTAGATAGTGTAGTTTTGTCTCTTTGCATTTGTGTTCAGTGGGAATACAAATGCGGGCATGTATTTGCAGTAGTGGGGTTTTCCTGTAATTTATTACGGGATCAGTTTTCTGAGGTTGCCAGTTTGCATTCCGTTCCAGCCGGTTTTCCTTTGTTTCTTCGCGGCCGGACTTTTCATTGGAGGGGGTTGTTTGCAGTTTGCAAATAACTATTCTGTGGAGGGCTTTATTGCATTTGTGCCATTATCATGATGAGATTCTTTATTGGTCATTTCCATTGCTTCTTTCATGATGGTTTTGTGAAAGGATTGATACTTGATTTTGGGTGTGACCATTTTCCTTTCGATTAATCTTTCCTTGCATTTTATGATTGATTAACCCACACCCATTTTCTAATGAGGCCGGCCACTTTGGAGAGGAGAGGGTTGCTTTCTTCACCTTCACAATATTAAGGCAACTTCTTCACCCCAAAGAGACATGGTTACTACACTATTCTATAGCAAGTCTTGGATGCGTCGGCTAGCCAACTTCGCGCCCGAGTTGCCTCGGTCAAGAGGCGGGAGCCCGTAAAAGATTCCGGCTACGTGGTGCCCTTTCCGACGAGACGATGATGGACGGAGATTCCGCGAGAGATCGGAGTGGAGATGAAGACCGAAGGACACAGATCGCTTGGTATAATTTCTCTACTCTTTTCTTGTTTTGCTAGTTAGCTAAGTTAATGGCCCGATCCGGGTAAAAAGTGCGCGGTGGTGCCGGTTGCAAGTTTTGCAAAGTTTTTTTTTCCGCGTTTCCGGCGTCGGATTGACGGCCGGGGCGCCCCCGCGAGCTTACATATATTACTACTCTATGTTGCATACATTGTACCTTATGCTTATATTCTTGCATGATATACCCGATATGCTCATATTACTACTCTATGTTGCATACATTGTACTTATGGTTATATGCATTGAGATACTGTATTTATGAGATATCTGGATTTGAGAACAGCAGTTTAATTTCAAAGAAAATTGTGTATTGTTTTAAAAACGCGGTTTCTCCTTATATGATATTTTGAGGTGTCCACCATGAGTTTTCTCGGTTGTGAGCAGTGAGTATACCCGATTCGAGTAGAGGGAGGCACCGTCTGTAGGTACATAGTAAACACGGTAAGGTACCCTGAGGAAAGAAGCTCGAGATATAGACGATGGGCCTGGTAGTGGGAACACTACCTACAGGTGATAGTTTTAGACTCGGCGGATATCTGGAGGATACCGACCGGAGTCGTAAGATGATATGGGCCGATACGGACTGACGGAGCCCGAGATAGTTTGGCGCGGCGGATATCTGGAGGATACCGACCGTAGTCGTGATATGGGCTGATCCGGTCTGACGGAGCCCGAGATACGAGGATTTACGTGTCGATACTGGAGAAGGGTTTCATGATATTTCGAGTGTCGGTGTTGGACACTCAGGTTCTATGATTTTGATGTGTGGTTGATGGACACACATGGTTTATATCCTCATATATATATATAGAGGCAAATGTTTTCATGATGTTCGAGTGTCGGTGTTGGTCACAGAGGTTCCATGATATTGTTTGTTTCGTTGATGGACATGTGGATGATATCCAAATATATTAAAGGCATATGATGTCGGATGTTTATTTATATATGTCATTGCAATGACCCGATTGTTGACATATATGCGTACTTAGTCTCCCTAGATATCATAGTATTACCTTCAGGATACAGTGACCTAGGAAATCGTTGTTTTATTCGATTTCTACTTGCTGATGTTTTTTACTCACGTGTTGGCAACTCTCCCGCGTTGTTCTACAGTTTTTGCAGGTTTCACCGCTTGGGATCAGCTGGGCATCACTGGCACACAGCTTCTTCCAGGGTGTTTTGCTTTGGTAGGTGGGATACATGTTCGATCGTGCCCTCTCATGTACTTTGTACTCCGTTGTAACTAGATAAACTCCATCACATCAAATCATATCAGATCAAATCATAGACTAGTGTCACGACCCGAAATGACACATGACTCGCACTTGAATCATGTGAAGTCTATACGACCCTACCTAATTTAAGTAAGCTAAAAGACCAGAAATCTAAACCAATTGAAAGAAGGAGTGAAGGGATACTCATTTAAAAGTTAACATAAAAAATCACTTTGAAAGTCGAAGTAAACATTTTTAAAAGAAAACTCATATTTTCCCGAAAATTTCGGCAGAGTCTCCTTTGTAATTACTGGCCCCCAAATGGGTATAACACATGAAATACATAATAATGAATAAAGGCATCCCTAAGCGGAAGCTAGCTCTTCCAAATGGTGGAAACCACCACACAAGCAATATAATATACAACGCCGAAGGGCGAGGATAAAAAACACAGAAGAAAACCAACATCCTCAATAAAACCAGAGAAGAGTCATAATAATACAAGCGCGCCACTCTAAAGTCGAAAGAATATACAACTGGTCTTCTAAGTCTATCAAATAATACAAGTCTGGTTGTTAGAGTTTACTAGATACAACAGAAATAAATAAATATACAGCGGGGGTCATGATGCAAGTGAACCCACCTACCCAAGCAATCACCTTGAAGGAAGCAGTGTGCCAGCAAGTCGCAATAAAACCTGTACGACCAAACCTGCAAGAAACTGTGGCATAACGGAGGTGAGTTTCCAACTCGTGAGTAGAAAACAGTACCGAGAAGAAATCGCATGTACGACTCTCTCCTAGGCCATACAATAAAATACACATATAAATATATCAACAAGAGTGACTGTATATCATAAGTATGATACCAAAGTACTCGTGTCCGTGTCAAAAGTAATAATATATCGATGCATGTAATGTACTAATGCATCATCCAACATATGTCCAGCAACGACAAATAAATCATGCTAAAACCTGAGTGCCCGGCATCGACAATCAAAACATCATGAAGTCCGTATCCAACAACGACACATAATACTCAAATCCCAAGCTCCCCATAGTCAGGATTGGCGCATATCCATCTCTCTCATCTCGGGCTCCGCATTATTAGGATCGTCCTATATCTCCGAACGGTATCCTCCGGATATCCGTCGAGTTTCCATACAATCACCCGTCGGTAGTGCTCCCCAGCCAAGCTCAACGCCTTTCTATATGATCTTCTTGCCCTGGCGTACCGCACCGGTTCCACCATGCACCTGCAGATGGTCCTTCCTCCTACCTCGAATCGGGTGTATGATACCGCTCAAGAACCGAGAAAACCCATGGGGGACATCACATCTATCATATCACAAGAAAACCGCAAATTTCTATTTTTAGAAAAGATAATGAGTTTATAAATCCCTGCGGTTTCTCCAAATCCAGAAATCTCATGGAAAATCCGAATCCCATAATCAAGAGTCAATAATAGTGAATACCGGCATAAAGCCCCATGATATTACATGACAGAATGAATGCATAAAAGCATGACGTATCTGAGTAAGAAATGCAGTATCAAAACTAGCATATGAAGACAAGCGTACAAGTACTATGTTTAAACTACCAGTTAGCAATTTATACAAATGAAGTAATGTTTTCTAATGTGTACGTGACATGGAAATTACCGATAATGATGTGTGTGAGCCGGCAAGCAAGTGTACGTGGCATGGAAATTACCGATAATGATGTGTGTAAGACGACAAGCAAGTGTATGTGGAGCAAACACATCATCGGTAATGGTGCTGGTGTCCTGACAACAAGGATTCATAATAACTAAAGGAACACAATTATAAGCATGAAGTATTATGAGAAAAACATGAATATACAGAAAAGGTGTAGTAACCGCAACATTTAAGAATATACCTTTCCAAATACGAGTCATACAGTTCTTGGTGTTTGAAATAGCATGAATCATGGTTTTAGAAAAATAGGGGCTACGGGGTCTTTGAGAAAAGATACGTCTTTTGAAAAATCCGTAGTATCCATCGCCTTGTCTTTAAAGTAATCATGATTCGTTAGTTTTGAAAATAAGTATTACTCGAGCCTAGTCTAAAGGGTAAAGAAAATCCGCCTAAAGTCCAAGTCGATATATTTAGTAGTCGGAGATCCCGTCTGAATAGCGTCACATACGGTAAAATACATAGTTCGACATTCTCGAGTCAAGAGTGCGGATCAATCATCATATCTATATCTCGTACGGTAAAATTCATCGTACGGCATCCCAAAATCTGGGTACAGGTCAAATATCACATGTACCTCATCATTCATATAGTATCATTATTGAAAATTCATGAATTAGGGTTACCGTTCTAAAATCTAGAATATTCCCATATCGTCAAAAATATAACCGCGTGCGTATGAAAACATATCGCCTAACGATCCGCTATAATATCATGTCGTATCTCAAATCATGATCCAAACACATATCAAAGTATCATATACCGGGCTCATCATCCATGTATACGTATACACACACACACACATTCATACATACATACAAACATACCTACACATCTATACACACACACACACATACATATAAACATATACACCCAAAACCATATCACATTTCTGCATATGTGTATGTATCAACCTTACTCTAGGGTTCGCAACTAATAAACTAACTAAAAACGCTTTCTTTCAATTACACTAAAACCAACCCATGTCTCCTAAAATCTTTCTTACTAAGTATAAACATCTCACAACAACACATATGTATATATATAAACGCATCATACCGTACGAAATTGCGGGAGAGCTATACGCCATCCACCCGACTTCCTCCGTAGATATATATATCTACTTACTTCGACGCCTTGGCTAATCTGATCCGATTCCAGCTCTACCATTTCTGCGCCACATCCGATGCCACTGCACCCAATCCTAGAATTGTACACAAGGAAAGTAAGAGATTAAATTTAATTAGTCGTGGACACAAACAATACATGTCAACCACGCGTATTTACTCAACGTGCAGACACTTGGTGCACGAAACGCGCCGTGACAACGCCACAAACTATAACTAGGGTCACTATATGTGAAAATCCCCAAACATAAAATCCAAACGTACCAATCGTGGTTTCACAACACACTAAATATTATATGAAATAAGTCTTAACTCATCAAAACCTCAAAATTAATGAAATCAATTTATTTCCAAAAACACGGTAAGCCTCTTTTAACCCTTTTGTTATAAATCTAGATGTTTAAACAAATCCAGTGGCCACCATGATCATTTTACATCATAATTAGGCTACCCAATCATTAACTATATTTTTAATCTCACATATTTTCATAAATCCTAAAATCTAATTTGCAAAATAGCTTAATTTGGACAATTTAAAAGTAACAATTTGAAATTTAGCAACTAGATTAGGTTTTACAAATCATAAGATATTAAACTACACATTGTAAACATGATCAAGTAGTAAAAACCCTAACTTGGATCCAAACCCATCTCTTGAATTTTTAAACTTGAAATTGAAACCATATCACTAAATAAATAAGTTTGATTTGAGTATTTAAACAACAAATTAACTATAGGATTAAGATTTATACCTCACAAATTGTAGATCTATCTTGCAAAATATTAGCCTCCAACAATGGTTTCTTGCTCCAAGATCTATGCTTGATTGAACAATGAATGATGGGTAGGGTTTAATTAGGAGTTAGTGGGAAATTGGTGTGGATTTTTGAGTGAACTTTAAGGATTTTAGCACAAGAAATGAGGAAGAACAAGGGGGGTTGTTGCTGCCTGGAATGGGGGAGGCTCGGATGAAATGTGAGAGGGGAAAGAGAGAGGATGTGTGGGTGTATGTGCGGAATTGTCCAAGTCAACATAATACCCATACCTCATTATTTAAACCCCAAGCTTTCATTTCTTTTCTTTTCTTTTGTGAGGAATTTCTGGAATGGGACAGCCCTTTGGCTCGGCCAGAATTAGAGAGGGGAGAGAGTGTGCGTGAGGTGTGAGTTTGTGTAAGAAAACATCCCCAATTAATACATCCATTAACCCATATTCTAATTATCTTATTTTCTTAATTAGCTTATTTTATTTTCCAATATATTTTATCCTAGAATTCTCTTGACAATTCCATTTCCTTACCAAAACAACATGTTACATTTTGGTTTAATATGTCATGATGCACAAAACTTGTATTAACCCATTCCAACTTGTAATTATCACTAATTAAATGTATTAGTGGAAGCTTATAATAATATTTAAAATAATTAATTTGGGAAAAATATTTAAGTAAACTAACAATTATAAGTGACCAATTAAATACCAAATACTAGCAATTATATAGCTAGAATAGGTATATTTAAGTCTACGTCGAAAAATAATTATATCTTTGGTTTTTCGGAAAACACCAGTTATTTTACCGATTATCGGAAATTTCACCTAAACGAATTTTTTTTCAGAACGTTACAATCATCCCCCCTATAAAGAAATTCGGTCCCCGAATTTAAATTCAAACTCCCCCAAATACTAAAACATTTTAGCAAAACATTCAAATCGGCAGGGCTCCGAAATCTTAAATACTTAAGACGCATCTCAGCGCAATGCATGCGCATGAAAATGAGTACATAACTTAAAATCAAAACTCCGTCAAGCATCACGCAATTATCGGAGTCATGGTGAAAATACCAATGTCAAAGTCCAGTACGAAAACCAAAATGATATACTCAAAACTATAACATGTACATAGCACGCATCGTTGTAAACCCGTCAAAACATCTGAAAAGAAATACATGCCAAACCATTTTCAAGTCGTTGTGTGATGCACATCTCACGGCACAAATAGAGGACGTTAATTGTAAGAAAACAACTATATATATATATATCCTTTGTTTAACATACACGTCCCGCCATTTTGAAAATTATTTAGAAGGGTTTCCTTTGTAAAATGTTTCGTGTCATCTCGGACACATAGGAAAAATATTGAGACTTTAGCTCCTTTCTGGAAATCCCTTCGGTAACTATCGATGCATGCAAAAACACCTTGGTACTATTCTCAGAAAAGTCCTGCTCGGTTACTAAACCAAATAGTAAATATCATAAAAACGTACTGCTCAAAGGAAATCATACTCCATAGTATATGAAATAATGCCACGTGCGTCTGGTGCGCACAGAAATCGAAATCAATGAATGTGACATACATGTGTACAGAAACAAAATCTAAGTGCAATGGGTTTGCACGAAAACACCTGTCAAGGGCAACGGGTGTGCCTGACAACAATATTTAGTTCATCTGATATGCACGAAAAATCCCGATTTAGTGCATCTGGTGTGCACCAAAATCGCATCAAACGCGCCAAGTTTGCGCAAGAATCCAAATCAAGTGCACAAGGTGCACAAAATATATATCTAATATCACAATCAAATCGACAGTATACAACATACATCAATCCAAATCAGGTATACCGTAGTATATAATCTCACACCCGCGTGCATCAGCGTGCATAAAATCGAATATAAGTACTAAAAGTGCATGAAAAACTACACTGATGGCACAAGTCAAATCACATACATGACATAGGCATGAAAACAAAACCAAACATCTTGAACGACATCACATCGAAGTCGAGTGCAACTGTGGTGCAGAAAATCTCAATCATGCAAATAAATTGCCCAAAATACCGAAATCCAAAATGACGGATACGTGATATTCGAATCACCAAATCGCAAAACGTAAACATTGTTGTCGATATGTCCTTCTTTCAAAGTCGAGAAGGTGTCGGTGCATCCAAAGCTAGCAGAGCAAGATATCTCCTTGCCTCCTATTCATGGTCTGGCGCCTTGTGCCCTTAGGCTCTCGTCTCTCGCTGCGGATTGTCAGTTACATAACTCCTCGGCTCAATGGCCTAATGTGGAAATAATGACAGAAACAGTTCCGCTCTGGCACACTCTCTAAAGATCTCTGGCCAACTATCATGGTCACTCATAACATGTCTCGTCGATGATGCCGAACTCTGGCCTACTGGGTGTGCGTGATACGACCGATCCTGGGTCCAAGTCTTCTCGTGTAGTATACCAGAAAGATTCTATCGGAATCTCTCCCAATTCTCGTTTCTGCTGAACTGCCCTAAAGTTAACACCCTTTACTAAATCCATTTCTCATTCCGGAACAGCTGCATACTCATCGCGACTTCTTCAAAAAGCTATATCCATATTCAACGTCCCTACATGCGCATCACATCTCTGATGTCAACGGAGTGGAACGTCATCTCGTCAAAATCTCGTATGAACCTCTTACTCCACTTTTCTCTAATGTGACTGATTCGGACGCGTCTCTTCGTAGCTATATGGACTGTGCTACAAACGGCTATATTGGTATCCAGAGTCTCCCTTCTGAAACTACGAACTCGATAGCTCAATATCTGGTAGTAGGTATCTGTCCAACTACGCCCTTGGAAACTCTTCCAAATCGTCGGAGGCATACTCTTCATTCGTCCATTTTTCTATCGACCCTCAACGTACCTGTGTAAATTCTTCTCTAGCTGAAATTAATCAATCTGATGATCTCGTATCGGGGTGTGCAAACAAACCACATGTCTTATTCATTCCTCCATGGGTGACTAGCGATCTTCTATCATATCCCTAAGTACGAACTCGTGCTGCAATAGCTTCAAACATCCGGGGCTATATCTCGTTAGTCGCAGCAACAACTGGCTCATCCATCCGCACGATAGAAAACGCCTCAATCATCAAGAATAATAGTGCATTGACAGTCATCACATTCTAGCTGGCCTCTAATTGTGGCCCAATCCTCTGGTGCTGATCTGATCGATCGCGTCAATGAGAAAACATAGTAAAACGACATATCAAAAAGCTCATGTCACCAGAAAACATCTTGGTCAGTCTTCGTCCATGACGAGCTCGTGCTGACCGCAACTTTAGCCGTATCTCTCTCTCTGCCCGTTTAACCGTGGTAACAGAAACCACAATCCGACATCGATGAAGATAGATCAAAGGAAGAATAGAATACTGTGCAAGGAAATGTACATCATGACGCTTCTTAAGCGGAGTAGCGTATCGTAAGTATGCCGTGGAACATACACACGGTACATCACTTTACTTAAGTCACCTACTCCATCAACCAAGATCAACCCACGCAACGAAAGTTTGGTTCTAATACCCCCTCGACCAAGTCTAAGTTCCGTAAGGTCAAGCCTAGGTTCCAAATATATATATACGCCCAAGACTCCGCATAGTCAAATCTAGACTCGAACCATGGTTAAAGCTAGCGCTCTGATACCAACTTTGTCACGAGCCGAAATGGCACGTGACTGGCACGTGAGTCATGTGAAGTCTATAGGACCCCACCTAATCCAAGTAAGCCAAAATCCCAGAAATCTAAACCGTTTAAAAGAAGGAGTGAAGGAATACTCATTTAAAAGTTAACATAAAAAATCACTTTGAAAGTCATAGTAAACATTTTAAAAAGCAACCTCATATTTTCCCGAAATTTTCGGCAGAGTCTCCTTTGTAAATACTAGCCCCCAAATGGGTACAACACATGAAATACATAATAGTGAATAAAGGCAACCCTAAGCGGGAGCTTGCTCTTCGCCAAATTGCGGAAACCACCTCACAATTAATATAATATACAACACCGAAGGGCGAGGATCAAAAACTCAGAAGAAAACCAACATCCTCAAGAAAACCAAAGAAGAGTCTTAATAATATAAGCGAGCGACTCTAAGGTCGAAAGAATATACAATTGGTCTTCTAATTCTATGAAATAATACATGTCTGGTTGATGGAGTTTACTAGGTACAAAAGAAATAAATAAAAGTACAGCAGTGGTCACGATGCAAGTGAACCCACCTACCAAAGCAATCACCCGGAAGGAAGCAGTGTGCCAGCAATCCGCAATAAAACCGGTACGGCCAAACCTGCAAGAAACTATAGCACAACGGGGGTGAGTTGCCAACTCGTGAGTAGAAAACATCACCGAGAAGAAATCGCATGTATGACTCTCTCCTAGGCCATACAATAAATTACACATATAAATATATCAACAAGGGTGACTGTATATCATAAGTATGATACCAAAGTACTCGTGTCCGTGTCAAGAGTAATAATATATTGATGCATATCATTTACTAATGCATCATCCAATGTGTGTCAAGCAACGACACACAAATCATGATAAAACCCGAGTGCCCAGCATCAGCACTCAAAACATTATGAAGTCCGTGTCCAACAGCGACAAATAATACTCATATCTCGGGCTCCGCATAATTAGGATCGGCCTATATCCATCTCTCTCATCTCGAGCTCCGCATAATCAGGATCGGCCCATAACTCCGAACGGTATCCTCCGGATATCCGTCGAGTTTCCATACAATCACCGGTCGGTAGTGCTCCCCTGCCGGTCTCAACGCCTTTCTATACGATCTTCTTGTCCCGAGGTACTACACCGGGTCCACCAAGCACCCTTAGACGGTCCCTCACCTATCTCTAATCGGGTGTATGATACCGCTCAAGAACCGAGAAAACCCATGGTGGACATCACATCTATCATATCACGAGAGAACCACAAATTTCAATTTTTAGAATGATAATGAGTTTATAAATCCTTGCGGTTTCTCCAAATCCAGAAATCTCATGGAAAATCCGAATCCCATAATCAAGAGTCAATAACAGTGAATACTGGCATAAAGTCCCACGATATTGCATAACAGAATGAATGCATAAATGCATGAAGTATCTGAGTAAGAAATGTAGTATCAAAACTAGCATATGAAGACAAGCGTACTAGTACTATGTTGAAACTACCAGCTAGCAATTTATACAAATGAAGTAATATTTTCTAATTTGTACGTGACATGGAAATTACCGATAATGTTGTGCGTGAGCCGGCAGGAAAGTGTACGTGGCATGGAAATTACCGATAATGATGTGTGTAAGACGGTAAGCAAGTGTATGTGGAGCATACACATCATCGATAATGGTGCTGGTGTCCTGACAACAAGGATTCATAATAACTAAAAGGACACATTTATAAGCATGCAGTATTATGAGAACAACATGAATATACAGAAAAGATGTAGTAACCCCAACATTTAAGAATATACCTTTCCAAATATGAGTCATACAGTTCTTGGTGTTTGAAATAGCATGAATCATGGTTTAAGAAAAATAGGGGCTACGGGGTCTTTTAGAAAAGATACGTCTTTTGAAAAATCTGTAGTATCCCTCGGCCTGTCTTCAAAATAATCACGATTCGTTAGTTTTGAAAAAAAGTATGACTCGAGCCAGGTCTAAAGGGTAAAGAAAATCCTCCTAAAGTATGAGTTGATATATCTAGTAGTCGGTGATCCCGCCTCAATAGCGTCACGTACGGTAAAGTACATAGTACGGCATCCTCGAGTCTAGAGTGCGGATCAATCATCATATCTATATCTCGTACGGTAAAATACAACGTACGGCATCCCAAAATCGGGGTACGAATCAAATATCATATGTACCTCATGTCACGATCCAAAATTTGGCACTTGACGGCACTTAAATCACGTAACGTCTACAGCCGTATCGCAATTTAAGTAAGCCGGGAACCCAAAAATATAAACCGTCAAAAGTAGTAAGTGATTAGAACATTGTTAAAAACTTTTCGGAATCTCAAGTAAAAATCTTTAAAGCTCAGGTTCATTTTATTAAAAATTTTGGCAGCACCTCCTTTAAAAAAACTAGCCCCGAAACGGGTACAAACATAAGATATAAGAAAAGCAACATGTGATATAAATAATGTTAGTGTATATGCCCTAGAGGCCATTATTGTATCATACTAGTATGTATATTACTTGATGGAAGCTTGGGATATTCACAGTTGTATAGACAATCTTGCATGAAATGGTAGTATGCTACTTGGTTTGTCTCTGCTTTAATGTGTACATGTGTTTCTTTTATTATATCACCTATACGCATTAGTGGAGCCCTTAGGATTTTTGTTTGATTACCAGCGTTGTGATGGCAGTCACACTCGTGGGAGCTGGGTAATCTACAAGCACATCCTTATTTACACGTCCCTGGTCGTGGGATTATCGAAACAGGGCATCGATACTCTGGAGTAGACTAGCGTATGCGCTTCTCATCCCAGCGCGGGAGACGGCCTGTCCCGCAGCCTTCAGTACGTCGTACTTGAGATAGTATGCGGGTGCTCGTTAGGTTACGAGTACACTGGACAGGACTCGTCGGGAACTGTTGGTTTGTATTATACCTATCGTCAGTTATCAGTTCCCAGGTGACATGAGTACAGCTTAGTCCACTGACTTGACACTGTCACTTCGCCTCGAGTGTGTTCCCAATGTACTTTGATTACTACCCTACCACGGCTCAAAGGAGTCGTGCAAACAGGTAGTAGTTGGGTGCAGTCCCGAACCATTTGGAGGCAGTGACGGTTAGACAGGATTCGTCTCTTCCGGTATTGGGGGTTGACATCGCGCTATGTCCAGGAGAGCCATTACACAAGTAGTCCCTGGCCAGGGCAAGCGAGGTATACTGGTAGGTTTCCAGTGTTATCTCAGGGTGTTCTGGGCTACACTCCGGCACGACTTGTACCGCTATTAGGGGACTGACGTTTACCGCCCCCCTAGGCCCGCCATGCGATGTATCAGACGAACAGACCGGACTGTACGGAGACTGTCACATTCAAGCTCAGTAGGAGTTCAGATGGGTTCACCTCGTCAGTCTTCTTATCGTCATCTACCTGGGGACCGTTACGTACAGCTAGTGCCGCTTGCGGTCTGTGTTTAAACCCACTGCCAGCGTAGTGTCGAGTCTTTAGAGTCCCACACAGAGGGTTATTCGCCTTTAGGCAAAATGAGTAGAGGTCGCATGGTTTTGCGACAGGGTTCGTTCACATCCGCGCACTTGTGCACGTTTGCTGTCCGGACAGCTTATACTAGCGGGCTTTGGTTTAAGCCGGATCCTAGTATATGATTTGGGATTGGTTTTATCTCATTGTATTCGTATTCCTCGGAACACGGATACGGGTGTGTATGCACAGTTGACTGAGACAGAGGCAGAGGACTTTGATTAGGGTTGATGACCATTGTCATTTTCTTAACCCTAATGCTTATGTGTGAATTATGATTAATTGATATTAGTTAATTATAATTGTGCATGGTTAGGGTAGTTGACCATTTGACTATACTTGACCTGTTGACCTAGGTTGACATGTTGACCATAATCATTCCATATGAAAGATGTTGTTTGATCCTTGCAAATGGCATTTAATGTGAAATGATAATGGTCAATTCTTGATTAACCATGAAAATTGTCTTAGATAATTATCTAATTTCCATAATTCACATATATGTGAGAAGGATGGTTATTTTCTTCTCATTCTATCATTTAGATTCTCTCTCCTCCTCTTCCTCTTTCTCTAGCTCTCCCCTCTCATGAGTTGAGAATCCCTTGAGATTGAGATAAATCCATCTAAAATGCTCTCTACTCTTTTCTAAGGTTCTAGGATTAGCACTCCAAGCATCTTAGTTACTTCATGCTTGAAGTTGAAGCCAAAGGTTGAGGTTCTCGGGTGGATCCTTCTTCGACAAGAGAAGGCGACAAGGAGATCACTTTCATTCACTCCAAGGAGCAAGGAGAGAAGGACTAGAAGCCCTAGGTATAACCTCTTTTCCATGTAGTTAACTCCTTTTAGCTTTGTAGTTAGTTTATGTTTATCAAAGATCCTCCTTTTGCTAGTCCATGTTGCCTAGTGTATTAAAAATCTGTTTTTTTATACCGTTTCCGCCTCCCCGCAAGCACTGGGGTGGGCAACGTGGACTTACAAATAAAGCATCCCCAAACGGGAGCAAACCATGCCCAAAGGCAAAAACAACCACCACAAGCAGATATACGACTCCGTAGCGAAGAAATAGACACTATAGTGTGGAAACAGCATAAAAGATAAAACAACAAAATAAAAGCCGGCTCACACGAGCACGACACCCAGAGTCACAAAATAATATACAATATCGTCGGCACATCTCGTCTCTATGTCAATACATGAAGTAGTAGATGGAGAGTACTAGTTACAATAAGATATACAAAGAACATCATCGGATAACAGCAAAACCAACCTATAGCAAAATGGCTCACAGCCAGCCGTAGCGGTATCCGCTGCAAAAAGATACATTAAGAAGTAGCCCTGCCGCGACTACTCTGAGGGGCAATCTGCAAAACACTGTGGCACAACGGGGGTGAGTTGCCAACTCGTGAATAGTAAATAACACCATGCATGTAATGGCAGGTTTGCACGTACTGCGATAATCTACCACATGCGAACTGATTGTATAATATGGCAATATGTATATGCAACAGTCATGAAAGGCACTCTATCAGGTGCTACTAATACATGAAGCAATTCATATCAAATGAATGCTGAGTATGAGATAAAACATATCATCATCAATGAATCATCATCGTGGAAAAACCAGTGTCCATCAACGACACTCCAAATCCTAATACCTTAGACGCTGTCACTTTGATCGGCCCTCATATCCTGTAAGTTTCATGGAACCTGAATGTCCAACATTGACACTCGAAAACATCATGAAAACTAGTGTCCAGCATCGACACGTAAATTCACATATTATGGGTCCGTCTGCGGGATTGGCCCGCGGGCTCCGGCAGAACGGATCGTCCCATATCCATCTCATAACTCCGGTCGGTATCCTCCGGATAATTGCAGAGTCCAAATACTATCACCGGTAGATAGTAGTCCCTCCGCTAAGCTCATCAGCTAATCCATCGACATACCTTTCTTGCCCTTGGGTACCATACCGGGCCCACCATGAACCCGCAAACGGCCTTATCCACTTCTCGCATCGGGTTTCTAATACAAGTCTCAGAACCGAGAAAACTCACAGTGGACGTATCGAAATATCATAACAAGAGAAACCAGGTTTTCAAAATAATACACATTTCTTAAAATACTACCACGGTTCTCAAATCCATTAATCACATGAAATTCGTATCTCAATACGTAAATCCATAAAATATGATATATGCAACATACAACGGCAATATGACATATCAAGGAAAAACCGCTATTTAAATACATCAAGTTATTAAATATATCATATGGTTCCCAATTTCTCCAAAATCCAACGCAACATCATACAAAGGTGAACATATAGCAATAGCAAGGTATATGTGTAAGCATGTAGATACAGCAAGGTATATGTGTAAGCATGTGGATATTGTAGGGTTACTAGGAACTCTCACAGGGTTCTACAAGGCATCAACCATGCTCGATTTAAATTTTAGATGTGCCGAACAACCCTAACCAAGATCTTGGACTAGAGATTAGGCGAAACAAAGCAAGTAAACAACTTTACTTCTAAGAGTTTGGGATTACAACCATTCTAGTCCGGTCCTTCACTTCATAAAGCTTCGTGTTGAGGTCCCTTCATTGCGATCATCGAGTATCCGAACTCTAGAGAGGCTCCACAAAAGAAAGATGCAAGCTTGCTTCCGATCTTCGATAACAAAGATGATCTACCTTGAAGAAGCTCAAACCCAAGCTGTTGCTTTGGTAATCAAGTATTAGCAAAGCAAACACCCTAATCTAAGTGGCTAGAATAGATGAGGATGATGAAGTAAGAATTTAGCTCTCATTTGTTTTCAATTTCTCACTCATTTTCATCACTAATGAAAAAGCTAGAAAGCTTTTCATCAAGGAAGAAGAAGAAAGAAGATGATCAATCCTTTTGTGATGAATAATGAATGTTGTTATAATTACAAATGCAACCATGGTTAAGTCATGAAGGACTTAACCAATGTAGAGATTTGACTAGGGTTAAAGGGTGTGGGTTGGGTTAGGAAATATCAAGCAAAATATTTAAACAAAATATCTTTGCAAGAAACAAAATAAAAACTTCTAGAAGCTTCTAGAAAGAGCTAACCCAAATCAAACCCTAACCATGTTTAATCTCCACTAATTATATTGCATTAGTAATCATAACTTGTTACAATATTATATATCACATATATAATATATTTTTGTAACAAAAGAAAATAATACAATTAACATATATCGCATATATATCAATGTATTAACCGAGTGAGAAAAAGAATCTTTTAGTGAGCTTATTTTAGTTAATGTAATTTAATATATCAAATATATCATTATACATTAAATTATCGAATCAACACTTGATCCGATAATCTGGCTATTTCACAAATAACCGACTAATATAATCTGTATCAGTTCATCAAATCAACACTTGATCCGATGACCCGGCTATATCATATATACCCGGCCGATATCACATATCGCGAGAATCTAACACGGTATCGCATACACGTATTATTCTCGGTCCCGCACATATCATATATGTGCACCAACTCTGTTTTGCCCGAGCCAGGAAACCTCTGTATAGGACTCTAAAGAATCGTCAATACGCCGGCAGTAGGTGATGATCATATCAAACACCCACAAGCTGCAAGCGGTCAGCTAAACGTAACAGCCACCCAAGTATTGAGCAATCAGAAGATCAACAAGCAAGCCTGTACTTTCTCCCATGAAACCAACCAGTAACACTCCCGTACAGTCCGGTCGCTTCTTCTGATATGTCACATATCTCTCCTAGGGGTAGAAAACGTCAGACCCTAGTGGCTTGATAAGTCGTGTCGATATGAGGTCCATAACAGTTCGAGAAACTACTGATAACACTTACCAGTAAATCTCAGCAACCCTGGCCAGGGATTTCCAGTTATAGCCAATCGAACACAACGCAACATCAACTCCCTATACCGGGAGAGACGAAACCCCTCCTATCGCTCATTGCCTCAATGTGATTCGGGATTGTACCAATAAGCCACCTTTTTGCACGCCCTCTTGGACGTGGTATGATGGAAATCAAAGCACAGTGGGAATCACACAAGACTCTAAGACGATCTCGGGTCTACAGACTAACCTGTACTAGTGTCACCGGAGAACTGCCATCTGACGTGAGGTATAATACCATCTGGGAGTTCTTGGCGAGTCCGTCCAGACCTTCTCTAATGTCAAACACCAAAGGATATGGGATCATAAATCGCCTATCATATGGGTCAAGAAGCGCATACGCTAGTCTACTCTGGAGTATCGATGCCCTGTCTCGGTACTCCCACGACTAGGAACATTTGAAGGATGTACTTGGTGACAACACTGTCCCAACTAATATGATTCGCATCATAGTCCTGGTTGTCAAGTACTCATCCTAACGGCTTTATTAACATATAACATAGAGACAATTAAAGTACATGTTAAGATAAAGTGTAACCAGATAGCATACTATCATGTCGAGCAAAAAAGTCCTCCCTATATGTGTCTAAGCATCCATTACAATATACAACGTATGTACATTAATGGACTCTAGGGCATACATATAACTAACAATCTCCCACTTGCACTAGGGCCATCTGTTGTGGTATCGCATACCCAACATACAGCTGTGGTTGAAGTATCTCATACTCAACCATCCTATAAAAGTCTCTACTGGGAAATAAATCTTTGTGAGTGGATCCGCGTTGTTGTCCTCTGTGTCTACTCTCCTAACATCGATCTCCCTGGAGATCAACCATCTCCATGATCAGGCGATACTGCCTAAGAATATGTCTGGATCTCTGATGGGTCGGGCGTTCCTAAGCATAAGCCACAACTCCATTGTCAAACAATGGTAGGAACGAAGTTCATTTCATGAACTAAAATATATATCCAGATTGCCTCTTGGGTAGCATCCTTGGTAACGATGTATCTTGCCTTTAATCGTCTAGTATGTCACGATATCTAGCTTGGAACTCTTCCAACATACCGTCCCTCCACTGAGGGTAAAGACAATGCCTGTGACTGACATTCAGTCGTCCTTATCACCTTGGAACATTTCCTTTGATTCTCCCCAGGATCAATTGATAACATCTCACTACAACTAGTGAGTCTCCTAACATCCATTTAGATCTATCTCATAGATCCATAACCCAGGATTTAGGAGGTATCACCTTGATCCTATAGAGAATCTTTGTGATAAGAGGAGATTGACCGAGCGTAGCATAGGAAACTACTTCCCAATCAAGAGTATGTCATCCACGTACCATACGAGGATCACCACCATACTCCCTACTACCTTTTTGTATATACTTAGTTCATCTACCATTTTGATGAAGTCAAACTCTTTGACTAATGTTCCCCTCCGAAAGACGGCGCAAGACATGTCGTCTTACCTGAAATTCGGGGCAGATGCTAATTGGTGCTATCCGTCCACATCTCCGAAGATGCCAAGTTGATTTATGGCACCATGTATCGAAGGTTTAAACGGATGCGTCCGATGTAGAAGACTTCGTTAGATTCCCCCTCGTTTGAGGGATTTTTGATTGTGGGGACGCTCTTCCCTGCAGGCGCAAGCCCCTGCAGTTAATTACGCTACCGCATCGCGGTAACAACTTACTCCTTCTCAAGATGGTCACTTCGTGTCGTGGGTGTTCGTTTTGTTTATGATTGCCCGTGGATTGTATATGGAGACTAAGTTATGTTGTCACCCATAGGGAGTGGACTAGTCCAAATCCGTATCTTTCTTAGATTTTGTTTTGGGGGTTTGGGTTTAAGGATACGTTAGCCTCATTTGAGACAAAGATCAACTTAAACGTTGTTAAGGATACGTTAGCCCAGTTTTTAGACTAAGATCAACTTAACAGGATTGTTTAAATCCGACAAAAGAACAATTAGGATCTATTGTTTAGTTTAATGACATTGCGGTCGATTACCAGTTTAAGGACATGGTGGTCCATTGTTAGTTTAAAGACATCCCGGTAAAGGTTAAGGACATCATAGTCCATGGGTTTTATGTAGGGTTCCTAGGCACACTAAGGAGTTCTCACAAGGCATCAACCATGCCAAATTAAAATTTTACATGTGCCGAAGAACTCTAATACGGATCGTTGACTAGAGTTTTGGCGAATCAAGAAGCTAGTTAACAACTTAACTAAAGAGTGAATGAAAATACAACCTTTGTAGTTTCGTTACTCCACCTCCATAGCTCCATGACGATGTCCCTTTGTTGCGATCATCGGATCCCGGACTCCGGTGATGGTTTCGTCGGAGAAATAATCGGGCTAGGTCGAAGACTACGATGCCGAAGAAGATCTACGTCGAGGCAACTCAAACTCGAGCTCCGCCTTCACCAAGTCAAGAAACTTGTGAAGACAACACACTCTACTACAAGGAAAGTTGTAGAGGATGAAGAATGAGGAGGTGGGTTGACTTTAGATTTGGTTTTCTCACTCATTTGATCATTTCACCATTGGAGGTTCCAAGCTTTCTTCTTCTTGATGAAGAAGAAGAAGAAGAAGAAGAAGGAACAAGAAGAATATCATGAAAATGGTGAAAGAATAATAAAATCCATTGATTTTATCATAATGCAACCTTGGGTTAGATTTAACTCTTGTAGAGAGCAAACCTTAGTTTAGCTAATGGTTAGGTTTGAATATAAAATAGAATGGTTGCTAATTCAAAGCTTCATGAAGCTTCCACAAAAGACAAAATTAGCAACCATTTCATTTTAGCCAAAAGAAATAAAGAATCTAAAATAAAATGAATAAATGAATAATATAAAACCATAACCATTAACCTAAACATGGTTCAAATCAAACATACACCCAAGTTTGCATGTATCATCAAACATGATACAAACTAGTGCACAAAACTATATCATATATATACAATGTGCACATAAAGTGAGAAAATCCATCTTAAGTGAACCAATATTAGTTAATGTAAAGTAATATATCAAAATATAATTATACATTAAATCATTAAATCAACACTTGATTTAACGATCCGGTCATATCTCATATAACCGACTAATATCTACAGTAACAACTTATCGAATCAACACTTGATCCGATAACCCGGCTATATCGCATATAACCGATCAATGTTACAAATCGCGAGAATATAATCCAGTATCTCATACTGGTGTTATTCTCGCCCCCCCCCCCGCACATATTTCATATGCGCTCCTATTTCATTTTGCTCGAGCCAGGAAACCTCTGAGTAGGACTCTAAAGACTCGTCAATACTCCGGTAGCAGGTGATGATCATATCAAACACCCACAAGCCGCAAGCGGTCTGCCAAACGTAACGGCCACCTGGGTATTGAGCGATCAGAAGATCAACGAGCTAGCCCGCTCACACTCCTGTGAATCCAACCAGTAACACTTACCATATAGTCCGGTCTGTTCGTCTGATATGTCGCATATCAAGTCTAGGGGTGGTATGCGTCAGACCCCAATAACTGATAAGTCGTGCCGATGTGAGGCTCATAACGGGTCGAGAAACTACCGGTAACACTTACCAGCAAATCTCTGAATCAGCCCTGGCCAGGGACTTCCCTGTTACGGCCAATCAAGCACAGCGCAACATCAACCCCCAATACCTGGAGAGACGAAACCCCTCCTATCGCTCATTGCCTCCATATGACTCGGGACTGTACCCAAAGACCACCGTTTTGCACGTCCTCATGGACGTGGTAAGGTGGAGATCAAAGCACAGCGGGAGTCACACAAGACTCTATGACGATCTCGGGTCTACAGACTAACCTGTACAAGTGTCACCTGAGAACTGCCATCTGACGTGAGGTATAATACCTTCTGGGAGTTCTCGGCGAGTCCGTCCAGTGTACCCAGTCTCCACTGAGCACCTGTATACCATCTCCGATGTCAAACACCAATGGATATGGGATCATCCATCGCCCATCTCATGGGTCGAGAAGCGTACACGCTAGTCTACACTGGTATATCGATGCCCCGTCTCGATACACCCACGACTAGGGACCTTGAAGGATGTACTTATGGACTACCACGTCCCCACTAGTATGATCTACATCATAGTCCAGGTAGTCAAGTACACATCCTAAGGGCTTTACCAACATGTAACTATAAGACAGTTTAAAGAGACAAGTGTACATGTTAAGATAAAGAGTAACCAGATAGCATACTATCATATCGAGCAAGATTTTCATCTCTATATATGACCAAGCATCCAATATAATATACATCATCTGTACAATACTGGCCTCTAGGGCATACATACAACTAACAATCTCCCACTTGCACTAGGGCCAGCTGCTATAGTATCGCATACCAAGCATCCCAAAGAGTCTCTCAAACTGTATCTGGGGAATAGCCTTCGTGAGTGGATCCGCTGTGTTATTCTTCGTGTCAACTCTCCTGACCTCGATCTCCCGGCGATCAACTATGTCCCGGATCAGGTGATACCGCCTCAGAATATGCCTGGATCGCTGATGGGACCTGGGTTCCTTGGCCAAAGCCACCGCTCCATTGTTATCGCAATACAAGGGTATTGGATTCTCAATGGATGGAACCACTCCAAGTTCAGCAATGAACTTCTTGATCCAGACAGCCTCTTTGGCAGCATCGTTGGCAGCGATATATTCAGCCTCCATCGTCGAGTCTGCCACGGTTTCCTGCTTGGAACTCTTTCAGCTAACCGCCCCTCCGTAAAGGGTAAAGACAAATCCCGACTGCGACTTAGAGTCGTCCTTATCACTCTGGAAGCTCGAATCGGTAAAGGACTCCACTTGGAGTTCTCCGTTACCATACACCAAGAGCATCTCTTTAGTCCTTCGCAAGTACTTGAGAATGCTCTTCACAGCTGTCCAGTGACTCTCTCCAGGATCAGCTTGATACCTGCTCACTATACTTAGTGAGTATGCAACATCGGGTCTGGTACATAGCATCGCGTACATGATAGAGCCTACGGCCGAAGCATAGGGTATCCCTTGCATGCGAGCTCTCTCCAAATCAGTCTTGGGAGACATCTCTTTGGAGAGAGTGACTCCAGAGATCGTGGGCAAGTTCCCACGTTTGGATTCTTCCATACTAAACCTCTTTAGTATGGTGTCAATGTACCTGGATTGGGACAATCCCAATATCCTTTTGGATCTATCTCTATAGATCCTCATTCCCAATATGCAGGAGGCATCACCAAGATCTTTCATTGAGAATCTTTGTGATAAGAAGAGCTTGACCGATTGCAGAATAGGAATATCATTTCCTATCAAGAGTATGTCGTCCACGTACAATACGAGGAAGACAACCTTACTCTCTGCCACCTTCTTGTAGATACAAGGTTCATCTGGGTTTTTGACGAAATCAAAATCTTTGATAACGACGTCAAAGCAGATGTTCCAACTCCGCGATGCTTGCTTTAATCCATAAAAGGATTTAAGCAGCTTGCACACCTTCCCGCTGCTCCCACTGTCTACGAAGCCCTCTGGCTGAGTCATGTACACGCACTCTTCTAAATCACCGTTTAGAAAGGCGGTCTTAACATCCATTTGCCAGATTTCGTAATCATGATATGCAGCGATGGCAAGCATGATCCGGATGGATTTAAGCATAGCCACTGGAGAAAAGGTTTCGTCATAGTCCACACCTGGTCTTTGACGAAAACCCTTTGCAACAAGTCTAGCTTTGAAAGTCTCCACTTTCCCATCTACACCAAGTTTCTTCTTGAAGATCCACTTGCTCCCAATGGGTTTTACCCCTTCAGGAGCAACATCCAAAGTCCATACTTTGTTGGTGTACATGGATTCCATCTCGGACCGCATAGCATCCAGCCATTTCACTGAGTCCCTACTCGTGATGGCCTGCTCGAAACTAGTTGGGTCATCATCCTCCATGATGCAGTCCTCGCTCCCACCATCCATGAGAAAACCGTAGTATCTCTCAAGTGGGTGAGGAACCCTACTAGATCGGCGGAGAGGCTGAGGTTCATCGGGAGCTACTGAATCCTCTGGTTCAACCAAATTTTCTGTTGTAGTCTGTATTGCTGGAACCTCTTCCAGTTCTACCTCCTTGCCACTAATCTCCTTTTCAAGAAATTCCTTTTCAAGAAAGGTGGCATGTCGAGAAACAAACACCTTTTGTTCCTCGGTGTGGTAGAAGATATACCCGCGCGAATGTTTGGGATATCCAATAAACTTACATAGAATGGACCTTGCCGCGAGTTTGTCCGGATTTTGCGTTTTTACATATGCCGGACAACCCCATATCTTGACATAATTAAGACATGGTCTCTTTCCTTTCCATATCTCATATGGAGTGGTTGGCACGGTTTTGGTGGGAACCATATTCAATAGGTCTGCAGCTGTTTCCAGTGCATATCCCCAGAAGGAAATAGGTAACTCAGCTGTACTCATCATTGAGCGCACCATATCTAATAGGGTTCGGTTTCTCCGTTCTGATACACCGTTGTGCTGTGGTGTATATGGAGGAGTCAGCTGAGAGAGAATCCCATTCTCTTTTAGGAAATCCAGGAATTCATTGCTCAAGTATTCACCTCCTCGATCAGATCGAAGGATTTTAATACTTTTTCCGGTTTGGTTCTCGACTTCTTGTTTATATTCTCTAAATTTCTCAAAAGCTTCTGATTTGTGTTTCATCAGGAACACATATCCGAATCTAGAGAGATCGTCAGTGAATGTAATGAAGTACGAAGAACCATCCCTGGCATGTGTAGACATTGGACCGCATACATCACTATGTATCAGTCCTAAGAGTTCAGTAACTCTTTCTCCGTGTCTCGTAAACGGAGTTTTGGTCATCTTGCCTTTGAGACATGACTGGCAAGTGTCATAAGATGAAAATTCAAACGGATTTAAATATCCATCTTTATACAACTTAGCTAGTCGTGTCGCATTGATGTGACCTAGTCTACAATGCCACAAGAAGGATTCGTTGAGTTCAGAACTCTTCCTCTTGTGTGTGTTTGTTATACTCAGAACTGTTGATTGATTAAGAACATAAATGCCATTGCACAACGTGCCTGATCCAACCAACTTTTGGTTACGGAAAATGTTCATAACATTGTCCTGTAATACAAAATTATATCCCTCTTTACTTAATAAAGAAACCGATATAATGTTGCATATCAGGTTCGGCATGTAATAGCATTCGTTCAGAACCAATGTATTACCAGTTGGTAGTTCAAGGTGATATTCCCCGACAGTCTTAGCTGCAACAATTGCACCATTTCCAACTCTAATGTCTTTATCACCTTCTCCAAGTTCTCTACCTCTTCTAAGCCCATGTAACTGATTACATATATAGGATCCTGACCCGGTATCTAATACCCAGGACGTAGAGCAAAAGGAGAAACAGTTCTCTGTAACGAACACACCCGAAGAAAATGCATCAACATGTACTTTCTTCATTCGGGTGGCATGGGAATCCCGGTATTCCCCTATATCCTGTTCATTCCTATAACTCTTATAAGAAAGAACGGAACCAACGTTCCCCAGCACAGTATAACATGCGGGTTCGGTCAATACATCCATATTATTATCTTGATTAGGGCATGAAATGGTCGCTACCTGGAGAGAGAGAGAAGAAAACACTTTAGCGTATGCTCGTGCAAGATCAGATTGGTTATTATCTTATCTAATCAGGATGGCTCCCACTGCTTTTTATCAAATCTTCCTTCAAACCCTAAAAGGAAAGATTAGCCGGGATTAATTACACACTACAAGTTCGCCAATCTTTCAGCCAGGCCAGTGTCGGTACTTTGAGGGAGGTCCCCCGTGCTTTCGCACGAACCTAATTAATGTAAACCTCGTTTTCCCAGAGGCGTAACCTCGTTAACACCTTTCTAGACACCTACTTGATCGGCTAATTGCAATGTGCAAAACTCTCCCAGGAGTAACTCTTACTCACAGTGGGTATCGGGATCCAACTATCTCATAGAAGGTATGCAATCTCATTGCAAATTTCAACACTTGAAATTCCCGATAATATTTTGCCCCTAGCGTCCTATGACCTTGACGCAGGCCAACAAACCATAGTCCGCTAGTCAAGTTCAACCCGTCATTTCCTGATTGAATTAAACCTACCCGCACGACCCTTGACGCAGGCCAACAAAGTCGCACGACTACCCTAATCCAATCACATCATATGCTTATGCAGATAAGCACCAGTTAGCTACCGCACACTACGCCTTGACGCAGGCCAACAAACGTAGCACGAATACTAACTACTACTTATCTGAAATGACGGAGGGCTACAACAGGTTTTTCTGAAAACCTTTTGCGTAATGAACTTGATATCATTGTAGAATCGAATGAAGTTTAGAGATGGAGTGATTTTGAGGCCTTTCCAGTTTTGCTAAAGGGGTCACTCCCGGTGAAGGGATCGTCGGCCCTTTCCTCGTCGTATGAGGTGCGGGATATATCATATATATCGCTGTGCAAAGAAAAAAACTCTTAAAAGCAATCAAAAACAAACCGAGTGTGTAGCATCTGCCAGTTATTGCTAAAGGAGTCACTCCCGGTGAAGGGATCTCGGTCCTTTCCTTATCGAATAAGGTGCAGGATATATCACATATACCGCTGTGCAAAGCAAGAACTGTAGCTACCTGTTTTATTTGGAAATTCGATTCTACAACATCTTAGGTTTCTTTTACTTTCATTAATCACATTAATGAAGTCCCATCATTTAAATCACCTAAACATCACAGATAAATACGACGTACACTTATGCCATCCGCATTCGCCTCGATATCCCCTCGTGTACCGTTAGGTTAGGTAACTAACGACAGAGCAGGGCCAGGGCTAGCGCGGGTGTAAAACATAAGTAACGTCTATATAATATATCATATATACTATATACTGTATCTATCACAGAACATCACATGATCACATCACAGATATCGCAGCAGAAGAATCAAATGAAATATTGGATATACTAGGACGTCCGTGTTTTCAATACGAGCCAGTACAAAACACGGATTCCACGGTCGTGATGAATAGCCAAACCCACACCTCTAGACCCCTACGAGAGCGGCAAGCAACCCTACCAATTCTAGAGTTAGGAGACCCGGACTCGACTCCTCGAGTTGGTCTCCCACTGGACTCCAGAACCCGGTTACTTGTGCCCTCCTCCTTGGGTCTATCCTAGTGCGGAAAAGTAAATAATATACAAAAGGTGACATCTTCCGCAACATGGAAGTGCCCCAATAAAAGAATATTACATACAAGTTTTTACATGAATGAAAATGAAAAACACTCATCTCACATAAAAACCCCCGGCTATTCAAACACGACGATCCAATATAACATATCCAGCAACACATAACATCACATGTCATCAACGTAAGTAAGTATGCATACCCCAATTGTCGTTGATGTATAGCAACGAAACCGGCGATATCGTCATACTACACTTACGGTCACAGAAAAGAAAGTGTAAAACTACAACAGTTGGAATCCGCAAGCTGTTTAGACATCGCATGCCTAATCAAATGAATTACTTAGACATCGCATGCCTAACAATTATAAACCCCGCATTTTTGTCTCGTTATCGAAAACACTTTTCAATATCAAGTCGGGACTAAACTGCTAGATTTATAACATTCATTCAGTTATCTCATAACTGTTTGTGAATTCCAATTATTGTATCACATTCCAGATAAATAGAAAATGTCAAACTTTCCGATCGAACATTCGAACACCCAAGTTTTCCCGAAACTGCTCAACACATGAAACAAGTTTAAAAACATCCAGTTCATGCCTCAGTACCAACGGTCCAGCCGTAGAAGGGTCAAGCCAACGCCTCACATGTGGCACTCCGTACCGCCCCAAACCCTAAGGTTCAAAGGGCAGTTCAAGACGGTCACATAATCGAGTTATGGTTTGTTGTCTTCTAGAGGGTCCATCGCGTTACTTGCACTACTTAGAATGTCTTTAAACCACGGAAAAATCAAACACTTGGAAATTTCCCAACAGGGGGAAAAATTGGGTATTTGTATCCGGTCGAACTTTTCAACATGTTCAAAAATTATCCGGAAAAGGCATAGACAGAATTAGACTTTCCGATCGAAACACCGAGTCCCCAATACAACTCAGAAAAACTCAACTCATGATTTCAGATTAAAATATTCCAGGAAAATCAGCACTGCACATTAGGAGTAACTGTGCAAATTTGGACACGTGTCGCTACAGTGTGGCCGCGGAACCGCCGCACAAGCCAGCTTGTGCCGTGGTTCCGCCGAACTATAGTGGATTCAGGAGTTCAAATTTCACAGTAACTCTTAAAAATGCCTGCTTGTTTTTCTGCATATTTTTAATTCACAAAAATCAACATTTTTGAAAAAAGTACAGAGAGCGATTTTGCAATGGGGTTTCGGTTCGATCGGATTTCTAACTCCGTCCACGGATCGCCTAAGGCTCTAACCTGGCTCTGATACCACTGTAGGGTTCCTAGGCACACTAAGGAGTTCTCACAAGGCATCAACCATGCCAAATTAAAATTTTACATGTGCCGAAGAACTCTAATACGGATCGTTGACTAGAGTTTAGGCGAATCAAGAAGCTAGTTAACAACTTAACTAAAGAGTGAATGAAAATACAACCTTTGTAGTTTCGTTACTCCACCTCCATAGCTCCATGACGATGTCCCTTCGCTGCGATCGTCGGATCCCGGACTCCGGTGATGGTTTCGTCGGAGAAATAATCGGGCTAGGTCGAAGACTACGATGCCGAAGAAGATCTACGTCGAGGCAACTCAAACTCGAGCTCCGCCTTCACCAAGTCAAGAAACTTGTGAAGACAACACACTCTACTACAAGGCAAGTTGTAGAGGATGAAGAATGAGGAGGTGGGTTGACTTTAGATTTTGTTTTCTCACTCATTTGATCATTTCACCATTGGAGGTTCCAAGCTTTCTTCTTCTTGATGAAGATGAAGAAGAAGAAGAAGGAACAAGAAGAATATCATGAGAATGGTGAAAGAATAATAAAACCATTGATTTTATCATAATGCAACCTTGGGTTAGATTTAACTCTTGTAGAGAGCAAACCTTAGTTTAGCTAATGGTTAGGTTTGAATATCAAATAGAATGGTTGCTAATTCAAAGCTTCATGAAGCTTCCACAAAAGATAAAATTAGCAACCATTTCATTTTAGCCAAAAGAAATAAAGAAGCTAAAATAAAATGAATAAATGAATAATATAAAACCATAACTATTAACCTAAACATGGTTCAAATCAAACATACACCCAAGTTTGCATGTATCATCAAACATGATACAAACTAGTGCACAAAACTATATCATATATATACAATGTGCACATCAAGTGAGAAAATCCATCTTAAGTGAACCAATATTAGTTAATGTAAAGTAATATATCAAATATATAATTATACATTAAATCATTAAATCAACACTTGATTTAACGATCCGGTCATATCTCATATAACCGACTAATATCTACAGTAACAACTTATCGAATCAACACTTGATCCGATAACCCGGCTATATCGCATATAACCGATCAATGTTACAAATCGCGAGAATATAATCCAGTATCTCATACTGATGTTATTCTCGCCCCCCTCCCCCCCCCCCGCACATATCTCATATGCGCTCCTATTTCATTTTGCTCGAGCCAGGAAACCTCTGTGTAGGACTCTAAAGACTCGTCAATACTCCGGTAGCAGGTGATGATCATATCAAACACCCACAAGCCGCAAGCGGTCTCCCAAACGTAACGGCCACCCGGGTATTGAGCGATCAGATGATCGACGAGCTAGCCTGCTCACACTCCTGTGAATCCAACCAGTAACACTTACCATACAGTCCGGTCTGTTCGTCTGATATGTCGCATAACAAGTCTAGGGGTGGTATGCGTCCGACCCCAATAACCGATAAGTCGTGCCGATGTGAGGCTCATAACAGGTCAAGAAACTACCGGTAACACATACCAGCAAATCTCTGAATCAGCCCTGGCCAGGGACTTCCATGTTATGGCCAATCAAGCACAGCACAACATCAACCCCCAATACCGGGAGAGACGAAACCCCTCCTATCGCTCATTGCCTCCATGTGACTCGGGACTGTACCCAAAGACCACCGTTTTGCACGTCTTCATGGACGTGGTAAGGTGGAGATCAAAGCACAGCGGGAGTCACACAAGACTCTATGACGATCTCGGGTCTACAGACTAACCTGTACAAGTGTCACCTGAGAACTGCCATCTGACGTGAGGTATAATACCATCTGGGAGTTCTCGGCGAGTCCGTCCAGTGTACCCAGTCTCCACTGAGCACCCGTATACCATCTCCGATATCAAACACCAATGGATATGGGATCATCCATCGCCCATCTCATGGGTCGAGAAGCGTACACGCTAGTCTACACTGGTATATCGATGCCCCGTCTCGATACACCCACGACTAGGGACCTTGAAGGATGTACTTATGGACTACCACGTCCCCACTAGTATGATCTACATCATAGTCCAGGTAGTCAAGTACACATCCTAAGGGCTTTACCAACATGTAACTATAAGACAGTTTAAAGAGACAAGTGTACATGTTAAGATAAAGAGTAACCAGATAGCATACTATCATATCGAGCAAGATTGTCATCTCTATATATGACCAAGCATCCAATATAATATACATCATCTGTACAATACTGGCCTCTAGGGCATACATACAACTAACATTTTAGGACTCCACAGTCCGTCGTTAGTTTTAAGACATCACAGTCAAGGTTAAGGACATCATAGTCCGTGGATTTAAGGACTCGACAGTCTGACGTTAGTTTTAAGACATCACGGTCAAGGTTAAGGACATCATAGTCCATGAGTTTAAGGACCCCACAGTCCGAGAAATGTATGGTTGTTGGGACCCGGCACCTCTTTGAAGACGTTGAGGAATTACAACGACAAATATCAAAGGGGTGAAGAGATGTACCTTTGAACCAAGGTAGATTAAATGATCTGTAGCCCAATTTGGAACCAAGACCAATTAATTATATTGTGAGCCCATTGGCTTAGTTAAGTCTGGATTGAGGACTTATGGCCAACTTGGGCTAATAAGTCCAATTAAGTCTGGCCTGTTTGACATTTTTCTTATTCCAGTCCACAAAAGTTTTGAGGGGATTGATAACATTTCTGTTATAGCTCTGGATGTTATTCAATTTTGAGATTCAATTGAAGGGGAGGCTTTGCCTTTGAATGATTAGCCAATTTGGCTAAAAGTAGTGTTAAATACTAAAAAAAGAGGGGTCACATGGGGACACGTTAGAGCGCCCAAAGGTGGGACCATATCCCCCTTGTTCTGTTCTGCAAGAAGTATTGAATACTCTCTGTATTCGATTTTGGAGCATCACGTGCTGACACGTGACGGGGATTTATGTGCTGATTTGCCAAGGGGTCGCATGGTAACACGTGAGAGCACCCAGAGCTTCTACTTCTTTTGCTTTTTCCCTCTGTGCATCAGGGGTCACGTGGAGCACGTGAGGCATTGCCTCTGAGTTCTTTTCTGCGGATCTTTACAGGGGTCACGTGGGGACACGTGACCCTGGTTCTTGCTTGTTTGAAGACCTCTTTATCTTTTTAAAAATTAAATTCTTCATAGGGTTAAACCCTAGCTATAACTTTGGAGGAATTAAATTCCTATTTTCTTTGGAATAATTATATTCTTAGGTATGGTTAAACCCTAATTTTCCTTTTGTGGGAATTAAATTCCATATATGTAAAGAATCAAGTTCTGGCATAGGGTGAAACCCTAATTTCATTTTAAGAGGAATTAAATTCCTTTGAGCTTGAGAGAATAAAATTCTGAGTTAGGGTTAAACCATAGTTCGGTCCATCTTGAAGGAATTAAATTCCTATAATTTTGGAGAATTGAATTCTCAGATAGAGTTAAACCCTGAATTTATCTTGGAGGAATTTAATTCCTATAATTTTGGAGAATTGAATTCTCAGATAGGTTTAAAACCTGATTTTATCTTGGAGGAATTAAATTCCTATAGTTTTGGGAGAATTAAATTCTCTGAATTCAATTCCCCCTATAAGTTTTAGATCTGCATGGCAGGATCGCAACCCGATGAGAATTAAATTCTCAACTTATGGGGAGATAGGTGCTTTGCAAATCTTCAACAAGAGGAAGGACTAAGTTCTTTTTTATAAAAGAGTTAAACTCTTAGATTGAGAATTAAATTCTCTTTATTGAAGTTTTGATCCCCTTTCTTTTCTTACCTAGGGTTTTTCTTTTGTAGAGAATTGAATTCTCCTCTCTTTTCTCTCTGAAATTTCAAGATTCCAAAACTCTCTCTCTCCCTTTTAAAACTTTCCTCTGGCTCCTATTTATAGGAAAAGAAAAAGAGTCAATTTGTTTAGTAAATCTTTCATTGAAATATTTGATTGTTTTTCCATCATTAATCCGAGCCTTTAGATTATTGGGTGAATTTTATTCACCGTTGGATGTTTAATCCAAAGATATTCTGTTTGTTATTTCTGGTGAGATTTAGGGAAATCTTTCCTTGTCTAAGATTTTTCCATAAATTGGTGATTTTTAATCACCGATCTTTAATCCAACGGTCCCTATAATCCTTCTCCATTTGGAAAGATTTAGAAGCTTTTAGAATTTAATTCTATTAACTGTAAGGTTTTCAAAGCCAGTCACGTGCTGGCACGTGACCCTTGGTCACGTGTAAGCACGTGACCACCAATTTAGTCCTTTCCTCAGCGTTTACATATGCTTCAATTGTATCCATCACGTGTCAACATGTGACCATTGGTCACGTGTGAGCACGTGATACCTTATTGAGGTAAGTATTTCGGCCATTTGTAATTTTTTTTCTGTTTTAATTGTCACGTGTCAACACATGACCATTGGTCACGTGTGAGCACGTGATACCTCACTGAGGTAATTCCTAACTTTTAGAATTAAATTCTATTAAACTGTGAGTCTCTCAAAGCCTGTCACGTGCTGGCACGTGACCCTTAGTCACGTGTGAGCACATGACCTCAAATTGGGTCATCTTTCAGCCTTTTGCTTTCCGTTTTGTTTGATGGGATTTTAACCATCACGTGTCATCACGTGACCATTGGTCACGTGTGAACACGTGATACCTCATTGAGGTAATTCCTGATTTTTAATCAGGAAACAAATTCCCCCACAGCGTTTCTCTCACGTGTCTGCACGTGAGTGCAACGCTGTCACTTTTGTGACCGTTGGATCCGTCTGGGAATCGGGGAGATGAAGCGTTTCCATCACATCCTATAAATGCCAATGTCTTTTCAGAAGCGCCTCCACTTTGCTCATCTTCTTCCATGCAAACTTTTCTTTTGAGAATTTAATTCTTGTTCTTAGAGCTTAGTTCTCTGCCTTGCAAATTTTCCAGAGTTTAACTCTTTTCAAAAAGATCCTTTCTTCAGGTAATGATCTTGAACGAACGAAGAAGTTTCACAGAAATCACCATGGGATTTTAAATCCACCACAAGGGTTTCCCCTTTTGATAAGAACCCATTTTTTAAGTTCCTTAAAAAAAACAGAAAACCATCTAAACTTCAAATACTAGATCTCTTAGGGTTTCCTTGATCTTTTAGGGATCGGTGGTGGTGCTTGTCCTTATCATGGAATTTAATTCCATCTCAAAAGTTGTTTCTGAAAAAAGTCTTTGGGAATTTAATTCCACCATTTTTTAACAAGGAATTTAATTCTTTTGAAGAACTCAGTTCTTCCAACAGAACTCTTTGTGTTTTCTTGCCCTTAGTTGTCTTCTTCACAACCAAGAAGAAGAAGTTTGTAATGGTGCCTTCTAGGAATTTAATTCCCTTGATTCTGTTTGATTTGTCACAGAATCAAAGATGGATTACTTTTTAGGGGAATGTGTAGGGTCATTTGAAATCCGCTGTCTATTTAATCAGAATCTTCGCTTTGTCTCATTATAATTGCTTTGCTTTATTATTAGCCAGCCGCCATCTTGATTTTGTGGTACACATATGTTTGTAACCAATGGTCCCATAAAATGAGTCTTCTGTTACTGTCTTTTTCCTTGTATATATATTTATAATCACCGTTGGCTTCGTCTTAACAGTTTCCCCTTATTTTATTACAAGTGCAATGACGTATGTCTGTTCCGTATTTCCCTCTCACCCGCTAGGAACCGGCTTTCCCGCAATCACCATCTGACGAGGAGGTGATGGAAATGATAAGAGCTCACAACCCGAATCGCACCAATCTACTTCTGTGGGGGACCTGGTACAGTCATATCATCCGGGGTTGCCGGAGTTTTCTTTGTGAAGTACCGACGGAGCCTACCATTCCATTCCTGCCGATGGATCCTCCAGGGACAGTCTTTGCTGTAGAGATGCCTAATTGGACTCCAATGGGATGACTTGAGCCTTCGACAACGGGCATCCCAAATCATCCTATCCTAGCTATAGATATTCTGGGACGTCGTATTTTCCAGGGCGAGGCCCAACAGTGTGGGCAGATCTACAAAATATGGCTCACCCCTCGACACCCCACGGGTTATCTTCTTTGGGCTCGCTACATCCTGTCTGCCCATCGCGCGCGACTGCAGAAGGTTGGGCTTTATTAGGCTATCTATGCGTCCCTTTTCCACTATCAGTCTCCTCATGTCTGGTGGGTTAAGGCCTTCCTGAACCAGTGGAATCTCCCTACCAACACTATCCTCCTAGGGGACCGCGAAGTTTCGATTTCATTGGAAGAATTTCGCGAGATCTCGGGGCTGCCTATCAGAGGGACACTTTATGAGGAATTGCTGTTTTCTAACGAGTACGTCTTCGAGACTGAGCCCGCAATGCTCGACGGCTTGTCCACTAAGAATGTCGTCCTCCATAAGCGCCCGAGTTTGATCAAGGCCTTGGGCATTTTTGACAAACTGTTCACCGAGTCAGAGGAACATGGCGTCACTTTCAAGAGCTTTATCGCTTTCTTCCTTCGTGAGGATGTCCTGTCGAAGACGGCTCCGAAGTTTTCAAACATCAATGACCCCTTTGAGTTTGGTTTGAACAGACGGCCGACTAAGGAAAAGGATTTACCGCAGTACTATATTACTATCTTGTCGGCGGTGTCTTTTGAATCGATTGCAGCTCCCGGCATAGATAAGGAGACCTTTTTTGTAGGTTTTATCAGTGTTTGGCGCAGCTGGTTCGTCATCCCTATGCATCGCCGCTTCATGAGAGTCTCGGTCATTTACCCGGCTCATCGTATAACTGAGGGAACACGGTTGGCTATAGGCATTCCGGTGCTAGCGTATCTCTATCACGGATTGGGCGTCGCTGGTAACACCATAACTCCCGGTGTGGACGTAGAAATCTTCTCCCTTCATTACTTCACATCCTGAATTGAGATGCACGTGTTGGGGGCTTTCGCTGCGCACCAGAGTCCCAGTTTTTATGATGCTTACACTTTTCCGTGACACATGCGGCTAGTGGATGCTTCTGCCCCTGATCCGACTCAGTTTGGGGCCATTCGCATGGTGATTGCCCCTTACGCTAGCGCGGGCGGAATGGTATTTTTTGATCGGGTTCTATCTACTCCTTCAGGCCCGATTCAACAACTCCATGACCAGTCGAAAGGTGAGGTGCCTTCTCTGAAGCCCGGGGAGGCCACGCACTTATACACGATCAGACAGAACAGTGCGGCTCTGTTTATGCGGTACAATCGACATTGCTTCGCCCGACAGCTTGGATATGATCAGGGTGTCCCCTTTGAGGCTTTTACGGTTGCGCCGTTCCCTTCACCCGTAGTTGTTCGTGTTAGTGTATATGCCCTAGAGGCCATTACTGTATCATATTAGTTTGTATATTACTTAATGGAAGCTTAGGATATTCACCTTGTATAAACAATCTTGCTCAATATAGTAGTATGCTACTTGGTTTGTTTCTACTTCAATATGTACATGTGTTTATTTTTGT
This sequence comes from Agapanthus africanus, assembly GCA_030015575.1. Taxonomy (NCBI): domain Eukaryota; kingdom Viridiplantae; phylum Streptophyta; class Magnoliopsida; order Asparagales; family Amaryllidaceae; genus Agapanthus; species Agapanthus africanus. The sequence continues at coordinate 247,243,952 of JASDDO010000026.1, forward strand.
AAATCACCTATACACATTAGTGGAGCCCTTAGGATCCTTGCTTGATTACCAGCGTTGTGATGGCAATCACACTAGTGGGGGCTGGGTAATCTATAAGCACATCCTTATACAGGTCCCTAGTCGCAGGACTATCGAGACAGGGCATCGATACTCCGGAGTAGACTAGCGTATGCGCTTCTCATCCCAGTGTGGGAGATGGTCTGTCCCACAGCCATCAGTACGTCGTACTCGAGATAGTATACGGGTGCTCGTTAGGTTACGAGTACACTGGACAGGACTCGTCGGGAACTGACCGGTTGGTATTATACCTATCGTCAGTTATCCGTTCCCAGGTGACATGAGTACAGCTTAGTCCGCTGACTTGACACTGTCACTTCGCCTCGAGTGTGTTCCCACTGTACTTTGATTACTGCCCTACCACGGCTCAAAGGAGTCGTGCAAACAGGTAGTAGTTGGGTGCAGTCCCGAAGCACTTGGAGGCAGTGACGGTTAGACAGGATTCGTCTCTCCCGGTATTGGGGGTTGACATCGCGCTGTGTCTAGGAGAGCCATTACACGAGTAGTCCCTGGCCAGGGCAATCGAGATATACTGGTAGGTTTCCAGTGTTATCTTAGGGTGTTTTGGGCTTCACTCCGACACGACTTGTACCGCTATTAGGGGACTGACGTTTACCGCCCCCTAGGCCCGCCATGCGATGATTCAGACGAACAGACCGGACTGTACGGAGAATGTCACATTCAGGCTCAGTAGGAGTTCAGATGGGTTTCACCTCGTCAGTCTTCTTATCGGCATCTACCTGGGGACCGTTACGCACAGCTAGTACCGCTTGCGGTCTGTGGTTAAACCCACTGCCAGCGTAGTGTCGAGTCTTTAGATTCCCACACAGAAAGCTATTCGCCTTTAGGCAAAAGAGTAGAGGTCACATGGTTTTGCGGCAGGTCGCATGGTTTTGCGACAGGGTTCGGTCACATCCGTGCACTTATGCACGTACAGTGTCCGGACAGTTTACACTAGCGGGCTTTGGTTTAAGCCAGATCCTAGTATACGTATTGGGATTGGATTTATCCAGTATGTATTCGTGTTCCTCGGAATGCGGATGCGGGTGTGTATGCACAGTCGACAGAGAGACAGAGGCAGAGGATTCTCATTAGGGTTGTTGACCGTTGACTGTTGACTATTGACTTTTTGCTCAACCCTAATGAGAATATGATATATGATTAACAATAATATTAATTAAGTATTATGGTGACATGGTTGTTGAGGGGTTGACTTTGTTGACTTGTTGACTTTGTTGACCGGTTGACTAGGTTGGACTAGTTGACCATCATGATGACAATGGCCATCATTTCATGGCAAAGACTTTTTACTCGCTTGTTTCTCTTGTGAGAAATGAGTGCATGAAATGATATGGCTATTGTAGCTTAAACCATTTACACAATACTTGATTACTATTTTATGATGATGGTTATGGATTATGAGAGCCAAGAGAGAAAAGTCTTCTATCATTGTATCATTCTCATTCTCTCTCTTGTTCTTGAGCTCTCATCTCCTTCCTCTTGCTCTCCCTCTCTTTGGTCTATGGTTCACTTGTCTCATGTGTTGAGAAGCAAGAACCATAGAAGAAAATCCCAACACACTCTTCTCTACTCACTCTAGTTCACAAGGTTTAGCAAACCAAGTGAACTAGTTTCTTCAAAGATCGAAGAAGAAGCCAAAGGTAGAAGCTTTCGAGGTGGATCTATCTTCGGCGCAAGGAGACGACGGGGTGAAGCAGATCCGGACAACCATCGAGGCTTGAAGACGAAAGAGTTCAAGAAAGAAAGGTATAACCCCCTAACCGAGTAGTTAACAACTCCTAGTTAGGTTGTTAGTTAGATGTTTAACAAAGATCCGGTTTTGAGTCCATGTTACCACCTCTAGAAAATTGTTTTTCACCAAATTCCGCATGCCCGAAAGTACCGGGAGAGGTAGCATGGACTTACAGTTCGTGATGCCGCTAATCACTTCATGAGGTTGCACACCGGTTCTTTCTTTATGATCCCCGAAACAGACCATACTCCCCGATGCGTGGGGGTCTTTAAAGGCTGGTATCTTCATCGGGTCAGCCCAGTTATTGCTAAGGAGAAGAGGTTGCTTCTTGGCTATGGCGCTCTTGCTCCGACTCAGGCTATGGGGATTCCGCTGCGGCCGCGCGCACCGGTCCGCTTTTCCTTGAGGGACACCAGTGTTGCGCTCATTCCGGGGGAATCAGAGGTAGACCTTACCCCCATCGTTGGTATGCCATTGGGTACCCGGTCGCGGGCCAATCGGACTCCGGTAGTAGCACCACCACTCGTGGCGTCGACAATGGCAGTGTCGTCCTCGGTAGCACCGCCAAACGAGGGTGCTGGTAATGAGGGTGTTGAAGGTGAGGTGGGTCGGCGTTGTGCCAAGGCTCCACGGGAAAAGAAGCGAGCATCCTCTGGCATTAGTTCTGGGCCAAAGAGGAGGAAGAAGAAAGTCGCCCGTCTGCTCGATCTTTCAGAAGGATCCGAACCTGTCGTTCAAGACGAACCCATATATATGATGTCGCCGGACGATGGTCTTCGTTTCCCAGGTTCATCTACCGAGGAAGCCGCATAATTGGCTGAGGCTATAAGACGCTCGCAGCTTGAAGCTGAGAAGGTAAAGTTCCCGAAGAGGCCTTATCCTGCCGTCATCTTCTATGAAGATCCTTCGTGGATACAGCGGCGGTTCATCGGCCCTTTGGAGGAGTTGGGAGAAAGGGCCCTTAAGCAGGCTTCTTCGAAGGATGCCGCGGGCGCGCTCTCCTTGTGGACGGGCGGCCACGAGTCCACTCTTGAACCCTGGCGAGCACACCTCCTTGAGAAGGAGCATCGGCTTGAAGAAGCCATATTGAAGGCTTCCCTACGCATTGGAATGTTTCTATATTTCTTTGCAGTACTTCATGTTGCCTGCACTTGTATATATGTATTCTTATTATTGTGTGAATTGTGCAGAGACTCCGGCGACGGGGGAGGTTCCTATGGGGCTATTGACGGCAGAGCCTGTTGACACCCCCAATGAAACATTGCTCGATGCAGAGGGGGTTGACGACACTATCCTTCTCGCGATAGAGCCTCCTGTGGCGGTTCTCGATCCTGAAGCACTCGCTCCTTTGGGAGAGACACCCTTGGTGGTCGTCATCCCAATGGCTCTTCCTGAAGGCGACCCAAAGGCTGGGATGGAGGTAGTCGGGACCCCCTCCCTGCGTAGGAACCCGAGGTCACGGCAGAGGCCGTTGAAGCTGCTATCCCCCCAGCTTAGAATGGGAGGAGCGTCGAAGGTAACCTTCTACATTTTAAACTAGTAATATTTTTGTTATCTGAACTCTTTTTCCTTTTCAGAGTTGCGTAGACTGGCGGCTTTTATTGCCGATCTGTCTCCCCGGCAATCCTTTCAGCGTCTGTTGGAGATGGCCGTCCCGCAGGCGATATCTCCTCAACGCATCGTCCTCTCGTATGGGCAAGGTTAGTGTCATTCGCCATTTCATAGCATTGTTGTTACTTCGCAAAATGACATTGATGTTCTTTACAGTTCTGGAGGTCGATGACGAGGTTGAGGTTCTCGAAGGGCCAGGGGAACCTTCAGCTCTTTCTTGAACGACTGTGGGTAAGTGAAGTCTCAATATGGTTCCACTTGTTCCTTTGCTTAAAAGTTTCGCTAAACATTTATAAATCTAAACAGCCCTGCCAGTTCTCACAGCGCTGGAGTCGCGCATTGCCATGCCGCCCGGCCCTTATGCTTTACGAGCCTCAGACCGTCTGGCAAAATTGAGCCTCGACTCCCTGTCATCCCTGATTGAAGAGCTTCGTGCGGGCAGTGTGATCACAGCTGAAGCATTTGCTGCCGAAGCTAACGGTTCTCTTCCCTTTCTTGACACCTACCATAGCGAAGCGGTGGTGCGAGTCTGGGTGGAGTTCTGACGGCAGGTGGAGGCCTACTTGCACGCACTTGAGTGTTCCCGCCTTTCTTCGAAGGTTGTGGCTGCAAAGGCGGGCTTGCGGGGGATGATAGAGAGGTGCGGGGCGAACATGGTGTCGTGCGAGAAGCGGCTTGGCCGCAAATTCTCGGAGAGGGAGCTGGCCTCTAAGGCACTGAACGAGCACCAGGCCAACCTTACAGCCAAAGCCAATAAAGCGTATAAACTCTAGCGAGTACTTCAAGAGCCTATCAAAGAGGTGGTGGCCCTCGTTAAATCTGCCATGTTTGTAAGTTCACGTTGCCCACCCCGGTGTTTGCTGGGAGGCGGAAATGTTATGAAAAATCCGATTTTTACAACTCTAGGCAACATGGACTATGTAAATGAGGGATCTTTGCTAAACGAAACTAACTAACAAAGCTAAAGAGAGTTAGCTACTCGGAAAGTGGGTTATACCTAGGTCTTCAAGTCCTTCTCTTCTTGCTCCTTGGAGTTGAAGAAAGGGTTCTCTTTGTCGCCTCCTTTTGCCGAAAAAAGATCCACCCGAGGGCCTCAACCTTTGGCTCCAACCTCAAACTAGAAGTAACTAAGTTGCTTGGTGTACTAGACCTAGGACCTTAGAAAGAGTAGAGAGTGTTTTTGGATGGATTATCTCAAGCTCAAATGGTTCTCAACAGATGAGAGGGGAGAGCTAGAGAGAGAGGAAGAGGAGGAGAGAGAATGGAAATGATAAAGTGAGAAGAATTTCTCAACCTTCTCACATATATGTGATTTATGAATAATAGATAATTGGTCAAGATAATTGTCATGGTTAATCAAGAAATGACCATTATCATTTCACATTAAATGCTTTTGCAAGCATCAAAGAGCATCTTTCATATGGAATGATGATGGTCAACTTATCAACCTAGGTCAACAAGTCAAGTATAGTCAAATGGTCAACAACCCAAACCATGCACAATTATAAATAACTAATATCAATAAATCATAATTCACACATAAACATTAAGGTTAAGAAAATGACAATAGTCATCAACCCTAATCAAAGTCCTATGCCTCTGTCTCAGTCAACTTTGCATACACACCCGTATCCGTGTTCCGAGGAACACGAATACAACGAGATAAAATCAATCCAAAATCATATACTAGGATCCGGCTTAAACCAAAGCCCGCTAGTATAAGCTGTCCGGACACCAAACGTGCACAAGTGAGCGGATGTAAACGAACCCTGTCGCAAAACCATGCTACCTCTACTCATTTTGCCTAAAGGCGAATAACCCTCTGTGTGGGTCTCTAAAGAATCGACACTATGCTGGTAGTGGGATTAACCATAGACCTTAAGTAGCACTAGCTGTACGTAACGGTCCCCAGGAAGATGCCAATAAGAAGACTGACGAGCTAAGCCCCATCTGAACTCCTACTGAGCCTGAATGTGACAGTCTCCGTACAGTCCGGTCTGCTCGTCTAAGAACATCGCATGGCGGGCCTAGGGGGCGGTAAACGTCAGTCCGCTACTAGCGGTACAAGTCGTGCCAGAGTGTAGCCCAGAACACCTGAGATAACACTGGAAACCTACCTGTCTATCTCGCTTGCCCAGGCCAGGGACTTTGTGTAATGGCTCTCCTAGACACAGTGCGATATCAACCCCGAATACCGGGAGAGATGAATTCTGTCTAACCGTCACTGCCTCCAAGTGCTTCGGGACTGCACCCAAAAACTACCTGTTTGCACGACTCCTTTGAGCCGTGGTAGGGTAGTAATCAAAGTACAGTGGGAACACACTCGAGGCGAAGTGACAGTGTCAAGTCAGCGGACTAAACTGTACTCATGTCACCTGGGAACTGATAACTGACGATAGGTATAATACCAACCAACAGTTCCCGATGAGTCCTGTCCAGTGTACTCGTAACCTAACAAGCACCCGCAAACTATCCCAAGTACGACGTACTGACGGCTGTAGGACAGGCCGTCTCCCAAGCTGGGATAAGAAGCGCATACGCTAGTCTAATCCAGAGTATCGATGCCTTGTCTCGATAGTCCTGCGACTAGGGACCTGCATAAGGATGTGCTTATATATTACCCAGCCCCCACGAGTGTGACTGCCATCACAACGCTGGTAATCAAGCAACGATCCTAAGGGCTCCACTAATGTGTAAAGGCGATATGCTAAAAGAAACACTTGCACACATTAAAGCAGAAACAAACCAAGTAGCATACTACCATTTTGAGCAAGAATGTCAATACAAGGTGAATATCCCAAGCTTCCATCATGTAATATACAATCTAGTATGATACAGGAATGGCCTCTAGGGCATATACACTAACAATCTCCCACTTGCACTAAGGCCATGTACTGGCGTATCAAAGACCTATCATCTCGATCAGCCGCTCGAACTGAGTCTGGGGTAAGGCCTTCGTGAATGGATCAGCAGTGTTATCTTCCGTAGCAACACTCCGAACCTCGATCTCCTGGCGACCCACGATCTCCCTGATCAGGTGATACCGCCTCAAGATGTGCCTGGACTTCTGATGGGACCTGGGTTCCTTCGCTAAAGCTATAACTCCGTTGTTGTCACAATACAGCTGTATTGGATCAACAATGGTAGGAACCACCTGAAGTTCTGTGAGGAACTTCTTTATCCAGACAGCGTCCTTTGTGGCATCTGCAGCTGCGATATATTCCGCTTCCATCATCGAGACAGCAACGATTTCTTGTTTGAAACTTTTCCAACACACCGTCCCTCCATAGAGGGTAAATACATAACCCGACATGGACTTGGAATCATCCTTGTCACTCTGGAACCTGGAGTCAGCAAAGGCCTCGATCTGGAGGTCTTTTCCGCCATACACCAAGAACATCTCCTTATTCTTTCTCAGGTACTTGAAAATGTTCTTTACCGCTGTCCAGTGCTTCTCCCCAGGGTTTGACTGATACCGCTTACCACACTCAGTGCATAAGCTACATCAGGTCTGGTACACAACATCGCATACATTATAGAGCCTACCGCAGAAGCGTAGGGTATAATAGACATGTGATCCCTTTCCAAATCAGTCTTGGGAGACATCTCTTTGGAGAGGGTGATCCCGTGACAAGCCTGTAGATTACCGCGCTTGGAATCTTCCATACTAAACCTTTTGAGTATGGTGTCGATGTACCTGGACTGTGAGAGTCCTAATATCCTCTTGGATCTATCACGGTAGATCCGGATCCCCAGAATGTATGAGGCATCACCCAGGTCTTTCATGAAGAACCTGTGTGACAAGAACCCTTTGACAGATTGTAGCATAGGAATGTCATTTCCTATCAAGAGAATGTCATCCACGTATAAAACGAGGAATACTACAGTTCTTGCTACAAATCTACTATAGATGCATGGTTCATCTGGATTTTTGATAAAGCCAAATTCCTTGACCGTCTCATCAAAACAGATGTTCTAGCTCCGCGATGCCTGCTTTAGTCCATAGATGGACTTAAGCAACATGCGCACCTTTCCGCTGCTCCCACTCTGAATGAATCCCTCTGGCTGGTCCATATAGACACACTCTTCTAAATTTCCATTTAGAAAAGCGGTTTTTACGTCCATCTGCCAGATCTCATAATCGTGGAAGGCAGCAATGGCAAGAAGGATCCGAATGGATTTCAGCATAGCCACTGGAGAAAAGGTTTCGTCATAGTCCAAGCCAGGTCTTTGACGGAAACCCTTTGCAACAAGTCTAGGTTTATAGGTCTCAACCTGTCCATCTACACCAATCTTCCTTTTGAAGATCCACTTGCATCCTACGGGTTTTACCCCATCTGGAGCAATGTCCAACGTCCATACTTTGTTGGTGTACATGGACTCCATTTCGGTCCGCATTGCATCCAGCCATTTTACCGAGTCAACGCTCTGAATGGCCTACTGGAAGCAAGTAGGCTCATCTCTATCAATGATGCAATCCTCTCTATCCCCGTCTATGAGAAAACCGTAGTATCTCTCGGACGGATGAGACTGCGTACTACTTCTGCGGAGCGGCGTAGGAATGTTCTGATCTTTCGAACCCTCTGGTTCTACTAAGCTTTCAATAATAGCTCGTGGTTCTGAAATTTCTTCCAGTTCTATTGCGCTCCCACTTATCTGATTTTCCAAAAACTCAGTTTCCAAGAAGTGGGCATGACGAGAAACAAAAACCTTTTGTTCCTCTTCGCAATAGAAGAAATATCCCTTGGAGTTCTTTGGATATCCTACGAACTTGCACTGTACTGAGCGTTCCTCGAGCTTGTCCGCATGCTGCTTTTTGAGAAAAGCTGGACATCCCCATGTCTTAATGTGATTAAGATAGGGTATCTTCCCACACCACATCTGATATGGTGTAGTAGGCACAGTCTTAGTTAGAACTCGGTTCAAAAGGTATGCAGCTGATTCTAGCGCATATCCCCGGAATGATCGCGGTAACTCAGCGTTACTCATCAGGGACCGTACCATATCCAATAGGGTTCGGTTCCGTATCTCCGATACACCGTTATGTTGCGGAGTGTATAGAGCAGTAAGCTGAGAGAGAATTCCATTCTCTTTTAAGTAATCCAGGAACTCGGCACTCAAGTATTCACCACTTCGATCAGATCTTAGTGTCTTGATACTTTTGCCTGTTTATTTTTCTACTTCATTCTTATATTCCTGGAATTTTCCAAAGGCTTCGGATTTATGTTTCATTAAGAAGACATAACCGTACCTTCAAAAGTCATCCGTAAAAGTAATGAAGTAAGAATAACTGCTTCGTGCATGCGTAGACATTAGACCGCACACGTCGCTGTGTACGAGTCCCAAGAGCTCGCTCGCTCTTACTCCGTGTCCTGTGAACGGAGTCTTTGTCATCTTTCCTTTGAGACAGAACTGACAAGTTGCATATGATTGATATTCGAACGGATCCAAATATCCTTCTGTATGTAACTTCGTCAACCTTCTCTCATTGATATGACCCAGTCTACAATGCCATAAGAAAGTCTGATTTATTTACGGAGACTTTCTTTTGTGTGTATTCTGGACATTGAAAATCTGTGGTTGGTTTAATACGTATATACATTCCTCAATGTACCTGACCCAATCAGAACTTGATTAAGGTGAATGTTTACAACATTACTTACAAACGCAAATTCATAACCTTCTTTAGAAATCAAAGATACAGAAATGATATTACAAGTTGTGTTGGATACAAAAAAGCAATTACGTAGAACCAAAACATGTCTATCTGACATTCCCAGGTGATAGTCCCATACGGCCTCAGCATCCATGCTAGCTCCGTTTGCAACTTTGAGGGTCATGTCACCTGCTTTCAAAAATCTACGCTTTCTCAATGCCTGCAAAGAATTACAGATATGTGATCCTGATCCGGTATCCAATACCCAAGACGTAGAGTTTATTGATAGACAGTTTTCAATAACATACACACCTGAAGCTGAAGCCGCAACCTGCTTCAGATCCTGTGTTCTGGCTATCCAAGCCCTGCAATCTTTCTTCTAGTGTCCACTCTTGTGACAGTAAAAGCATTCTTCCTTATCCACAAGCTTCCTCGCTACCTTTGTTGGTTTTGCATTTCCCTTCGTATCCACCTTACTAACACCGCCCCTTGGTTTTGCGGGTGGTTTCTTCTTCTTTCCCTTGGCTTTCGCCCTGGACCTAGAAGAGGAAGATCCTCCTACAAACAAAGTGGATGTTTCCCTACCTTTCTGTAGGGTGCCCTCTGCACTCCTCAGCATGTTGAGGAGCTCTGAAAGTTCATCTTCCTTTTCTTGCAAGTTGAAATCCAGGATGAACTGGGCGTAAGTGGAAGGAAGGGACTGAAGAATCAAGTCCGTATAGAGCTCATTCTCCAACGTGGTCCCAAGGTCCGCGAGCTCCTATATGTAGCCAATCATCTTAAGCACGTGTTTCGCTACCGATGATCCGACGGCCAATCTTGCCGAAAACAACTTCTTCGACACTTCGTATCGGGCGATACGAGATTGATCTCCATACAGTTCTGTTGTATGGAGAAATATGGATTCGAGGTCCATATTCTCGTGCCTCCTCTGATGTTCATTGTCCATAGAGGCAAGCACGAGGCACTTGGCCTTCGCGCAGTCGATCTCGCAAGTCTTACGGATTTCCTTATCCGCGACGCTGGAGGTGGGACCTGGGACAGGGGGAGCCTTGGAGGTAAAAAGATACCCCAACATGTCATAAGTGATTGCCATTTTGACATTCCTGATCCAATCTTTGTAGTTTGGCCCTGTTAGTATGTTTTTATCTAGAAGTAACTTAAGTCCAGTCATGATAAATGGTCGCTGCAATTAGGAGAGAGAGAGAAGAAACACTTTAGCATGATGCTCTTCCAAGTTTAGAGTGGTTTTTAATTTTTCTAAACAGGATGTCTCCCACTGTCTCTCGAATCCCTCCTCAAACCATAAAGGAAGAACTAGTCGGGATCAATCTCACCGTACAATACTTGCTTAACCGTTCAGCCAGGCCAGTGTCGGTACTTCGAGGGAGGTTTTCCAACGCTTTCGCGAAGTTCCTTAATAAAGTAACCATTTTTCCCTGTGGGCATAGCCCCGCTAACACCTTTCTATACACCTACTTGGTTTATAGCATTGATCGTTAAGTGAGAAAGTTATGGAGGAGTAGCATATACTCACAGTAGGATCGGGATCCAAATATCATCGCGTGACAAAACTGCAGGAATCCTACCAGAATCATCACACTCCAAATGGTATGCAACGCTAGCTAGTTTCAGTTCTTTTGAAACTCCCGATGTGGATTTTTTCCCCATTCTCTTATGACCATGACTTTTGCCAACAAATCATAAGTCACATGTCAAGTTCTACCCGTCATTCTCCAGGTTAATTTGAGCCCACCCGCACATACCGTTGACTTTGGCCAACAAGGTAGAACGACTGCCCCAAACCAACACATTTATCTATGCTGCACATGAATACCCAATAGCTACCAATCACTATGCCTTGACTTTGGCCAACAAACATGGCGTGAATACTTATTGACCATTCATGTGAAACGTCGGAGGGCTACGAATGGTTTTGGCGAAATCGTGAACGTAGTGAACTTGATATAATCGAAGGAACGAGAGAGCTTTCAAAAGGAGTGGTTCAAGTTCCGCATTTAAAAGTTTGGTTTTGAAAAGAACCGAGTGGTTTTCAAAGTGTTCCAACGACTTTTACTTGGTTTATTTTATCTTGCATTAATTCCAATGCGTCCCATCATTTAATCCTACCATTGCAGAAAACAACGAAAATATGACGTACGCTTATGCCATCCGCATTCGCCACGGGGTCCCGTCATCACCCGTTAAGTTACTTAACTAACGACAGAGCGGGGGCTGGACTAGCGCGGATGCAAAACATAAGCAACGCCTAAATAGATATCATATAGATATATATAAACATTCGTCACATGCAATGATAGCCATTCCAGATCACAGATGAATACATTGGATATACTAGGAATCCGCAATTCGTACGAGCTTGTAACGGAGAACGGATTACACGGTCGCGATGAATAGCCAAACCCCACCCTAGACCCCTACGGGTGCGGCAAACTACCCGCCAAGTACCCGACGTGAAGCAACCTCCCTCAACACCGTGAGCAGGCCACTCAGAACTTCAAGATCCCAGGTAGTTTGTGCACCCCACCTTGGGTCTATCATACGAGCAAAAACAGTAAAAAAAAATTATACAATGACGGCTACAACCCCGACCCGGTTGTGCGGCCATACGAATAATTATTACATCAAATTACATATTACAAGAATTGAAAGAATAAGAAAACTCTCATCTCACAACCCCCCGGCTATTCATCCACGACAATGCAACGAATTCATATACACAAACCATCAACATTACAGATCACAAATATGTATAACCCCCACTAATCGACGTATAGCGATTAGCGGACGTTCAATACATATAACACATTACAGATATAACCCAATAGCCAAAGTGTAAAGAAGTTCGATCAAAAATAAGGATTTGTGACCACCCCAAAAACCAACTTGTTCTCTGGAAAATTTGGGTGGAAACAAACCATCTCAAAAATCACAAAACACCCTCAGAAGTAAACTGCAGGAAAAACGATCCACGGCCGAGTCAACTCGGCCGCGGATCCGCGGCAGGAGCAAGCTCCTGCCGCGTAACCGCGGTGAGTTGGTCGGTTCAGTGCGTCATTTTTCTTGCATGTACTTAGAAAAGCCTAAGCCGATTTTTAAGATATGATTTATTAATTTTAAAGCAGGTTTAAAAATCGGCAGAAAGTTAGGGTTTTGAAAAAATGTTTTGCGATTTTTTGCGATCGAAGTTCTATATACTTTGCTAACTAGTTAGTTTGTGTTTAGCTTGGCTCTGATACCACTGTAAGTCCACGTTGCCTACCCCGTTGCTTCCGGGGAGGCGGAAACGTTATGAAAAATCCAATTTTTACAACTCTAGGCAACATGGACTATGTAAAGGAGGGAACTTTGCTAAACAAAACTAACTAACAAAGCTAAAGAGAGCTAGCTACTCGGAAAGTGGGTTATACCTAGGTTTTCAAGTCCTTCTCTTCTTGCTCCTTGGAGTGGAAGAAAGGGTTCTCCTTGTCGCCTCCTTTTGCCGAAGAAAGATCCACCCGAAGGCCTCAACCTTTGGCTCCAACCTCAAACTAGAAGTAACTAAGGTTCTTGGTGTGCTAGACCTAGGACCTTAGAAAGAGTAGAGAGTGTTTTTGGAGGGATTATCTCAAGCTCAAATGGTTCTCAACACATGAGAGGGGAGAGCTAGAGAGAGAGGACGAGGAGGAGAGAGAATGGAAAAGATAAAGTGAGAAGAATATCTCAACCTTCTCACATATATGTGATTTATGAATAATAGATAATTAGTCAAGATAATTGTCATGGTTAATCAAGAAATGACCATTATCATTTCACATTAAATGCTTTTGCAAGGATCAAAGAGCATCTTTCATATGGAATGATAATGGTCAACTTGTCAACCTAGGTCAACAAGTCAGGTATAGTCAAATGGTCAACAAACCTAACCATGCACAATTATAATTAAATAATATCAATAAATCATAATTCACACATAAACATTATGGTTAAGAAAATGACAATAGTCATCAACCCTAATCAAAGTCCTCTGCCACTGTCTCAATCAACTGTGCATACACACCCGTATCCGTGTTCCGAGGAACACGAATACAACGAGATAAAATCAATCCCAAATCATATACTAGGATCCGGCTTAAACCAAAGCCCGCTAGTATAAGCTGTCCGGACACCAAATGTGCACAAGTGCACGGATGTGAACGAACCCTGTTGCAAAACCATGCGACCTCTACTCATTTTTCCTAAAGGCAAATAACGCTCTGTGTGGGACTCTAAAGACTCGACACTATGCTGGCAGTGGGTTTAACCACAGACCGCAAGCGGCACTAGCTGTACGTAACTGTCCCTAGGTAGATGCTGATAAGAAGACTGACGAGGTAAACCCCATCTGAACTCCTACTGAGCCTGAATGTGACAGTCTCTGTACAGTCCGGTCTGTTCGTCTAAGAACATTGCATGGCGGGCCTAGGGGGCGGTAAACGTCAGTCCCTTACTAGCGGTACAAGTCGTGCCGGAGTGTAGCCCAGAACACCTGAGATAACACTGGAAACCTATCAGTCTATCTCGCTTGCCCTGGCCATGGACTTTGTGTAATGGCTCTTCTAGACACAGCGCGATATCAACCCCCAATACTGGGAGAGGCGAATTCTGTCTAACCGTCACTGCCTCCAAGTGCTTCGGGACTGCACCCAAAAACTACCTGTTTGCACGACTCCTTTGAGCCGTGGTAGGGTAGTAATCAAAGTACAGTAGGAACACACTCGAGGCGAAGTGACAGTGTCAAATCAACGGACTATGATGTACTTATGTCACCTGGGAACAGATAACTGACAATAGCTATAATACCAACCAACAGTTCCCGACGAGTCCTGTCCAGTGTACTCATAACCTAACGAGCACCCGCATACTATCCCAAGTACGACGTACTGAAGGCTGTGGGACAGGCCGTCTCCCAAGCTGGGATGAGAAGCGCATACGCTAGTCTACTCCGGAGTATCGATGCCCTGTCTCGATAGTCCTGCGACTAGGGACCTGCATAAGGATGTGCTTATAGATTACCCAGCCCCCACGAGTGTGACTGCCATCACAACGCTGGTAATCAAGCAAAGATCCTAAAGGCTCCACTAATGTGTAAAGGAGATATGCTAAAAGAAACACATGCACACATTAAAGCAGAAACAAACCAAGTAGCATACTACCATTTTGAGCAAGAATGTCAATACAAGGTGAATATCCTAAGCATCCATTAAGTAATATACAATCCAGTATGATACAGTAATGGTCTCTAGGGCATATACACTAACAGTGTTCACTAGCGAAAGGGTTGAGGTCCACAAGGCTACTGAGAAAGAGCTTGAAGGCCGGCTTGCCTCGTATCAGGCCCAGCAGGCTCAGGCGGAAGCCCGTCTTCTGTCGATATTGAACCATGAAGGCGAGGCCCAGCGGAAAAGGGATGAGCTGACCAAGCTGCAGAATCGCCCGCTATCCTGAAGACTTGTATCATTTTTTTGTACATACTCCTGAAAGAGAGTATATTATTAATTTTTTTATGAATTTTACTTTGTATCCATTTTGGTTTATGAATAAAAGACATATTTTTCTTCTCGATGGCGTGTCCCTTTTTGTTGAATGAATTCTGCGGATAGTCTATATTGATCTCTTTGCAGGATAACGATGGCTTAGGATTCAGGGTTATGATCTGCCTCCTAAGACTTTTCAACTTTATGAACCGTGAGGGTTTCATAAAGAGTTTTTCTCCCTATAGGTAGGGATGATCCCGTAGGTGTAATTTCTCCTTAAGAATCGTGAGGATTGATAAGTGTGTTTTCTCTGGAAAGTCGTAAGGATCTCACAAGAGACTTTTCTTCCCTACGGGTCATGAGGACCCGCAAGTGCTGGGTGCGGTTGCCCTTATCCGTATTTCACGGGGTCAGGGGTTGCTTTGGATGTTTTCCAGGGTACCATAGTTTTAAGACATTACGGTCGAGGTTAAGGACTTCATAGTCCATGGGTTTAAGGACTCCACAGTCCAATGTTAGTTTTAAGACATCACGGTCAAGGTTAAGGACTTCATCGTCCGTGGATTTAAGGACTCCACAGTTCACGAAATGTGTGGTTACTGGGACCCGTCACCTCTTTGAAGACGTTGAGGAATTACAACGACAAATATCAAAGGAGTGAAGAGATGTACCGTTGAACCAAGGTAAAATCGGTCTGGAATCATTATGGTTGATCGCTAGTTTTAAGACATTACGGTCGAGGTTAAGGACATCATAGTCCGTGGATTTTAAGGACTCTACAGTCTGATGTTTGCTCTGGATGCTTCACACGGGTTCATTGGCATCCTCTACGAGGACCAGGCTCCGCTCTGGACGTTTTCCCCGGGATCAAAGAGTAACGTTATCCGCGTTCCACATGACCAGGAATTTTGCTTTGGATGCTTCCCACGGGTTCACTTCCGTGTTTGGCGAGGACCAGGCTCCGCTCTGGATGCTTTATACGGGTTCACTGCCGTGCTCTACGAGGACCAGGATCCGCTCTGGACATTTTCCACGGGGTCAAAGAGTGGCGTTACCCAAGTTCCACTTGACCAGGAATTTTGCTCTAGATGCTTTCCACGGGTTCACTGCCATGTTCGGTAAGGAACGGGCTCCGCTCCGGATGATTTTCGGGGTACTGTAGTTTAAAGACATTGCGGTCGAGGTTAAGGACATCATAGTCCGTGGATTTAAGGACTCCACAGTCCGTTGTTAGTTTTAAGACATCATGGTCGAGGTTAAGGACATCATAGTTCATGGGTTTAAGGACTCCATGGTCCGATGTTTTCTCTGCGTGCTTCAAACGGGTTCACTGCCGTGCTCTGCTAGGACCAGGCTCCGCTCTGGACATTTTCCCCGAGGTCAAAGAGTGACGTTATCCGCATTCCACGTGACCAGGAATTTCGCTCTGCATGCTTCACACGGGTTCACTGCCGTGTTCGGCGAGGACCAGGCTCCGCTCTGGATGCTTCACATGGGTTCACTGCCGTGCTCTGCGAGGACCAGGATCCGCTCTGGACGTTTTCCACGGGGTCAAAGGGTGACTTTATCCGCATTCCACGTGACTAGGAATTTTGCTCTGGATTCTTCACATGGGTTCACTGCCGTGTTCGGCGAGGACCAGACAAGGCTCTGGATGCTTCACATGGGTTCACTTCCGTGCTCTGCGAGGACCAGGATCCACCCTGGAAGTTTTCCACGGGGGTCAAAGAGTGACATTATCCGCGTTCCACATGACCAGGAATTTTGCTCTGGATGCTTCCCACGGGTTCACTGCCGTGTTCGGCGAGGACCAGGCTCCACTGTGGATGCTTCACACGGGTTCACTGCCGTGCTCCGGGAGGGCCAGGATCCGCTCTGAACGTTTTCCACGGGGTCAAAGAGTGACGTTATCCGCATTCTACGTAACCATGAATTTTGCTATGGATGCTTCACACGGGTTCACTGCCGTGTACGGCGAGGACCAGGCTCCGCTTTGGATGCTTCACACGGGTTCATTCCCGTGCTCTGCGAGGACCAGGATCCGCTCTGGACGTTTTCTATAGGGTCAAAGAGTGACGTTATCCACGTTCCACATGACCAGGGATTTTTTGACTTTATCTGTATTTCACGGAATCGGAATTTGACTTTCGGTCATCCGTACACTGCCGAGTCATGGAACCGGGAGTTACCGTGGTTCCGCTTTGCTTGGTGGTGTGTCTGTTGTAATGAGACGACTGTTGAGATGATTTCTAGGTTGTCTGTGAACCAGCGAGATTTTGCTTCTTCTTCTGATGAAACCCGGGGAGGAGGAGTGTGATTCCTTCTTCGTTTGCGCCCCTGGATTGTATACATGGATTGACATGATATCACCTGTAGGGCATAAATTTCATTTTTACTTTTATTTTATTTCTTTCCGCGATGCTCTATCATTTCATCTTTTATATCGCGAAGGTCGTGATTGCCCAATCATTTCGGCTATTTTTCGCGGTCCCCAATCATTTCGGCTATTTGTTTTATTTTTACTCGCTGCTTTTTATTGTGAGTTGCCCAATCATTTCGGCTATTTTGCATGCATACATTTTTACTTGCTGATTTTGTTGCAAGTTGCCCCATCATTTTGGCTATTTCGTATCCATGTGTGGCTCGCTAGCCTTTTGCCGCAAGCTTGGGATTAGACACCGATTTTGCCATCAGCACAGCCACAACTGGGATATTGCCAAGAGCGAATCATCATTTGTCTCTGTCGATATCGAACAAGGGTGGCTTAGCGATCAGGGTTAAGATCATGTCGACAAAGGCTTTTGACTTCATGAGCCGTAAGGGTCTCATAAAGGTACTTCTTCCTGCGAGTCGTGATGATCTCGTAGATGCGCTTTCTCCTTAGAAATCGTGAGGACTCCTAAGTGTATGTTCTCTTATAAGTCGTAAGGATCTTATAAGAGTGTTTTCTCCTTATAAGTCGAGAGGCCTTACAAGGGTTGTTCACCATGTAGACATATCCCTAGTCACGGATGGGACTTGGCAAGGGAAATGTTTATTCGTGCCCGTGGATTGTATACAAGGGTCAGTATGAGCCACTTGTAAGGCAATATCGAAGGTTGTGGGGGGTTGCTTAAGAACAAGTTCAGGTCTTTGTAACTTAAGACTTTCAAATCTTACGAGCCGTGAGGGTCCCATAAGAGAGTTCTCCTTACGCGTCGTGAGGATCTCGCAAGTGTAATTTCTCCTTAGGAATCGTGAGGATTCCTAAGTGTGTTGCTCCCTTGTGAGTCGTAAGGATTTCCGGTGGGTGGTTTTTCCTTACAAGGTCGAGAGGACCCTGTAAGTGTCCTTTATCGAGGTTTGCGCCCTTTCGGGTTTTCACAAACACTCACCGGTAGCCCTGCTGTTTTTACTCACGAGGCCTTTCGGGTTTTCATCCGTGCCCATTTTTCTTATGGACATAACGTTTTTTTATTTTATTCTTCTCTCTTTTTTTCATTATCGGCTTTAGGATGCCACAATCCACCGTAGTTTATTGACGTCTCGGTCAACAGCTAGTTTTAGGACATAGTGGTCCGTCGTTAGTTTAAGGACGTCTCGGTCCGCTGTAAAGTAAGTCGGCTACTACTTATAGAGTTTGGGCTTAGGAAGATAGCGAGCGGACATAGTCTTCTTCATCTATCATTGACCTAGGCCATGACTCGTCAAGCATAGTATTTCTTCAGGAAGCGGACGTTTATTGGCATGAAGGGTCTTTCGCCGTGCATGTCCATGAGTAGATAGGCCGCACCCTGGTAAACCTTGTCTATGATGTACGGTCCTTCATAGTTCGGCTCGAATTTCCCCCGTTTGGCGTGATTGGGGATCATAGGTCTTTTGACCACTAGCACGAGTTCGCCTTGGCGGAATGTCCTCGGCATGGTCAATCTTTGGTAAGAGCGCGTCATCTTTGCTTTATAAGCATCCAGATTTTGTTGCGCTATGAGCCGGATTTCATCAAGGGCATCGGGCTCCTCGAGCCGAAGGTGAGCATTCTCTTCGTCTGTTAGCTCATAATGGACTACCACTCATAGAGTGGGTAACTCTATCTCGAGGGGGAGTACCGCTTCTGTACCGAATACTAATGCGTACGGCGTTGTGTTCGTGGCCGTCTTGAACGTAGCCCAGAGAGCTTCATGCAGTCTCTCGTGCCAGTCCTTTTTATTTCGGGACACCGTCTTCTTCACAATCTTTGTTAGGGTCTTATTGAAGGCCTCAGCTAGACCGTTAGCTCGGAGATTATAAACTGAGGAGTATCTACAGTCTATGTTGTGTTGTTGTGCAAAGCGGCTGATCTTGTGGCTTTTGTAGGCTGGCCCGTTATCAGATATGATCCGTCGCGGAGTCCCAAACCGATAAATGACGTGCGTCTTGAAGAAATGGAGGATATTCTCCGTCTTCACTTCCCTCAGCGGTACTGCTTCTGCGCATTTGAAGAAGTAATCAGTTGTCGCCATAATGAAACAATGTCCTCTGGACGATGTCGGTTCAATGGGGCCGATTATGTTAGTTCCCCACATTTCGAATGGCCAGCTAGCCATCGTCGGATGCAGTGGATTTAGATGTTGGTGGATAAAGTCCCCATGAATCTGGCACGAGTGGCATTGCTTCGCATACTCGAGGCAGTCCTGAATTATCGTGGGCAAGTAGTAGCCCATTCGTTTAATTTTCAACTTCATCTTTGGGCCAGCTTGATGAGAACCGCAAAGTCCATCGTTAACTTCCTGAATGACTCTCTTCGCCTCTTCAGGTCCCAGGCATATCAACCATAGAGAATCAAATGACCTCTTGTACAGAGTATCAATGACGAAGGAAAAAGACAGGGCTCGTTTCATGAGCTGATATTTTGAGGACGCATCTTCAGGCCTTCGACGGGATTTGAAGTAGTCTATAAAGACTTCTCTCCAATCCTCAACCGTTTCTTGATATTTTATTTGCAGGGCAGTCTGCTCAATCGCTTCCTTTTCCTCGGACGACTCTGGAGATATTTCTGCCAGTGCGAGGACCTGACGGCTTTGTACCACGATTCTGACGTCATCGAGGTTCTCATCAGCCAGTTCTTTAGCGAGCTTAGCTAGTGCATCCACCTTGCTATTTTCTGCACGTGGTATGCTTTCCAGCATGTAGGAGGGAATTTGAGTCAGCGGTTGCTGAACTCTCTCGCCATACTTCACCAGCTTTGGCTTCCATGTTTGGTAGTCGCCGTTTACTTGACTAACGACCAGTTGGGAGTCTCCGTATATGAGGAGGTTTTCAATTCCCATGTCGATAGCGATCTCAAGACCTGCTATCAAAGCCTCGTATTCGGCTTCATTGTTCGTCCTCGTCTCTGTCAAGGAGAAAGCAAAGCGCATTATTCCTCCTTACAGGGTCACGAAGATAAGGCCTACCCCTGATTTGATTATAGACATATTTTGTTTGCGCTTCTTCATGGAGGACGCTCTATCGAAATAAAGCTCCCATCGGGTATCACCACTGTTGATCGTGTCAAACGCTTGTTCGTCTGGAAGTTCGCAATTCAAAAGGGAATCGGCCGGTATTGGATGTTCAGCGAGGAAATCGGCGATGGCCTGGCCTTTCACTGCCTTAAGGGGCTGATAAGTTATCAAAAACTCCATCAAGAGCAATGCCCTTTTAGCAAGTCTCCCCGTCAATATGTCCTTCGACATCATGTATTTGAGAGGGTCCACCTTCGATATGAGACGGACTTCATGTGCCAATGCATAGTGCCTGAGTTTCGTTACCACGAAGATCAATGCCAGGCAGTGTTTTTCGATAGGAGAGTAATTGCTTTCTGCCCCTAGTAGAACTCGACTCAAATAGTAGAGGGCTCTCTCCTTACCTTGGTCGTTCTCTTGTACCCACAATATGCCTAAGGATCCTTCAAGGGTAGTTGTATACAGAATGTGAGGCTTTCCCTTGACCGGAGCAGCCAGTACTGACGGATTCTGTAGGTATTGCTTGATTTCGTCCAGTGCGTTTTAGCATTTGCGATCCCAGATAAAAGGGGCTCCCTTCTTCATCAGGTGGCTGTAAGGACGGCACTTGCCTGAAAGATTAGCTATAAATCACCGAATATACGCGAGCTTCCCTTGAAGAGACCGCAGTTGCTTGAGAGTCCTTGGCGGGGGCATCTCCATAATTGCCTTGATCTTCGACGGATCTATCTCAATGCCACGTTGCCGGAGAATGAATCCTAGGAATTTGCCTGAGGAAACACCGAATGCGCATTTGAGAGGGTTTATCTTCAAGTTGTATTTGTAAGTCCATATTGCCCCCCCCCACCGGTGCTTGCGGGGAGGCGGAAACGGTATAAAAATCGGATTTTTAACGCTCAAGGCAACATGGACTAGCAAAAGGAGGATCTTTGCTAAACATAAACTAACTACAAAGCTAAGAAGAGTTAGCTACTCGGAAAAGAGGTTATACCTAGGGCTTTAAGTCCTTCTCTCCTTGATCCTTGGAGTGAAAGAAAGTGATCTCCTTGTCGCCTTCTCTTGTCGAAGAAAGATCCACCCGAGGGCCTCAACCTTTGGCTTCAACTTCAAACTAGAAGTTAACTAAGATGCTTGGAGTGCTAATCCTAGAACCTTAGAAAGAGTAGAGAGTATCTTAGAAGGATTTATCTCAAGCTCAAGGGATTCTCAAGTCATGAGAGGGGAGAGCTAGAGAGAGAGAGGAAGAGGAGGAGAGAGAATCTAAATGATAGAATGAGAAGAAATAAACCATTCTTCTGACATATATGTATGAATTATGAAAATAGATAATTAGTCATGTTAATTGTCATGGTTAATCAAGAAATGACCATTATCATTTCACATTAAATGCCTTTGCAAGGATCAAAGAGCATCTTTCATATGGAATGATGATGGTCAACTTATCCACCTAGGTCAACAAGTCAGGTATAGTCAAATGGTTAACAACCCTAACCAATGACAATTATAATTAACTAGTAATTAAAAAATCATAATTCACACAAAACATTAGGGTTAAGAAAATGAAAATGGACATCAACCCTAATCAAAGTCCTTTGTCTCTGTCTCAGTCAACTGTGCAAACACACCCGTATCCGTGTTCCAAGGAACACGGATACAATGAGATAAAACCAATCCCAAATCATATACTAGGATCCGGCTTAAACAAAAGCCCACTAGTACAAGCTGTCCGGACAGCAAACGTGCGCAAGTGCGCGGATTTGAACGAGCCCTGTCGCAAAACCATACGACCTCTACTCATTTTGCCTAAAGGAGAATAACCCTCTGTGTGGGACTCTAAAGACTCGACACTACGCTGGCAGTAGGTTTAACCACAGACCGCAAGCGGCACTAGCTGTACGTAACGGTCCCCAGGTAGATGCCGATAAGAAGACTGATGAGGTGAACCCATCTGAACTCCTACTGATCCTAAATGTGACAGTCTCCGTACAGTCCGGTCTGTTCGTCTGATACATCGCATGGAGGGCCTAGGGGGGTGGTAAACGTCAGTCCCCTAATAGCGGTACAAGTCATGCCAGAGTGTCGCCCAGAACACCCTGAGATAACACTGGAAACCTACCAGTATACCTCGCTTGCCCTAGCCAGGGACTACTTGTGTAATGGCTCTCCTGGACACAGCGCGATGTCAACCCCCAATACCGGGAGAGACGAATCCTGTCTAACCGTCACTGCCTCCAAGTGCTTCGGGACTGCACCCAACTACTACCTGTTTGCACGACTCCTTTGAGCCATGGTAGGGTAGTAATCAAAGTACAGTGGGAACACACTCGAGGCGAAGTGATAGTATCAAGTCAACGGACTAAGCTGTACTCATGTCACCTGGGAACTAATAACTGACGATAGGTATAATACCAACCAACAGTTCCCGACGAGTCCTGTCCAGTGTACTCATAACCCAACGAGCACCCGTATACTATCTCAAGTACGACGTACA
This sequence comes from Agapanthus africanus, assembly GCA_030015575.1. Lineage (NCBI taxonomy): Eukaryota > Viridiplantae > Streptophyta > Magnoliopsida > Asparagales > Amaryllidaceae > Agapanthus > Agapanthus africanus. The sequence goes on from JASDDO010000026.1 coordinate 247,266,495, forward strand.
GACGGCTGTGGGACAGACCACTCCCATGCTGGGATGAGAAGTGCATACGCTAGTCTACTCCGGAGTATCGACGCCATGTCTCGATAATCCCACGACCAGGGACGTGTATATATAAGGATGTGCTTATAGATTACCCAGCCCCCATGAGTGTGACTGCCATCACAACGCTGGTAATCAAGCCAAGATCCTAAGGGCTCCACTAATGCGTATAGGTGATATAATAAAGAAACACATGTACACATTAAAGCAGAGACAAACCAAGTAGCATACTACCATTTCGAGCAAGATTGTCTATACAACTGTGAATATCCCAAGCTTCCATCAAGTAATATACGTACTAGTATAATACAGTAATGGCCTCTAGGGCATATACACTAACAATCTCCCACTTGCACTAAGGCCATGTACTGGCGTATCGAAGACCTATCATCTCGATCAGCCGTTCGAACTGAGTCTGGGGTAAGGCCTTCGTGAATGGATCTGCTGTGTTATCTTTTGAAGCAACCTTCCGTACCTCGATCTCCTGGCGATCCACGATCTCCCAGATCAGGTGATACCGCCTCAAGATGTGTCTGGATTTCTGATGGGACCCGGGTTCCTTCGCTAAAGCTATAGCCCCGTTGTTGTCGCAATACAGAGGTATTGGATCAACAATGGATGGAACCACCTGAAGTTCTTTCAAGAACTTCCTCATCCAGAAAGCTTCTTTTGCGCCATCAGATGCAGCGATATATTCCGCTTCCATAGTCGAGTCAGCAACAGTTTCCTGTTTGGAACTCTTCCAACACACCGCCCCTCCATTGAACGTAAAGACAAAACCCGACATGGACTTGGAATCATCCTTGTCACTCTGGAAACTGGAGTCAGCAAAGGCCTCAATCTGGAGGTCTTTTCCACCATACACCAAGAACATCTCCTTAGTCCTTCTCAGGTACTTGAGAGTGTTCTTTACCGCTATCCAGTGTTTCTCCCCAGGGTTTGACTCATACCTGCTTACCACACTCGGTGCATAAGCCACATCTGGTCAGGTACACAACATCGCATACATTATAGAGCCTACCGCAGAAGCGTAGGCTATAATAGACATGCGATCCCTTTCCAAATCAGTCTTGGGAGACATCTCTTTGGAGAGTGTGATCCCGTGACAAGCCGGTAGATTACCGCGCTTAGAATCTTCCATACTGAATCTTTTCAGTATGGTGTCGATGTACCTGGACTGTGAGAGTCCTAATATCCTCTTGGATCTGTCACGGTAGATCCGGATCCCCAGAATGTATGAGGCATCGCCCAGGTCTTTCATGGAGAACCTGTGTGACAAGAACCCTTTGACAGATTTTAGCATAGGAATGTTATTTCCTATTAAGAGAATATCATCCACGTATAAAACGAGGAATACTACAGTTCTCGCTACAAATCTACTATAGATGCATGGTTCATCTGGATTTTTGATAAAGCCAAATTCCTTGACCGTCTCATCAAAATAGATTTTCCAACTCCGCGATGCCTGCTTTATTTCATAAATGGACTTGAGCAACTTGCACACCTTTCCGCTGCTCCCACTCTAAATGAAACCCTCTGGCTGGTCCATATAGACACACTCCTCTAAATTTCCATTTAGAAAAGCGGTCTTTACGTCCATCTGCCAAATCTCATAATCGTGGAAGGCAGCAATTGCAAGAAGGATCCAAATGGATTTCAGCATAGCCACTGGAGAAAAGGTTTCGTCATAGTCCAAACCAGGTCTCTGATGAAAACCCATTGCAACAAGTCTATCTTTATAGGTCTCAACCTGTCCATCTACACCAATCTTCCTTTTGAAGATCCACTTGCATCCTACGGGTTTTACCCCATCTGGAGCAATGTCCAACGTCCATACTTTCTTGGTGTACATGGACTCCTTTTCGGTCCGCATTGCATCCAGCCATTTTACCGAGTCTACGCTCTGAATGGCTTGCTAGAAGCTAGTCGGCTCATCACTATCGATGATGCAATCTTCTCTATCCCCGTCTATGAGAAAACCGTAGTATCTCTCGGGCGGATGAGACTGCCTACTACTCTTGCGGAGCGGCGTAGGAATGTCCTGATCTTTCGAACCCTCTGGTTCTATTAAGCTTTCAGTAATAGCTTGTGGTTCTGGAATTTCTTCCAGTTCTATTGCGCTCCCACTTATTTCCTTTTCTAAGAACTAATGTTCCAGAAAGTGGGCATTACGAACAAAGACCTTTTGTTCCTCTGCGTAATAGAAAAGATACCCCCTGGAGTTCTTTGGGTATCCCATAAACTTGCACAGTACTGAGCGTGCCTCGAGTTTATCTGCATGCTGCTTTTTGACAAAAGCTGGACATCCCCAAATCTTCAGGTATTGAAGATAGGGTTTCTTCGCACTACATAACTCATATGGTTTGGTAGGAACAGTCTTAGTGGGAACTCGGTTCAAAAGGTATGCGGCTGATTCTATCGCATATCCCCAGAATGATCATGGCAACTCAGCGTTACTGATCATGGACCGTACAATATCCAATAGGGTTCGGTTCCGTCTCTCCGATACACCGTTATGTTGCGGAGTGTATGGAGGAGTAAGCTGAGAGAGAATTCCATTCTCTTTTAGGTAATCTAGGAACTCGGCACTCAAGTATTCACCACCTCGATCAGATCTTAGTGTCTTGATACTTTTGCCTGTTTGTTTTTCTACTTCATTCTTCTATTCCTGGAACTTATCAAAGGCTTCAGATTTATGCTTCATTAAGAAGACATGTCCGAACCATGAAAAATCATCCGTAAAAGTAATGAAGTAAGAATAACCGCTTCACGCATGTGGTGACATTGGACCGCACACGTCGCTATGTACGAGCCCCAAGAGCTCGCTCGCTCTTACTCCGTGTCCAGTGAACAGAGTTTTTGTCATCTTCCCTTTGAGACAGGATTGACAAGTTGCATACGATTGATATTCGAACGGATCTAAATATCCATCTGTATGTAACTTCGTCAACCTTCTCTCATTGATGTGACCGAGTCTACAATGCCATAAGAAAGCCTGATTGATTTCTGGAGACTTTCTTTTGTGTGTATTCTGGACATTGAAAATCTGTGGTTGGTTTAATACGTATATACCATTGTTTAATGTACCCGACCCAATCAAAACTTGATTAAGGTGAATGTTCACAAGATTACTTACAAATGCAAATTAATAACCTTCTTTAGAAAATAAAGATACAGAAATGATATTACAAGTTGTATTGGGTACAAAATAACAACCACGCAAAACCAAAAAGTGTCCATCTGACAATCCCAGGTGATAGTCCCCCACGGCCTCAGCATCCATGGTAGCTCCGTTTGCAACTCTGAGGGTCATATCTCCTGCCTTCAAAACCCTACGCCTTCTCAATGCCTGCAAAGAATTACAGATATGAGATCCTGATCCGGTATCCAATACCCAGGAAGTAGAGTTTATTGATAGACAATTTTCAATAACATACACAGCTGAAGCTGAAGCCGCAGCTCGCATCAGATCCTGGGTTCTAGCCTTCCAAGCCTTGCAATCCTGTTTCCAGTGTCCACTCTTGTGACAGTAAAAGCATTCTTCCTTTCCCATAAGCTTTCCCGCTACCTTTGTTGCCTTTCCCTTTCCCTTCGTATCCATTTTACTAACACCGCCCCTTGGTTTGGCGGGGGCTTTCTGTCATGACCCGAAGGTACGGAACGTGACCGGCACTTAGATTACGAAGCGTCTAGGGGAGCAACGTAATCTAAGTAAGCCTAAGCCCAAAAATCTAAACCATAAAAGAAGAAGAAGTAAAGGAAAACATGAAATAAACAAGTTTAAAAGCAACATCCAATTTCTCAAAAATTTCGGCAGAGTCTCCTTTGTAAAAACTGGCCCCAACCGGGTACAAACAAGAATGAATACATATAACAAATAAAAAGCATCCCCAACGGGAGCTAGCTCAACGCCAATAGGCGGAAACAACCGCAATAAGCACAATAATATACAACGCCAAAGGGCGAGGCTCAAAGCTCAAAAGAAAATAAATCCACCAAACCAGAATAATACATGCGCGACTCTAAGGTCGAAATAAATAAATGGTCCAGTAAACTATCAAGTAATACAAGTTTGGTTGATGGAGCTTACTAGATACAAATGATATAATAAAAATACAACGGCAGTCCAGATACAAATGAACCAACCTACCGTGCAAATCACCCGGAATGAAACGATGTGCCAGCAAACTGCCAAAGAACCCGGTACATCAACCTATAATAAAATTTGGCACAACGGGGGTGAGTTGCCAACTCGTGAGTAGAAGATATCTGCGAAAAGAAATCGAATACACGACGCTGTCCTAGGTCATAATAATAACTAATATAATACTAATCATCTAGTAAGACAGGATAATAATCTATGTGTAAGTGCAAAGCTTTGTGCTCGTGTCAGTGCCTCATATAGTACTATGTCATGTGAATGAGTATGCGTGCACCATGAATGTAAAATAACCAATCCTGAAATCTAGATATATCTGTATAAGAAAACATTAGCTTTTATCATGGTAAAATGTGTATAGAAATATGAAATATCAACGATGAAATCCATGGAAATCCGTGTCAAGCATCGACACAAAACATGTAAATATCAAGTCTCAATACCTCAAAATCTCAATGTCTCATAGTCCCAATATCTCGGGCTCCGTCAATCCTGATCGGTCCATATCATCAAATCTCACGACAACGGTCGGTATCCTCCGGATATCTGCCGCACCAGACATCACCGGTAGGTAGCCTTCCCCTGCCAGGCTCATCGTCTACAACTCGATCTTCTTGCCCCGGGGTACCATACCGGGCCCACCATGTACCCGAGACGGTTCATCCACTCCTCGATTCGGATCTCGAAATCCAACAGAAAACATGAAATCTCATGGTGGACGACACATACATAACGAGAAAACCGCATCTTATGTTTTAAAAAGAGAGGGGGAGAGAGAGAGAAGTTTTTATGTATTCTTGCGGTTTTCCCCAGAAATCCAGAAATCTCATATAAATCCAAAATCCCAAAAATCATGAGTAAGTATATGATAAGTGACGGCATATGCCCCATAATACTGCAAGATAACATGAATATATGAATGCATGAATGTCCAAGTAATAAATGCCACGTTTAGATTAACATCAGAGAGTAATCATAATATTATATCGATCTAGCTGTTTGCTGATTCTATCAATAGAAGATAATATGATCTAAAGTGTACGTGACATAGCAATTACCGATAATGATGTGTGTGAGCCGGCAAATAAGTGTGCGTGGAATATGCGCATCATCGGTAATGGTGCTAGTGTCCTAACAAGCAAAGTTTTATGCTGATTATAGAAACATATGTATGAACATGCACATTATGATTACGGTATGAATATAAAGACGGATGTGTAATAACCACTCATCTGCGATATACAAGTACAACTACCACTTAATGACTCGAACCTAAACTAGTGTCCATCTAACCTCCTAAGGAACTAAACCTAAGAAACTAGTCAATAAGAAACAAGAGTCCACCTAAGGTCTGAATCCATATCTCTAATAGTCGGCGATCCAGCCTCAATAGCGTCTCCTAAGTAGTACGGCGTCCTCGAATCAAGAGTGCGGATCAATCATCATATCTATGCCTCGTACGGTAAAATCCATCGTACGGCATCCAAATATCGGGGTACGGGTCTAGTATCATCTACGTGTCTCATCATTCGTATAACATCATCATCAGCACATGTCAAGATCAAGGTGCTATACTGTAATCGCATACATCAATCATATATCATTGCCAGCATAAATATACATCGTTAATTTTCCTCAAAAATGTCATGTCACATATATCATATCTTGATCAAGTCACATATGTCAAGTCGTGATTATGTCACATATATGTATTTATCATATCGTAATCAAGTTACACATACCTCATATCAGACTTTCAGGCATAGGTTACGGTCCGGGTTCTATTTAGAGTCCCAAATACTTCAATATTATCACCATCCTTTATTATTGTTCATGTATACAAATCCATTATCTCATTTCCTAATGATCCGCTAATATCATAACACGACTGTGTAGCCAAGAATCACGGCATCAAGCCCAGTTATATTGTTTCGTTCCTGTGTATCATATCACATCCTTGTATCACATATACGTATTGTGTGTATATATATATATACCTACCCTAGTCCTATATATATATATATATATATATATACACATACACATATACACCACGTCTAGTCTTAGTGTGTGCGTGTGTGTGTATCTACCTAAAACCTACGAATCTCTTCCAAGGTATTCATCCTCTGCTATGGTCTTTCTAAATCAGTCAAGTCCAACCTAGGGTCACTACTAGGGTCCTATGCACCGAAATTCTGAGGTCACATCTGGCTTCCTAATGGCAATAAGTACTATCCCTATTCTACGTTTACGGGGGTGCTAAACGGCATCCACCCGACTTCCCCCCGGAGATATACATCTACTCACCCGGTCCTTTTCTGCCGAAAATGATGTCGCCATCCTCCTCTTTATCGCCCGCAGTCCACGTGAGGGGTACCTATACACAAACATATATAGTATCGTAAACTAAATCATGGACAAAAGTCAAAACGACACACGGAACGCGCATAGGTTAAAACCTATGTCCCGTTCATGCAAAAAAACCAAATATCGCTCGATATCGACATACAAACTCTGATTAATCGAGATAAACATCAACAAACAACTCATAGTTTTAAAACTCATTACTTATAATATAAAACATGATTTAATTCATCGAAACCCTAAAATCCATCAAATCGCCCGATTTCGTAAAACCAGAAAATGCCAATTTACCGTTTTTCTTCAAAACATGACATTTAAATGAAACCAATGGTCATAAAACTCATTAAATAGCATAACTAGACTATACAACCCATTACTATATTTTTATTACACAAATTGGTATTAATTTGGAATTTCTAGTTTGCAACCTTTATCAATTTTCCACATCTTACAAGCAAAATTCCACAATTCCACAACAAAACTTGATTTTGAATGAATTAACTTTTCAAACTACAATTTATAATGATGGTAATATAATAAAACCAAAAATTTTATTTTAAATCTCATTTATTTAAGAATTTCCAAATCCTAGTTAGCACAAATAGCATTTTTCTTACAATTTATCAATTATCAATAAAAACTAGTAACCAAATTGAGTTTTTCATTCCACCAACAAGTTAATACTCCCATTTAAACTACAATATAGTGATAAAAATATAAATTATAATTTATTAACACCAATATATATGTTTTATAGAAACTTAGTTAGCTAAATTATTTAATTTAAACAATTTTTAATGAACAAATTATAATTCAACAACCATGCAAGATTTTCCAATTCTAAAAGTGTTAAACTAGTTATTATAACCCTAATGAATTAATAAAACCACAACTTGAATTTACAAACCCTAACTTGATTTTAAAACTTGCAAATAGAATTAATTCATTAAATCAATTTATACTAGAATGAAACATTAAATAACAATAATTCAAAAGAACAAGATTAATACCTTCACACAAGAAATCCAAACATGAAAATAAGCCTCCAAAATGCATGCTCTCCATCTCCAAAATCCATGTAAAAATGAGCAAAGAATAAAAGGTAGGAAATAATTTGGATTTTGTGGATTTTTTATTGAATTTTTGAAGAATTTTTGATGGATTTTGCAACAAAAATCAAGTGGAGAAATGGGGGGGCTGCCATGATGAGGAGGCCGGCCAATTTAGGGAGGTGAGGGAGAGAAAGAAATGAGTGAAGAATGATGTAGAAGTTTCCTCCAAAATATCACCTATTAATGTCTTTTCAACCTTTTATTTAATTTTCTTTTATACTTTTCTAAAACAACTCAAGAAAACTCTAGAATCATGGAAAAATTTCCAAATAAATTTTGCAAGATGTACACTAAATTCTAATATGCCATGGTTCATTTTTACAAATTAAACCCATTCAAATTTGTAATTTACAATAATTTAGTGTAAAAATAAAGCTTATGTTAATATTTAAAATAATTAATTTAGGAAAAATATTTAATTAAACTAAAAATTTATAAGTGACTAAATAAATACCATTTACTAGTAATAACATAATTAAAATAGGTATTTTTAAATTTATAGTGAAAAATAATTATGGTCTAGTTTTACGAAAAATACGTTTTACTTTACCGAAAATCAAAAAAATCACTTAAATGATTTTATTTATTTAATTATTTATTTAATTATTTTTCAAACGTTATAATCTTCCCCCCTTAAAGAAATTCGGTCATCGAATTTAAATTAAAACTCCCCCTCCAAATACTAAAACATTTAGCAAAACACTCAAATCGTCGGGGCTCCGAAATCATCAATACAAAACTAAAATCAACTCCGTCAAGCATAACGCGATCATCGGAGTTATGATAAAGATAAAATATCAAAACCCAATACGAAAACCAACATAATATATATCAAAACTATAACTTATATATATATATATATATATATATATATATAGTGCGCATTGTAGTAAAATCGCCTAAACATCTTAATAAAGAAGCATACAAAAAGCCCTCTTGAAAATCGTCGTGCGATGCACGTATCATGGCAAAAGTAGCGGACGTTTATTTTTTTAAAAAGAATAGCTATATATATATATATTTTATTTAACATACACGTCCCGCCTGTTTAATAAATCAAATAGTAATGATTATGAAAACATACTGCTCAAACTGAAATCAATCCCAATCACATCAAAAATATATCATGTACGTCCGGTGCGCACTGAAATCGGAACCAAATATAGATACCACGAATACACACAAAAACAAAACTAAGTGCAACAGGCGTGCACCAAAAACATCTGTCAAGTGCAACGGGCGTGCACGACTCAATATCAGGTGCATCTAATCTGCACAAAACCCCGATTTAGTGCATCTTGTGTGCACAAATCGCATCAAGTGCGCCAAGTATGCGCAAGAATCTTAATCAGGTGCATGCACGAAAACATACACTGAATATCAAAATCAAAATCACAGTACGAAAATGCATGAAAACTAGGTCGAAGCATATATCAAAATCATGTGTAACCCATATGCACGAAATCAAATCAAAAATCTCAAAATGTATAAAACCAAATCGAGTGTACTGGGTGTGTACTAAACAACATCAATACAACTGATATATGAAACACAAATTGAATGTAATGAAGGTACACATAAGAAATACCAATCGTAGAACAAAGTCCTCAAAATACCAAATTCCAATCAACGAAAATATGAATTTCAAATCACCAAATCATAATCGTAAACACTATCGTCAATGTGCGCCTCTTTCCCCCTTTCCTCTGGTGTCGACTGCTTCGAACTCGGCTCTTCATAGGTGTGCTGACTGCGCTACCAACGGCAATACTCATGTCTAGAGTCTCCCACATAGTCGATCCCTTCACCTGATATCCGGACTACATTAAACTTTTCGATCGATCCATCAAAGTCCCATAATTTCCCCGAGAGCTCAACGCTCAAGTACAGTTTAAAAAATATCCGGTACATACCCCAGCATCGATGGTCCAGCCGTAGAAGGGCAAACCCAAGCCTCACTAATGGCACCGCGGAACTGCCGTAAACCCTAAGGTTCAAGGGCGTTCTCGTGGTCATTATGTTGAGTTAGGATTTCATTCTTCTAGAGGGTCCATCGAAATACCTGCATGTTCTTCCGAATACCTTAAACTTGGGAAAATGGTTTTTTGATAATCGTTCGAACCCTTTAACTTCGTCTGGACGGCATGTGAATACCCTTCGTCCGCACGCTAAGCAATGCTTCAATCCTCAAGAATAACCAATACCCTAATGGTTATCGCATTCGAGCCGCAGCTCCCTCTTCCCGTGCGCCCGTGGTAACAGAAACAACCCTCCGACATCGACGAAGATAGATCAAGGAACGAATGAAATACGGTGCAAACAAATGTACATCCTAAGGCTCCTTAATCAGAGTAGCGTATCGTAAGTATGCCGCGGACCATACCCACGGTATGTTACTCTACCTAAATCACCTACTCCATCAACCAAGGGTCACCTATAATTATACAAGGTTAAACCCAGCGCTCTGATACCAACTTTGTCACGACCCGAAGGTACGGAACGTGACCGGCACTTAGATTACGAAGCGTCTAGAGGCGCAACGTAATCTAAGTAAGCCGAAGCCCAGAAATCTAAACCATAAAAGAAGAAGAAGTAAAGGAAAACATGAAATAAACAAGTTTAAAAGCAACATCCAATTTCTCAAAAATTTCGCCAGAGTCTCCTTTGTAAAAACTGGCCCCAACCGGGTACAAACAAGAATGAATACATATAACAAATAAAAAGCATCCCCAACGGGAGCTAGCTCAACGCCAATAGGCGGAAACAACCGCAATAAGCACAATAATATACAACGCCAAAAGGCGAGGCTCAAAGCTCAAAAGAAAACAAATCCACCAAACCAGAATAATACATGCGTGACTCTAAGGTCGAAATAAATAAATGGTCCAGTAAACTATCAAGTAATACAAGTTTGGTTGATGGAGCTTACTAGATATAAATGAAATAATAAAAATACAACGGCGGTCCAGATACAAATGAACCAACCTACCGTGCAAATCACCCGGAATGAAACGATGTACCAGCAAACAGCCAAAGAACCCTGTACATCAACCTGTAATAAAATTTGGCACAACGGGGGTGAGTTGCCAACTTGTGAGTAGAAGATATCTGCGAAAAGAAATCGAATGCACGACGCTGTCCTAAGTCATAATAATAACTAATATAATACTAATCATCTAGTAGGACAGGATAATAAGCTACGTGTAAGTGCAAAGCTCTGTGCTCGTGTCAGTGCCTCATATAGTACTATGTCATGTGAATGAGTATGCGTGCACCATGAATGTAAAATAACCAATCCTGAAATCTAGATATATCTGTATAAAAAATCTTTAGCTTTTATCATGGTAAAATGTGTATAGAAATCTGAAATATCAATGATGAAATCCATGGAAATCCGTGTCAAGCATCGACACAAAACATGTAAATCTCAAGTCTCAATACCTCAAAATCTCAATGTCTCAATATCTCGGGCTCCGTCAGTCCGGATAGGCCCATATCATCAAATCTCACGACAACGGTCGGTATCCTCCGGATATACGCCGCGCCAGACATCACCGGTAGGTAGCCTTCCCCTGCCAGGATCATCGTCTACAACTCGATCTTCTTGCCCCGGGGTACCATACCGGGCCCACCATGTATCCTAGACGGTTCATCCACTCCTCGAATCGGGTCTCGAAATCCAACAGAAAACATGAAATCTCATGGTGGACGACACATACATCACGAGAAAACCGCATCTTATGTTTTAAAAAGAGAGGGGGAGAGAGAGAGAAGTTTTTATGTATTCTTGCGGTTTTCCCCAGAAATCCAGAAATCTCATATAAATCCAAAATCCCAAAAATCATGAGTAAGTATATGATAAATGTTGGCATATGCCCCATAATACTGCAAGATAGCATGAAAATATGAATGCATGAATGTCCAAGTAATAAATGCCATGTCTAGATTAACATCAGAGAGTAATCACAATATTATATCGATCTAGCTGTTTGCTGATTCTATCAATAGAAGATAATATGATCTAAAGTGTACGTGACATAGCAATTACCGATAATGATGTGTGTGAGCCGGCAAATAAGTGTGCGTGGAATATGCGCATCATCGGTAATGGTGCTGGTGTCCTAACAGGCAAAGTTTTATGCTGATTATAGAAGCATATGTATGAACATGCACATTATGATTACGGTATGAATGTAAAGACGGATGTGTAATAACCACACATCTGCGATATACAAGTACAACTACCACTTAATGACTCGAACCTAAACTAGTGTCCATCTAACCTCCTAAGGAACTAAACCTAAGAAACTAGTCAATAAGAAACAAGAGTCCACCTAAGGTCTGAATCCATATCTCTTATAGTCGGCGATCCAGCCTCAATAGCGTCACGTACGTAGTACGGCGTCCTCGAATCAAGAGTGCGGATCAATCATCATATCTATGCCTCGTACGGTAAAATCGATCGTACGGCATCCCAATATCGGGTATGGGTCAAGTATCACCTACGTGTCTCATCATTTGTATAACATCATCATCAACACATATCAAGATCAAGGTGCTATACTGTAATCGCATACATCAATCATATATCATTGCCAGCATAAATATACATCGTTAATTATCCTCAGAAATGTCATGTCACATATATCATATCTTGATCAAGTCACATATGTCAAGTCGTGATTATGTCACATATATGTAATTATCATATCGTGATCAGGTTACACATATCTCATATCAGACTTTCAGGCATAGGTTACGGTCCGGGTTCTATTTAGAGTCCCATATACTTCAATATCATCACCATCCTTTATTATTGTTCATGTATACAAATCCATTATCTCATTTCCTAATGATCCGCTAATATCATAACACGACTGTGTAGCCAAGAATCACGGCATCAAGCCCAGTTATATTTTTTCGTTCCCGTGTATCATATCACATCCTTGTATCACATATACGTATTGTTTATATATATATATATATACCTACCCTAGTCCTATATATATATATACACATATACGTATACACCACGTCTAGTCTCAGTGCTTGTGTGTGTATCTACCTAAAACCTACGAATCTCTTCCAAGGTATTCATCCTCTGCTATGGTCTTTCTAAATCAGTCAAGTCCAACCTAGGGTCACTACTAGGGTCCTACTCACCGAAATTCTAAGGTCACGTCTGGCTTCCTAATGGAAATAAGTACTATCCATATTCTACGTTTGTGGGGGTGCTAAACGTCATCCATCCGACTTCCCCCCGTAGATATACATCTACTCAGCCGGTCTTTTTCTGCCGAAAATGATGTCGCCATCCTCCTCTTTATCGCCCGCAGTCCACGTGAGGGGTACCTATATGCAAACATATATAGTATCGTAAACTAAATCATGGACAAAAGTCAAAACAACACACGGAACGCGCATAGGTTAAAACCTATGTCCCGTTCACTTAAAAGAACCAAATATCGCTCGATATCGACGTACAAACTCCGATTAATCGAGATAAACATCAACAAACAACTCATAGTTTTAAAACTCATTACTTATAATATAAAACATGATTTTTAATTCATCGAAACCCTAAAATCCATCAAATCGCCCGATTTCGTAAAACCCGAAAATGCCAATTTACCGTTTTTCTTCAAAACTTGACATTTAAATGATACCAATGGTCATAAAACTCATTAAATAGCATAACTAGACTATACAACCCATTACTATATTTTTATTACACAAATTGGTATTAATTTGGAATTTCTAGTTTGCAACCTTTATCAATTTTCCATATCTTACAAGCAAAATTCCACAATTCCACAACAAAACTTAATTTTGCATGAATTAACTTTTCAAACTAAAATTTATAATGATGGTAATATAATGAAAACAAAAATTATATTTTAAATCTCATTTATTTAAGAATTTCCAAATTCTAGTTAGAACAAATAGCATTTTTCTTACAATTTATCAATTATCAATAAAAACTAGTAACCAAATTGAGTTTTTCATTCCACCAACAAGATAATACTCCCATTAAAACTACAATATAGTGATAAAAATATAAATTATAATTTAATAACACCAATATATATTTTTTATAGAAACTTAATTAGCAAAATTATTTAATTTAAACAATTTTAAATGAACAAATTATAATTCAACAACCATACAAGATTTTCCAATTCTAAAAGTTTTAAACTAGTTATTATAACCCTAATGAATTAATAAAATCAAAACTTGAATTTACAAACCCTAACTTGAATTTTAAAATTTGCAAATAGAATTAATTCATTAAATCAATTTATACTAGAATGAAACATTAAATAACAATAATTCAAAAGAACAAGATTAATACCTTCACACAAGAAATCCAAATATGAAAATAAGCCTCCAAAATGTATGCTCTCCATCTCCAAAATCCATGTAAAAATGAGCAAAGAATAGAGGGTAGGAAATAATTAGGATTTTGTGGATTTTTTATTGAATTTTTGAAGAATTTTTGATGGATTTTGCAACAAAAATCAAGTGGAGAAATGGGGGGGGGGGCTGCCATGATGAGGAGGCCGGCCAATTTAGGGAGGTGAGGGAGAGAAATAAATGAGTGAAGAATGATGGAGAAGTTTCCTCTAAAATATCACCTTTTAATGTCTTTTCAACCTTTTATTTAATTTTCTTTTATTCTTTTCTAAAACAACTCAAGAAAACTCTAGAATCATGGACAAATTTGTAAATAAATTTTGCATGATGCACACTAAATTCTAATATGCCATGGTTCATTTTTACAAATTAAACCCATTCAAATTTGTAATTTACACTAATTTAGTGTAAAAATAAAGCTTATGTTAAAATTTAAAATAATTAATTTAGGAAAAATATTTAATTAAACTAAAAATTTATAAGTGACTAAATAAACACCATTTACAAGTAATAAAATAATTAAAATAGGTATTTTTAAATTTATAGTGAAAAATAATTATGGTTTAGTTTTACGAAAAATACGTTTTACTTTACCGAAAATCAAAAAAATCACTTAAAAGATTTTATTTATTTTAATTATTTATTTAATTATTTTTAAAACGTTACACTTTCTTCTTCTTTCCCTTAGCTTTAGCCTTGGACCTAGAAGAGGAAGATCCTTCTACAAACAATGTGGATGTCTCCCTACCTTTCTGTAGGGTGCCCTCAGCACTTCTCAACATGTTCAGAAGTTCGGAAAGTTCAACCTCCTTTCCTTGCATGTTGAAGTTTAGGACAAACTGGGCGTAAGTGGAAGGAAGGGACTGGAGAATCACGTCAGTGTAGAGTTCATTCTCCAACGTGGTCCCAAGGTCCGTGAGCTCCTCTATGTAGCCAATCATCTTAAGCACGTGTTCCGCTACCGATGATCCGACGACCAATCTTGCCGAAAACAGCTTCTTCGACACTTCGTATCTGGCGATACGAGATTGCTCTCCATACAGATCTTTTGTATGGAGAAATATGGATTGTAGGTCCATATTCTCGTGCCTCCTCTGATGTTCATTGTCCATAGAGTCAAGCACGAGGCACTTGGCCTTCGCGCAATCGATCTCCCATGTCTTACGGATTTCTATATCCGCGACGCTGGAGGTGGGACCTGGGACAGGGGGAGCTTTGGTGGTAAGGAGATACCCCAACTTGTCGTAAGTGATTGCCATTTTGACATTCTTGAGCCAATCTTTGTAGTTTGGCCCTGTCAGTATGTTTTTATCTAGTAATAACTTAAGTCCGGTCATGTTGATTGGTCGCTGCAATTAGGAGAGAGAAAAGAAACACTTTAGCTTGATGCTCTTACAAGTTTAGAGTGGTTTTTAGTTTGTCTAAACAGGATGGCTCCCACTGTCTCTCGAATCCTTCCTCAAACCATAAAAGAAGAATTAGTCGGGATCAATCTCACCGTACAATACATGCTTAACCGTTCAGCCAGGCCAGTGTTGGTACTTCGAGGGAGGTTTTCCAACGCTTTCGCGAAGTTCCTTAATTAAGTAACCTCTTTTCCCTGTGGGCGTAGCCCCGCTAACACCTTTCTAGACACCTACTAGGTTTATAGCATTGATCATTAAGTGAGAAATTTCCCGAGGAGTAGCATATACTCACAGTAGGATCGGGATCCAAATATCATCGCGTGATAAAACTGAAGGAATCCTACCAGAATCATCACACTCCAAATGGTATGCAGCGCTAGCAAGTTTCAGTTCTTTTGAAACTCCCGATGTGGATTTTTGCCCCATGCTATTATGACCTTGGCGTGAGGTCTGTTGGGGTAAAAATTTACACCCCGGTTGACCGAGTCAAAGTCAAGATCAACCCCCAAGCTAGGTGGGCCCAAGCCCAGGTCAAGCGGACCCATGCCCAAGTCAAGCCCACGGACAGCCTCCCCATGGCAACGACAAAATCATGTAATAAATAATTATTATGTAATTTTTTATATACATGAATGTATGTAAAATGGGCATAAAGCCAATATTTTGTAAGCCCATGGCTTATGTGTAAAAATGTAATGGCACATGAGCCATGGAATAGGCAAAATGCCATTTTGTAAAGCCCAAGGGGCTATATGCAAATATCTAAGCCTATAAAAGGCAACATGATGATGAATAAAGTAACACTTTTCATTCCCCCAAAAACTAGGGTTCTGTGTGCCTCCTGCTCCTTCTCAAAGGTTCCAAAAACCTTCCTCTTTCTTTTGAATTAAATCAAGAGTTTTACTCGTCCTTTTTCAAAACTAAGTGGTTTTCCACCACAAAACCCACAAAGGGGAACTCAGATCTCCCATCAGATCTCAAAAGGGAGTGATTTTTAAAATCTCTTACTTCTTGATCTTCAAGATCCGGCCAAACAACAGGAGGAAGAAGAAGAACCCCCTTTATCAGCTTCAAAACATCATAGGAGTTTAACTCCATACATATATACATAATAAATATTTCATTTCTGAAGCACAGCTTCTGTTTCTTAGGCTAAAAGCCTCTTGTCCTCTCCAGCGCGCAGCGCAAGTGCGCAAAGCGCCCGCGTGCCGACACGTGGCGCGCGCGCTTGCGCACCTGCGCGCTTGCTAAAGTGTGCAAAGCGCCCGCGTGCCGACACGTGGCGCGCGCGCTTGCGCACCTGCGCGCTTGCTAAAGCGTGCGCGCGCTCCAACGCGCATTGCGCAAAGCGCCCACGTGCCGACACGTGGCGCGCGCGCGCGCTTGCGCACCTGCGCGCAATGCGCATTGCGCAAAGCGCCCACGTGCCGACACGTGGCGCGCGCGCGCGCTTGCGCACCTGCGCGCAGCGCTCTTGCGTAAAGCGCCCACGTGCCGACACGTGGCGCGCGCGCTTGCGCACCTGCGCGCAGCGCTCATTGCGCAAAGCGCCCACGTGCCGACACGTGGCGCGCTTGCGCCTGAGCGCACAGCACCTAAGCGCACAGCGCTCAAGGCGCTGGCCCCCACGCATCCTTTGGATGCCTTTTCCCCTTTATTCATATATATATGTATATATATACATTTGTATACAAATGTACACATACACATACTCCGCAACATTCTCCCCCTAAAAAAAATTTTCGGGCCGGGGCGCTGCCCCGTACCCCGCAAGGGGGCTGCTAGCCCCCTTGACCCCCAGCCCGCTATCCGGGTAGCGGGACCCCCGTAAAAACTCTGCGTGGCTCCCGATATATCCAAAACCCCCCTTTCAAAACAGAACACACGCACACCGCACATTGGGTTCGCATGACCAGTTTAACCCGTTAATCGGAGGTTCCCTCGCCCCAAAGGCGAGGGGTAATTAACGGCAGCTTAGTCCGCGGCTGCCGGAGATTCGGATCCCCACAATCATTAAACCCCGGCCTACCCTAGGCAGGGGGAATCTGTAGTATACGCCTGACAAGCGCGCGCGTATTCCCATCTCAATGGGGTGACGAAAAACACCCTACAGATTCTGGCACGCCCGGTGGGACCAATCTCTCCTCCCATATTTCGGGTTAAGCGTTCATGCGAACTCAATCAATATACGTACCTATATTTATACTAAAAATAATGCTTTTTTTTCATGCAGGATTTTCAAGCGATCACCTTTCAACAATGTCTCCGAAGATGAACCCAGCTCCCGTCTCCTACACAATGAAGATACACTCCAGGACGGTCCTCCCGGCCAGTCTCGGGCGACAATGGGAGGAGCCGCTGCTACCATTCGGCTCTATTCTGTTCATGCCAGTTGGCGCCATTCCAGCTCCTCAAGCCCCGGTGGCAGACAAACCGGTCTCGAAAGGCAGGAGACCAAATGTGGTGATCTTAAGGGCGCCCCAACCCAAACGCAAGTCGGTATCTGAACGACTTTCCTTGGCCGCAACTGGGGGCAAGGCCATCAACGCCAACAAAGCTACAACGCGTCCCGAGCAAGCTCCAGCGGTGCCCTTGACCACTGCTCGATCGGGTGTCTTCTCTAAGCTCCCCTCTGATCAACTCACAATGGCTTCCTGGGTAGCGGATGCCTGCCAAGCCTTCAAAATCGAGAAGCTGAGGCAGAAGCGGCTCAAATATAGAGCCAACAAAAGGGCTAGGGCTCTGGCCATCTTAAAATTTATGAATTTTCAAAGCCCGGACCGCTCCGCGAAGCCAGCTGCCAGTAATGAAAGAATGGCTGAGTGTGTTATCCACACTGTCTACATGGCCGGACATGAAGAAACGAACCCTCCTCTTCTTCACAGCCATGGTGATGATACGATTGACGCTACCCAGCATCGGCTCGATCTAAATGATGAAGAGCCCGCTCAGGCCGATAAGCCAGAGGAGCCCGTGGTTCCTACGGAATGGGGCTCAGGCAATAAAGATTACCCGGTTGTCATAGCCGGAACTACAGAGCAAGCATTATTCTAATGGCTTCAAAGGCAATTTCAGGACAGGGATGAGAAGATGGCCGAGGTCTATTCCAAAGTCGACGAGCTGGCAGACGTCGTGGCAGATCTCGCGACCCAAGTCGCCCGATTGCAATTACAGCAGAATCAAATTTTGGCTCATGAGCCAGGAATTAGGACCCGGGAGCAGCCAACTGATATCCCTTTCAACCTAAAAGCGGAGCGCCTTCGCGAAAAACGGCCGCAATCAGCCTCCAGTCCCTCCGATACATACACCGGGGGAGAATCGCCTCTAAAAGAGAAGCTGGTAAAGGTCTATTCCTTCAAGAGGGAAAAGGTCCACAAGATATTCAGGGATGCCCTAAGAAACGGTCTACAACTGCCAGAATCAAAGAGACAGCAAGAAGAGAATATGACCGACGACCCAAAATATTGCCCCTATCACAGGGTGATAGGTCATGCCATTGAGGACTGCTTCGTCTTCAAAGATTGGGTCGAAAGGCAATACAAGATGGGAGAGATAGAACTTTCTAAAGGCGTGTTAGCAAACAGTCAAGCTACGATCGCCGATTTCATGCAAATGGAGACTGAAACCTTTCAGGAACCTAATCCTCCCAGACATGTGCCTCGAGGACCAGCATCAGTAAAGGGACCTACTCCAATGGAGGGAAAGAAGAAGGTACACTCCTTCAGGAGGGATGAAGTCCGCAAAATATTCATGGACGCCCTGAACAGCGGTCTGCAACTGCCTGTTCCAAAGAGGCCACAGGAAATGAACATGACCGGCAATCCCCTATACTGCCCATATCATAGAGTGGTGGGTCATACCATCGAAGACTGCTATATTTTCAAAGATTGGGCAGAGGACCAATATAAGCTTGGAAAAACCTCACAATCCTCGGATGCATCGGCAAGCCACAGAGCTAGGTCATCAACACAGCTCCGCCAAGATGAAAGTTCGAGGAGCTGGGATAAGCAAAAAAGACCGCCACGTCATTAAACTGGGAACAAAGGACCACCAAGTCGTTAAACTGGAAACAGTCGACCTCTAAGTCGTTAAACTGGGAATGAAAAAAAATGTGTGTAAATAAAAGAAAAATAAAGAAAAGCCGAAATGATGGGGCAACTCGCAATAAAAATCAGCGAGTAAAAATGAAAATGAAAATAAAGCCGAAATGATGGGGCAACCGCGAATAAAAGCCGAAATGATGGGGCAATCGCGACCTTCGCGATAAGAAAAGCTGAAATGATAGAGCAATCGCGGTATAAAAAAAAAAACGGCGAATGATGAGTCGCTCCTGGTACCATATTCCAGTGCAGCGATGCAGACGCCGGCCAAAATCCAATTTCCCAAAATTCTTCCAGCCCTACGTTTAGTCCCCAACTTGACTACCGTATACAATCCACGGGCTCAAATAATTCTCATCATCCCCATATCCCACTGCAATCACCAGTCCAGCGGTTGGTCTCTGCCCTCAGAATTATGCTCCATTGAGAAGACCCACTCATGTGTCCTCACGATACATGAGGAGAACAAACCTTTGTGGGATCCTTACGACTCGCAAAGGAAAAACACACTTAGGAGTCCTCACGACTCCTAAGGAGAAAATACACCTGCGGGATCCTCACAACTCGCAGGGAGAAAATGCTTTTATGGGATCCTCATGGTCCATAAAATTGAAAAGCCTTAGGCGATAGGGACCTAAACCCATCTCCTAAGCCATCGCTCCGCCAACAAGAGTAGGCAAACGATGAATTGCTTCGAGCACCTCTGCTTCAGTGTTAGCAACGCTGATGCCGGCCCCTACCCCAAAATTCCAAGCTCGCCATCAATAGACCCCTAAGTCTTTAAACTGGAAACAGATGACCTCTAAGTCGTTAAACTGGAAACAGTCGACCTCTAAGTCATTAAACCGGGAACGGGGGAAATCTACTCATGTGTCCTCACGATACATGAGGAGAACAAACCTTTGTGGGATCCCTACGACTCACAAAGGAAAAGCACACCTAGGAGCCCTCACGACTCCTAAGGAGAACATACACCTGCGAGATCCTTACGACTCGCAGGGAGAAAATGCTTTTATGGGACCCTCACGGCCCATAAAATTGAAAAGCCTTAGGTGATAGGGATCTAAACCTGTCTCCTAAGCCATCGCTCCCCAATCCCCAAGTGGCGAATGATGAGTCGCTCCTGGTACCATATTCCAGTGCAGCGATGCAGACGCCAACCAAATTCCAAACTCAAATTCCCAAGCGGCGAATGATGAGTCGCTCCTGGTACCATATTCCAGTGCAGCGATGCAGACGCCAACAAAGTCCTGAAATGTTTCTGGCCCTACGGTCTGGATCATACATCCTGCAAAACCGTATACAATCCACGGGCGTAAAACAATCCCGATCTCTCCAAAAAAAAAAAAGAAAAAGAAAAAAAAAGAAGAACGGTATGTCCACAAGCAAAACGGGCACGGATGAAAACCCGAAAGGGCTCCGTGAGTAAAAACAGCAGGACTGCCGGCGAGTTTGTGAAAACCCGAAAGGGCGCAAACTCGTAAAAAAAAAAAAAGAAATGAAATGCACTCGCAAAGTCCTCTCGATTTTGTGAGGAGAAAATTCCTGCGTGAGATCCCTACGACTCACAAAGAAGCAACACACTTAGGAGTCCCCACGACTCCTAAGGAGAAAATACACCTATGGGATCCTTACGACCCGTAGGGAGAAAATGCTTTGTGAGACCCTCACGGCTCACAAAATTGAAAGTCTTAGGTGATAGGGACCTAAAACCTGTCTCCTAAGCCATCGCTTCTTGATAAGAAAGCGCAAATGATGATTCGCTCCTGGTACCATATTCCAGTGTAGCGATACTGATGCCAAGCAAAAACCAAATCCAAATCCTCCCGGGGCAAATGATGAGTTGCTCCTGGCATTATTCCAGTGCAGCAATGTAGATGCCAAACAAAAAAAACCAAATCCAAATCCTCTCAGGGCACATGATGAGTTGCTCCTGGCATTATTCCAGTGCAGCAATGCAGATGCCAAACAAAAACCCCAATTCCCAAATCCTCTCAAAGACAGATGATGATTCGCTCCTGGTACCATATTCCAGTGTAGCGATGCTGATGTCAACCCAAATCAAATCAAACCAACAACCTCTACGGCGGAATCATGCTCTGTCCCAGAATTTACCCCATGTCGAAATCATGCTTCGCCTCGGGATATCTACCTTCCCTGCCGGAATTATGCTCCACCTCGGAAAAGTCAACCCGACACTCCGCGCCGAGGAAAAGTCCATCAGCGACACTCCGTGCCGGGGAAAAGTCAACCCACAACACTGCGCGCCGGGGAAAAGTCCATCAGCGACACTCCGTGCCGGGGAAAAGTCAACCCGACACTCCGCGCCGGGGAAAAGTCCATCAGCGACATTCCGTGCCGGGGAAAAGTCAACCCGACACTCCGCGCCGGGGAAAAGTCGATCAGCGACACTCCGTGCCGGGGAAAAGTCAACCCACGACACTTCGCGCCGGGGAAAAGTCCATCAGCGACACTCCGTGCCGGGGAAAAGTCAACCCACGACACTTCGCGCCGGGGAAAAGTCCATCAGCGACACTCCGTGCCGGGGAAAAGTCAACCCGACACTCCGCGCCGGGGAAAAGTCCATCAGCGACACTCCGTGCCGGGGAAAAGTCAACCCGACACTCCGCGCCGGGGAAAAGTCGATCAGCGACACTCCGTGCCGGGGAAAAGTCAACCCACGACACTTCGCGCCGGGGAAAATTCGATCAGCGACATTCCGTGCCGGGGAAAAGTCAACCCACGACACTTCGCGCCGGGGAAAAGTCGATCAGCGACACTCCGTGCCGGGGAAAAGTCAACTCACGACACTTCGCGCCGGGGAAAAGTCTATCAGCGACACTCCGTGCCGGGGAAATTTCAACCCGACACTCCGCGCCGGGGAAAATTCCATCAGCGACACTCCGTGCCGGGGAAAATTCAACCAACGACACTTCGCGCCGGGGAAAAGTCCATCAGCGACACTCCGTGCCGGGGAAAAGTCAACCCGCGACACTCCGCGCCGGGGAAAAGTCGATCAGCGACACTCCGTGCCGGGGAAAAGTCAACCCGACACTCCGCGCCGGGGAAAAGTCCATCAGCGACACTCCATGCCGGGGAAAAGTCAACCACCGACACTCCGTGCCGGGGACACGTCAACCAGCGACACTCTGCATCAGGGAAACGTCCAACACAGACACTCTGACTCGGGGAAACATCGACCAGGGACACTCCGTGCCGGGGACACGCCCCAACCCAAATCGCTCCGGATCAGAGCGTCGACCGTCTATGTCGCAAAAAGGGCAGTGCAGGCTCCCGCAAATTGGGAACCCAAATCGCTCCGGATCAGAGCGTCGACCGTCCATGTCGCAAAAAGGGCAGTGCAGGCTTCCTACAAAGCAGGAACCGGATCGCTCCGGGCAAGGGAAACGTCTACCACGGACACTCTGTCTCGGAGACGCGTCAAGCGTCGACCGTCCATGTCGTAAAAAGGGCAGTGCATCCCAAAAAGTGGGAACCAAATCAAGTCGCCTCCACGTGAAAGAAGATCCATCAATTTCATGCACACGACCCACATATGTGGTGTGCATTTATTGATGGGGGCAATTTGTTGGGGTAAAAATTTACACCCCGGTTGACCGAGTCAAAGTCAAGGTCAACCCCCAAGCTAGGTGGGCCCAAGCCCAGGTCAAGCGGACCCATGCCCAAGTCAAGCCCACGGACAGCCTCCCCATGGCAACGACAAAATCATGTAATAAATAATTATTATGTAATTTTTTATATACATGAATGTATGTAAAATGGGCATAAAGCCAATATTTTGTAAGCCCATGACTTATGTGCAAAAATGTAATGGCACATGAGCCATGGAATAGGCAAAATGCCATTTTGTAAAGCCCAAGGGGCTATATGCAAATATCTAAGCCTATAAAAGGCAACCTGATGATGAATAAAGTAACAATTTTCATTCCCCCAAAAACTAGGGTTCTGTGTGCCTCCTGCTCCTTCTCCAAGGTTCCAAAAACCTTCCTCTTTCTTTTGAATTAAATCAAGAGTTTTACTCTTCCTTTTTCAAAACTAAGTGGTTTTCCACCACAAAACCCACAAAGGGGAACTCAGATCTCCCATCAGATCTCAAAAGGGAGTGATTTTTAAAATCTCCTACTTCTTGATCTTCAAGATCCGGCCAAACAACAGGAGGAAGAAGAAGAACCCCCTTTATCAGCTTCAAAACATCATAGGAGTTTAACTCCATACATATATACATAATAAATATTTCATTTCTGAAGCACAGCTTCTGTTTCTTAGGCTAAAAGCCACTTGTCCTCTCCAGCGCGCAGCGCAAGTGCGCACAGCGCCCGCGTGCCGACACGTGGCGCGCGCGCTTGCGCACCTGCGCGCTTGCTCAAGTGCGCAAAGCGCCCGCGTGCCGACACGTGGCGCGTGCGCGCGCTCCAACGCGCATTGCGCAAAGCGCCCACGTGCCGACACGTGGCGCGCGCGCGCGCTTGCGCACCTGCGCGCAATGCGCATTGCGCAAAGCGCCCACGTGCCGACACGTGGCGCGCGCGCTTGCGCACCTGCGCGCAGCGCTCTTGCGCAAAGCGCCCACGTGCCGACACGTGGCGCGCGCGCTTGCGCACCTGCGCGCAGCGCTCATTGCGCAAAGCTCCCACGTGCCGACACGTGGCGCGCTTGCGCCTGAGCGCACAGCACCTAAGCGCACAGCGCTCAAGGCGCTGGCCCACACGCATCCTTTGGATGCCTTTTCCCCTTTATTCATATATATATGTATATATATACATTTGTATACAAATGTACACATACACATACTCCGCAACATTCTCCCCCTCAAAAAAATTTTCGGGCCGGGGCGCTGCCCCGAACCCAGCAAGGGGGCTGCTAGCCCCCTTGACCCCCAGCCCGCTATCCGGATAGCGGGACCCCCGTAAAAACTCTGCGTGGCTCCCGATATATCCAAAACCCCCCTTTCAAAACAGAACACACGCACACCGCACATTGGGTTCGCATGACCAGTTTAACCCGTTAATCGGAGGTTCCCTCGCCCCAAAGGCGAGGCGTAATTAACGGCAGCTTAGTCCGCGGCTGCCGGAGATTCGGATCCCCACAATCATTAAACCCCGGCCTACCCTAGGCAGGGGGAATCTGTAGTATACGCCTGACAAGCGCGCGCGTATTCCCATCTCAATGGGGTGACGAAAAACAGCCTACAAGGTCAAAATGTCAAAAGTCACATGTCAAGTTCTTCCCATCATTATCCAGGTTAATTTGAACCCACCCGTACCTACCCTTGACGTAAGCCAAAATGGCGGTACGACTGTCTCAAACCAACGCATTCTATCTATGCAAAAGATAAATATCCGGCAGCTACCAATCACTATGCCTTGGCGTGAGGTCAAAATACATAGCTTGAATACTACCGAATATTTAACTGAAATGATGGAGGGCTACGAATGGTTTTGGTGAAACCGTGAACGTAGTGAACTTGATATAATCGATGGAACGAGATAGCTTTTAAAAGTAGTGGTTCAAGCTCCGCATTTTAAAAGTTTGGTTTTGAAAAGAACCGAGTGGTTTTCAAAGTGTTCCAACGACTTTTACTTGGTTTATTTTCTTGCATTAATTTTAATGCTTCCCGTCATTTAATCCTACCATTGCAGAAAACAACCAAAATATGGTGTACGCTTATGCCATCCGCATTCGCCACGGGGCCCCATCATCACCCGTTAGGTTACTTAACTAACGACAGAGCGGGGGCTGGACTAGCGCGGATGCAAAACATAAGCAACACCTAAATAGATATCATATATAGATATATAGCAATGATAGTCAATCCAGATCACAGATGAACACTTTGGATATACTAAGAATCCGCGATTCGTTCGAGCCTGCAATGAAAAGAGGCTTACACGGTCGCGATGAATAGTCATTACCCTACCCTATACCCCTACGGGTGCAGCAAACTACCCGCCAAGTATCCGAAGCGAAGCAACCTCCCTCAACGACGTGAGTAGGCCACTCGGCACTTCGAGATACCCGGTAGTTTGTGCACCCCACCATGGGTCTATCCTAGGAGCAAAACAGTAAAAAGAAATTATACAATGGCGGCTACAACCTCAACCCGGATGTGCGGCCAAAACAAATAATATTACATCAATTTACATATTACATGAATGAAAGAAAAAGAAACTCTCATCTCACATCCACCCGGCTATTCATCTGTGACAATCCAACGAATTCAATAACACAAACCAACAAACATTACATATCACAGATATGTATAACCCCCACTAATCGACATATAGCGATTAGCAGACGTTCAATACATATAATACATTACAGATATAACCCATTAGTCAAAGTATAGGGAAGATCAATCAAAATACGAAATTGTAACTACCCGGAAAACAAATTTGCTCTCTGGAAAATCTGGGCAGAAAGAAACCATCCTAAAAATCCCAAAACCATAAAATAAGAACACTGCAATAGAAACGAGCCGCGACCGAGTCAACTCGGCTGCGGATCTGCGGCAGAAGCAAGCTTCTGCCGCGGAACCGCGGTGAGTTGGTCGGCTCACTGGTTCGTTTTTCTTGGGTGTACTGTAAAATCCCTTAGCCGATTTTTAAGGTGTGATTTATTATTTTTAAAGCAGATTTAAAAATCGGCAGAAACTTGTGGTTTTGAAAAAATGTTTTGTGATTTTTACCGATCGAAGTTCTATGTACTTTACTAACTAGCTAGTTTGTGTTTAGTTAGGTTCTGATACCACTGTAAGTCCACGTTGCCCACCCCGGTGCTTGCGGGGAGGCGGAAACGGTATAAAAATCGGATTTTTAACGCTCAAGGCAACACGGACTAGCAAAAGGAGGATCTTTCCTAAACATAAACTAACTACAATGCTAAGAAGAGTTAGCTACTCGGAAAAGAGGTTATACCTAGGGCTTTAAGTCCTTTTCTCCTTGCTCCTTGGAGTGAAAGAAAGTGATCTTCTTGTCGCATTTTCTTGTCGAAGTAAGATCCACCCGAGGGCCTCAACCTTTGGCTTCAACTTCAAACTAGAAGTTAACTAAGATGCTTGGAGTGCTAAACCCAGAACCTTAGAAAGAGTAGAGAGTATCTTAGAAGGATTTATCTCAAGCTCAAGGGATTCTCAAGTCATGAGAGGGGAGAGCTAGAGAGAGAGGAAGAGGAGGAGAGAGAATCTAAATGATAGAATGAGAAGAAATAAACCATTCTTCTCACATTTATGTGTGAATTATGAAAATAGATAATTAGTCATGTTAATTGTCATGGTTAATCAAGAAATGACCATTATCATTTCACATTAAATGCCTTTGCAATGATCAAAGAGTATCTTTCATATGGAATGATGATGGTCAACTTGTCAACTTAGGTCAACAAGTCAAGTATAGTCAAATGGTCAACAACCCTAACCATGCACAATTATAATTAACTAATAATTAATAAATCATAATTCACACAAAGCATTAGGGTTAAGAAAATGACAATGGTCATCAACCCTAATCAAAGTCCTATGCCTCTGTCTCAGTCAACTGTGCATAGACACCCGTATCCGTGTTCCAAGGAACATGAATACAATGAGATATAACCAATCCCAAATCATATTCTAGGATCCGGCTTAAACCAAAACCCGCTAGTATAAGCTGTCCGGACAGCAAACGTGCACAAGTGCGCGGATGTGAACGAACCCTGTCGCAAAACCATACGACCTCTACTCATTTTGCCTAAAGGTGAATAACCCTCTGTGTGGGACTCTAAAGACTCGACACTACACTGGCAGTGGGTTTAACCACAGACCGCAAGCGGCACTAGCTGTACGTAACGGTCCCCAGGTAGATGCCGATAAGAAGTCTGACGAGGTGAACCCATCTGAACTCCTACTGAGCCTGAATGTGACAGTCTCCGTACAGTCCGGTCTGTTCGTCTGATACATCGCATGGCGGGCCTAGGGGGCGGTAAACATCTTTCCCCTAATAGCGGTATAAGTCGTGCCGAAGTGTAGCCCAGAACACCCTAAGATAACACTGGAAACCTACCAGTATACCTCGCTTTCCCTGGCCAGGGACTACTTGTGTAATGGCTCTCCTGGACACAGCGTGATGTCAACCCACAATACCGGGATAGACGAATCCTGTCTAACCGTCATTGCCTCCAAATGCTTTGGGACTGCACCCAACTACTACCTGTTTGCACGACTCCTTTGAGCCGTGGTAGGGTAGTAATCAAAGTACAGTAGGAACACACTCGAGGCGAAGTGACAGTGTCAAATCAGCGGACTAAGCTGTACTCATGTCACCTGGGAACTGATAACTGACGATAGGTATAATACCAACCAACAGTTCCCGACGAGTCCTGTCTAGTGTACTCGTAACCTAACGAGCACCCGCATACTATCTCAAGTACGACGTACTGACGGCTGTGGGACAGACCATCTCCCCCGCTGGGATGAGAAGCGCATACGCTAGTCTACTCCGGAGTATCGATGCCCTGTCTCGATAGTCCTACGACCAGGGACGTGTAAATAAGGATGTACTTGTAGATTACCCAGCCCCCACGAGTGTGACTGCCATCACAACGCTGGTAATCAAGCAAAGATCCTAAGGGCTCCACTAATGCGTATAGGTGATATAATAAAAGAATCACATGTACACAATAAAGTAGGGACAAACCAAGTAGCATACTACCATTTCGAGCAAGATTGTCAATACAACTGTGAATATCCCAAGCTTCTATCAAGTAATATACATACTAGTATGATACAGTAATGGCCTCTAGGGCATATACACTAACAATCTCCCACTTGCACTAAGGCCATGTACTGGCGTATCGAAGACCTATCATCTCGATCAGCCGCTCGAACTGAGTCTGGGGTAAGGCCTTCGTGAATGGATCTGCAGTGTTATCTTCTGAAGCAACCCTCCGAACCTCGATCTCCTGGCGATCCACGATCTCCCTGATCAGGTGATACCGCCTCAAGATGTTTCTGGATTTCTGATGGGACCTGGGTTCCTTCGCTAAAGCTATAGCCCCGTTGTTGTCGCAATACAGCGGTATTGGATCAACAATGGACGGAACCATCTGAAGTTCTTTCAAGAACTTTCTCATCAAGACAGCTTCTTTTGCGGCATCAGATGCTGCGATGTATTCCGCTTCCATAGTCGAGTCAGCAACAGTTTCCTGTTTGGAGATCTTCCAACACATCGCCCGTCCATTGAGGGTAAAGACAAAACCCGACATGGACTTGGAATCATCCTTGTCACTCTGGAAGCTGGAGTCAGCAAAGGCCCCAATCTGGAGGTCTTTTCCACCATACACCAAGAACATCTCCTTTGTCCTTCTCAGGTACTTGAGAATGTTCTTTACCGCTATCCAGTGTTTCTCCTCAGGGTTTGACTGATACCTACTTACTACACTCAGTGCATAAGCCACATCTGGTCTGGTACACAACATCGCATACATTATAGAGCCTACCACAGAAGCGTAGGGTATAATAGACATGTGATCCCTCTCCAAATCAGTCTTAGGAGACATCTCTTTGGAGAGGGTGATCACGTGACAAGCCGGTAGATTACCGCGCTTGGAATCTTCCATACTGAATCTTTTCAGTATGGTGTCGATGTACCTGGACTGTGAGAGTCCTAATATCCTCTTGGATCTATCACGGTAGATCCGGATCCCCAGAATGTATGAGGCATCACCCAGGTCTTTCATGAAGAACATATGTGATAAGAACACTTTGACAGATTGTAGCATAGGAATGTCATTTCCTATTAAGAGAATGTTATCCACGTATAAAACGAGGAATACTACAGTTCTCGCTACAAATCTACTATAGATGCATGGTTCATCTGGATTTTTGATAAAGCCAAATTCCTTGACCGTCTCATCAAAACAGATGTTCCAACTCTGCGATGCCTGCTTTAGTCCATAAATGGACTTAAGCAACTTGCACACCTTTCCGCTGCTCCCACTCTTAATGAAACCCTCTGGCTAGTCCATATAGACACACTCTTCTAAATTTCCATTTAGAAAAGCGGTCTTTACGTCCATCTGCCAAATCTCATAATCGTGGAAGGCAGCAATGGCAAGAAGGATCCGCATAGCCACTGGAGAAAAGCTTTCGGCATAGTCCAAATCAGGTCTCTGACGAAAACCATTTGCAACAAGTCTAGCTTTATAGGTCTCGACCTGTCCATCTACACCAATCTTTCTTTTGAAGATCCACTTGCATCCTACGGGTTTTACCCTATCTGGAGCAATATCCAACGTCCATACTTTGTTGGTGTATATGGACTCCATTTCGGTCCGCATTGCATCCAACCATTTTACCGAGTCAACGCTCTGAGTGGCTTGCTGGAAGCTAGTAGGCTCATCACAATCAATGATGCAATCCTCTCTATCCCCGTCTATGAGAAAACCATAGTATCTCTCGGGAGGATGAGACTGCCTACTACTCCTGCGGTGCGGCGTAGGAATGTCCTGATCTTTCGAACCCTCTGGTTCTACTAAGCTTTCAGCAATAGCTCATGGTTCTAGAATTTCTTCCAGTTCTATTGCGCTCCCACTAATTTCCTTTTCCATGAACTGGTGTTCTAGAAAGTGGGCATGGCGAGAAACAAAAACCTTTTGTTGCTCTTCGCAATAGAAGAAATATCCCTTGGAGTTCTTTGGATATCCCACAAACTTGTACTGTACTGAGCGTGCCTCGAGCTTGTCCGCATGCTGCTTTTTGACAAAAGCTGGACATCCCCATGTCTTAATGTGATTAAGATAGGTTCTCTTCCCACACCACATCTGATATGGTGTAGTAGGCACAGTCTTAGTTGGAACTCGGTTCAAAAGGTATGCAGCTGAATCTAGCGCATATCCCCAGAATGATAGCGGTAACTCAGCGTTACTCATCATGGACCGTACCATATCTAATAGGGTTCGGTTCCGTCTCTCCGATACACCGTTATGTTGCGGAGTGTATGGAGGAGTAAGCTGAGAGAGAATTCCATTCACTTTTAAGTAATCCAGGAACTCGGTACTCTTGTATTCACCACCTCGATCAGATCTCAGTGCCTTGATACTTTTGCCTGTTTGTTTTTCTACTTCATTCTTATATTCCTGGAATTTTTCAAAGGCCTCGGATTTATGTTTCATTAAGAAAACATATCCGTACCTTCAAAAGTCATCCGTAAAAGTAATGAAGTAAGAATAACCGCTTGATGCATGTATAGACATTGGACCGCACACGTCGCTGTGTACGAATCCCAAAAGCTCGCTTGCTCTTACTCCGTGTCCAGTGAACGGAGTCTTTGTCATCTTTCCTTTGAGACAGGATTGACAAGTTGCATACGATTGATATTCGAACGGATTCAAATATCCTTCAGTATGTAACTTAGTCAATCTTCTCTCATTGATGTGACCCAGTCTACAATACCATAAGAATGTCTGATTTATTTCTGGAGACTTTCTTTTGTGTGTATTCTTGACATTGAAAATCTGTGGTTAGTTTAACACGTATATACCATTATTTAATGTACCTGACCCAATCAAAACTTGATTAAGGTGAATGTTCACAACATTACTTACAGATGAAAATTCATAACCTTCTTTAGAAAATAAAGATACAGAAATGATATTACAAGTTGCATTTGGTACAAAATAACAACTACGCAAAACCAAGAAGTGTCCATCTGACAATCCAAGGTGATAGTCCCCCACGGCCTCAGCATCCACGCTAGCTCCGTTTGCAACTCTGAGGGTCATATCTCCTGCCTTCAAAACCCTACGCTTTCTCAACGCCTGCAATGAATTACAGATATGAGATCCTGATCCGGTATCCAATACCCAGGAAGTAAAGTTTATTGATAGACAGTTTTCAATAACATACACACCTGAGGCTGAAGCCGCAACTCGCTTCAGATCATGGGTTCTGGCCTTCCAAGCCTTGCAATCCTGTTTCCAATGTCTACTTTTGTGACAGTAAAAGCATTCTTCCTTTCCCACAAGCTTTCCCGCTACCTTTGTTGCCTTTCCCTTTCCCTTCATATCGACTTTACTGACACCGCCCCTTGGTTTGGCGGGGGCTTTCTTCTTCTTTCCCTTGGTTTTCGCCCTGGACCTAGAAGAGGAAGATCCTCCTATAAACAAAGTGGATGTCTCCATACCTTTCTGTTGGGTGCCCTCAGCACTCCTCAACATGTTCAGAAGTTCGGAAAGTTCAACCTCCTTTCCTTGCATGTTGAAGTTTAGGATAAACTGGGCATAAGTGGAAGGAAGGGACTGGAGAATCAAGTCAGTGTAGAGTTCATTCTCCAACGTGGTCCCAAGGTCCGCGAGCTCCTCTATGTAGCCAATCATCTTAAGCACGTGTTCCTCTACCGATGATCCGACGGCCAATTTTGCCGAAAATAGCTTCTTCGACACTTCGTATCTTGCGATACGAGACTGCTCTCCATACAGTTCTTTTGTATGAAGAAATATGGATTCTAGGTCCATATTCTCGTGCCTCCGCTGATGTTCGTTGTCCATAGAGGCAAGTACGAGGCATTTGGCCTTCGCGCAATTTATCTCCCATGTCTTACGGATTTCTACATCCGCGACGCTAGAGGTGGGACCCGGGACAGGGGGAGCTTTGGTGGTAAGGATATACCCCAACTTGTCATAAGTGATTGCCATCTTGACATTCCTGAGCCAATCTTTGTAGTTTGGCCCTGTCAGTATATTTTTATCTAGTAATAACTTATGTCCGGTCATCTTGATTGGTCGCTGCAATTAGGAGAGAGAAAAGAAACACTTTAGCATGATCCTCTTGCAAGTTTAGAGTGGTTTTTAGTTTGTCTAAACAGGATGGCTCCCACTGTCTCTTGAATCCCTCCTCAAACCATAAAGGAAGAATTAGTCGGGATCTATCTCACCGTACAATACTTGCTTAACTGTTCAGCTAGGCCAGTGTCGGTACTTCGAGGGAGGTTTTCCAACGCTTTCGCGAAATTCCTTAATTAAGTAACCTCTTTTCCCTGTGGGCGTAGCCCCGCTAACGCCTTTCTAGACACCTACTAGGTTTATAACATTGATCGTTAAGTGAGAAATTTCCCGAGGAGTAGCATATACTCACAGTAGGATCGGGATCCAAATATCATCGCGTGATAAAACTGAAGGAATCCTACCAGAATCATCACACTCCAAATGGTATGCAGCGCTAGCAAGTTTCGGTACTTATGAAACTCCCGATGTGGATTTTTTCCCCATGCTCTTATGACCTTGACTTTGGCCAAAATATCATAAGTCACATGTCAAGTTCTACCCGTCATTCACTTGGTTAATTTGGACCCACCCGTACCTACCCTTGACTTTGGCCAAAATGGCAGCACGACTGTCCCAAACCAACGCATCTACCTATGCTGTACATGAATACCCAATAGCTACCAATCACTATGCCTTGACTTTGGCCAACATACATAGCTTGAATACTTTTTGACCATTCAAGTGGAATGACGGAGGGCTACGAATGGTTTTGGCGAAACCGTGAACGTAGTGAACTTGATATAATTGATGGAACGAGATAGCTTTTAAAAGGAGTGGTTCAAGCTACGCATTTAAAAGTTTAGTTTTGAAAAGATTCGAGTGGTTTTCAAAGTGTTCCAACGACTTTTACTTGGTTTATTTTCTTGCATTAATTTTAATGCGTCCCATCATTTAATCCTACCATTGCAGAAAACAACCAAAATATGGTGTACGCTTATGCCATCCGCATTCGCCACGGGGCCCCGTCATCACCCGTTAGGTTACTTAACTAACGACTGAGCGGGGGCTGGACTAGCGCGGATGCAAAACATAAGCAACACCTAAATAGTTATCATATATAGATATATAGCAATGATAGGCATTACAGATCACAGATGAACACTTTGGATATACTAGGAATCCGCGATTCGTTCGAGCCTGCAACGAAAAGCGGATTACACGGTCGCGATGAATAGCCAATACCCCACCTAAGACCCCTACGGGTGCGGCAAACTACCCGCCAAGTACCCGAAGCGAAGCAACCTCCCTCAACGACGTGAGTAGGCCACTCAGCACTTCGAGATACCTGGTAGTTTGTGCACCCCACCATGGGTCTATCCTAGGAGCAAAAACAGTAAAAAGAAATTATACAATGACGGCTACAACCCTGACCCGGTTGTGCGGCCAAACAAATAATATTACATCAATTTACATATTACATGAATGAAAGAAAAAAGAAACTCTCATCTCACATCCATCCCGGCTATTCATCCGCGACAATCCGCCGAGTTCATATACACAAACCAACAAGCATTACAGATCACATATATGTATAACCCCCACTAATCGTCGTATAGTGATTAGCAGACGTTAAATACATATAAACATCACATATATAACCCATTAGCCAAAGTTTATGGAAGTTCGATAAAAAATACGGATTTATAACTACCCCAAACACAAATTTCTTTTCTGGAAAATCTGGGCAGAAATAAAATATCTTAAAAATCCCAAAACCTTAACAGAAGAACACTGCACCAAACTCGGTCCCCAACCGAGTCAACTCGGCCGCGGTTCCGCGGCAAGAGGCATGTTCTTGCCGCGGAAACACGGAGATTTGAACGGTTCATTGGATCGTCTTTGGTGTGTTTCTTAACAAAACCCTGAGCCGATTTTTGATGTAAGATTTATTATTTTTAGAGCAGAAAAAAAAACAACAGAAACTTAGGGTTTTGAAATCTAGTTTTGCGAATTTTTTCGATCGAACTTCTATACACTTTACTAACTAGCTAGTTTATATTTAGTTAGGCTCTGATACCACTGTAAGTCCACGTTGCCCACCCCGGTGCTTGCGGTGAGGCGGAAACGGTATAAAAAACGGATTTTTAACGCACTAGGCAACATGGACTTAGCTAAAGGAGGATCCTTGCTAAACAAAAGCTAACTACAATCCTAAAAAGTTTAGCTACTTTGAAAAGAGGTTATACCTAGGGCTTTATGTCCTTCTCTCCTTGCTCCTTGGAGTGAAAGAAGATGATCTCCTCGTCGCCTTCTCTTGTCGAAGAAGGATCTACCCGAGAGCCTCAACCTTTGGCTTCAACTTCAAGTTAGAAGTAACTAAGATGCTTGGAGTGCTAATCCTAGAATCTTAGAATAGAGTAGAGAGTATTTTAGAATGATTTATCTCAAGCTCAAGAGATTCTCAACTCATGAGAGGGGAAAGCTAGAGAGAGAGGAAGAGGAAGAGAGAGAACTAATATGATAGAATCAATAAGATAATGAACCATTCTCTTCATATATATGAATTATGGAAATTAGATAATTAGCTAAGATAATTGTCATGGTTAATCAAGACTTGACCATTATCATTTCACATTAAATGCCATTTGCAAGGATCAAAGAGCATCTTTCATATGGAATGATGATGGTCAACAAGTCAACCTAGGTCAACAAGTCAAATATTAGTCAAATGGTCAACAACCCTAACCATGCACGATTATATTTAACTAATATCAATTATTCATAATTCACACATAAGAATTAGGGTTCAGAAAATGACAATGGTCATCAACCCTAATCAAAGTCCTCTCCCTCTGTCTCAGTCAACTGTGCATACGCACCCGTATCCGTGATCCGAGGAACACGAATACAATGAGATAAGACCAATCCCAAATCATATACTAGGATCCGGCTTAAGCAAAAGCCCGCTAGTATAAGCTGTCCGGACAACAAACGTGCACAAGTGCGCGGATGTGAACGAACCCTGTCGCAAAACCATGCGACCTCTATTCATTTTGCCTAAAGACGAATAACTCTCTGTGTGGGACTCTAAAGACTCGACACTACGCTGGCAGTGGGTTTAACCATAGACCGCAAGCGGCACTAGCTGGACGTAACGTTCCCTAGGTAGATGCCGATAAGAAGACTGACGAGGTGAACCCATCTGAACTCCTACTGAGCCTGAATGTGACAGTCTCCGTACAGTCCGGTCTGTTCGTCTGATACATCGCATGGCGGGCCTAGGGGGGCGGTAAATGTCAGTCCCCTAATAGCGGCACAAGTCGTGCCGGAGTGTAGCCCAGAACACCCTGAGATAAT
This sequence comes from Agapanthus africanus, assembly GCA_030015575.1. Taxonomy (NCBI): domain Eukaryota; kingdom Viridiplantae; phylum Streptophyta; class Magnoliopsida; order Asparagales; family Amaryllidaceae; genus Agapanthus; species Agapanthus africanus. Next base: position 247,302,202 of record JASDDO010000026.1, read on the forward strand.
ACTGGAAACCTACCAGTATACCTCTCTTGCCCTGGCCAGGGACTACTTGTGTAATGGCTCTCCTGGACACAGCGCGATGTCTACCCCCAATACCGGGGGAGACGAATCATGTCTAACCGTCACTGCCTCCAAATGCTTCGGGACTGCACCCAACTACTACCTGTTTGCATGACTCCTTTGAGCCGTGGTAGGGTAGTAATCAAAGTACAGTGGAAACACACTCGAGGCGAAGTGACAGTGTCAAGTCAGCGGACTAAGCTGTACTCATGTCACCTGGGAATAGATAACTGACGATAGGTATAATACCAACCAACAGTTCCCGACGAGTCCTGTCCAGTGTACTCGTAACCTAATGAGCACCCGCATACTATCTCAAGTACGACGTACTGACGGCTGTGGGACAGACCGTCTCCCCCGCTGGGATGAGAAGCGCATACGCCAGTCTACTCCGGAGTATCGATGCTCTGTCTCGATAGTCCTACGACCAGGGACGTGTAAATATGGATGTGCTTGTAGATTACCCATCCCCCATGAGTGTGACTGCCATCACAACGCTGGTAATCAAGCAAAGATCCTAAGGGCTCCACTAATGCTTATAGGTGATATAATAAAATAAACACATGTACACATTAGAGCAGAGACAAACCAAGTAGCATACTACCATTTCGAGCAAGATTATCAATACAACTGTGAATATCCTAAGCTTCCATCAAGTAATATACATACTAGTATGATACAGTAATGGCCTCTAGGGCATATACACTAACAGTTGGAAGGGTCATGAAGATATCTGCGTAGCATCGACACGTGGAAGACGGGGTGAACATCTGAAAAGCTGGGTGGAAGAGCCAAACGATATGCAACAGCGCCGATGCGCTCGAGGATTTTGAAGGGGCCTACGAACCTAGGGCTAAGCTTTCCCTTTCGCCCAAATCGCATCATGCCCTTCATCGGAGAGACCCTCAGAAGAACATGATCGCCAACTGTGAACTCTAATCTGCGACGGCACCAGTCTGCATACGATTTCTGCCTGCACTGCGCTGGTCTCATCCGGTCTCGAATCAACTGAACTTTCTCGGTCGTCTCCTGCATAACCTAGGGCCCAAAAATACTGCTCTCTCGCACAGCTCAGTCCAACAGACGGGCGATCTGCATCTCCTCCCATACAAGGCCTCGAAAGGAGTCATCTGGATAGTATCCTGGAAGCTGTTGTTGTAGGAGAACTCCACTAAAGGTAAATGATGATCCCAGCTACCGCCAAAGTCCAAAACGCACGCTCTGAGCATGTCCTCGAGAGTCTGAATCGTCCGCTCTGACTGTCTGTCGTTCTGTGGATGAAATGCTGTGCTGAAGCTCAAACGAGTGACCAAAGCCTCCTGAAGTCTCTGCCATAGTCGGCTGGTAAACTGGGTGCCTCGGTCTGATACGACACAAGTCGGTACGCCATGCAACCGCACGATCTCGTCGATTTAGATCTGGGCATACTGAGCAAAACTGAAAGTGGTCTTCACTGGCAGGAAGTGAGCCGCTTTCGTCAATCGGTCCACGATCACCCAAATGGAGTCGCACCCTCGACTGGTCCTGGGTAGACCCACAACGAAGTCCATCGAAATCTGCACCCATTTCCACTCTGGAATGGGCAAAGGCTGCAACTCTCCTGCTGGCCTCTGGTGCTCGGCCTTGACTTGCTGACAAGTCAGGCATCTCGATACGAAATTGGTGACGTCCCACTTCATCCCGTCCCACCAATAGACATCTCTCAAGTCGCGGTACATCTTGGTGGAACCTGGATGAACGCTGTATGTAGATCTATGCGCCTCCTCAAGAATCTCACGTCGCAGTCCCTCCGAATCTGGTACGCACAATCGAGTCCCAAATCGTAGTACTCCCTGATCGTCGATCATGAACTCGGAATCTCTGCCCTGCCTGATCTGCTCCACGATCTCTGAAAGTCGGTCATCACTGGGCTGTGCTTCTCGAATGTGGTCATGTAAGTGCGGACGTGCACGAACGTGTGCAAGCCGCCCCCCATGTTGAAGTGAACTCAAACTCCACCCGGCTGTCGCATAAAATCTGCCAGTCTGCTGACGACTGCCTCTGTACTGCGCGCACGCAGGATAGACTACCCTCGGGCCTCCTGCTCAAAGCATCCGCCACTACGTTCGCCTTGCCCGGGTGGTACAAGATCTCGCAGTCGTAATCCTTCACCAGCTCCATCTAACGACGCTGTCTCAGATTCAGGTCTCGCTGCTGAAATATATACTTTAAGCTCTTGTGGTCAGTGAATATTTGGCACGACTCGCCGTATAGGTAATGTCGCCATATCTTAAGTGCAAAGACCATATCACCCATCTCCAAATCATGAGTGGGGTAGTTCTGTTCATGTTTCTTCAATTGTCCCGAAGCATATGCGATCACCCTGTCATGCTGCATCAACACACATCCTAACCCCACCCGTGAAGCGTCACAATAAACCACGAATCCGCCTGATTCAGAGGGCAATGATAATACCGGCGCCGTAGTCAGACAAGTCCGCAGCTGCTGAAAACTGTGCTCGCACTCCTCTGTCCAAACGAAAGGAATTCCCTTCCGGGTCAAACCGGTCAAAGGCGCAGCAACACGGGAGAAGTCCTGAACGAATCGCCTGTAGTAGCCCCCCAGGCCTAGAAAACTACGGATCTCCGTAACCGATGTCGGTCTGGGCCACTGCTGAACGGCCTCAATCTTTTTCGGGTCCACACATATGCCATCTCTCGTAATCACGTGACCCAAGAAGCCAACGATGTCCAACCAGAACGCACATTTGGAAAAGTTTGTGAAGAACCGGTGATCCCTCAGAGTCTGCATCGTAATCCGCAAGTGCTGCCCGTGCTCCTCTCGGCTCCGGGAATACACCAAAATTTCGTCGATGAACACTATGATGAACAAGTCGAGATACGGCCTGAATGAACGGTTCATCAAGTCCCTGAATGCAGCTGGGGCATTGGTGAGTCCGAACGACATCACCAGAAACTCATAGTGGCCATAGCGTGTACGGAAAGCTGTCTTCGGTATATCCTCCCTTCGGACTCGCAGCTGATGGTATCCTGATCGTAAGTCGATCCTCGAAAAATAACCCATACATTGAAGCTGATCAAATAAATCATCAATGCACGGCAACGGATATCTGTTTCGCATGGTAACCTTGTTCAGCTGGCGGTAGTCGATACATAAGCGCAAACTTCCGTCCTTCTTTTTAACAAACAGGACCGGAGCACCCCATGGAGAAATACTGGGTCGAATAAGTCCCTTATCCATCAGATCTTGCAGCTGAACCTTCAACTCTCTAAGCTCTGTTGGGGCCATCCGATAAGGCGGTATAGAAATAGGCCCCGAGCCGGGAATCAAATCAATACAGAACTCGACATCGCGCTCAGGCGGTAGTCCTGGCAGCTCATCACGGAAAACATCGGGGAACTCACATACAATCGGGACCTGGTCCAACGGAATATCTGTAGCTCTAGTATCGTATACATAGGCTAGAAATCCCCGACATCCCTTTCTCAACAGCTGATCAACGCGTAGAGAAGAAATCAACATGTGAGGGGAGGCACCACGGTCCCCCTGCATAACAAAAGCCGACTCGCCGGGAAAAAAATCTAACTGTTTTCTCGCGGCAGTCCACAGACGCATGGCACATGGCTGACCAATCCATGCCAAAAAGAACGTCGAAGTCCAACATCTCAAGAAGGATCAAGTCGACAGGCAGCTCTCGCTCGCCAATACGGACGGTGCAGGATCGGAACACGTGCCTAGCAACAAATGACTCTCCCACAGGAGTGGTCAGAACAAGCGGCTGATCAAGTAAACCGGACTCTCTACCCAAACTCGGCACGAAGTGTGTGGAAACATATGAGTGCGTGGATCCGGGATCAAACAACACGTGTGCACCAACAGAGCAAATAGATAGGGTACCTGTCACAACGGCATTGGATACCTGTGCATCCTGGGGTGTCAACGCAAAAACTCGGGCCTGACCTCCACCAATAGAGGGCTGACCTCGGCCTCGGCCTCTGCCTCCTCGTCCTCTCTTGATAGGTCCGCCGCGTCCACGGCCTGTGGGTGCACCTAACTGGCGTGGAGCATCGCCTGTGGCAGAAAGTAGAGCTCTCTGAGGAGGGGGCGGTGATGGTGGTAGGGTCACATGTGGAGCTGTCGCTGCTCCCTGTCGTCTCGCTGGACAATCTCTAACACGATGGTGCAGGGTCCCGCACCCAAAGCATCCTGAAGACGCCTGCTATCCTTGTGGATATGAACCATACAGCTAACCTTGTCCAAACCCTCTGCCGGCCCTATCTCTCGGAAAGAATCTGGCATGCTGCCCCTGATCTGGCGTGTCGGTACGAATCCTCTTCGGCGTGGGAACGGCCTGTTAGTGTATATGCCCTAGGGGCCATTATTGTATCATACTAGTTTTTATATTACTTAATGGAAGCTTGGGATATTCACATGTATATAACAGTCTTGCTAAACATGGTAGTATGCTACTTGGTTTTTCTATCTTAATATGTGAGTATACGTATTGATAGAGCTCTTAGGATCTTGCTTGACTACCAGCGTTGTGATGGCAGTCACACTAGTGGGGGCTGGGTAGTCTACAAGCACATCCTTATTCAGGTCCCTAGTCGTAGGATTATCGAGACAGGGCATCGATACTCCGGAGTAGACTAGTGTGTACGCTTCTCATCCCAGTTCGGGAGATGGTCTGTCCTACAGCCGTCAGTACGTCGTACCGGAGATAGTATGCAGGTGATCGTTAGGTTACGGGTACACCAGACAGGACTCACGGGGAACTGTTGGTTGGTTTTATACCAGTCGTCAGTGAACAGTTCCCAGGTGACATGAGAACAGCATAGTCCGCAGACTTGACTCTGCTACTTCGCCTCGAGTGTGTCCCCCTGTTCTTTGATTGCTACCCTACCACGGGTCAAAGGAGTCGTGCAAACAGGTAGCAGTTGGGTGCAGTCCCGAGCACTTGGAGGCAGTGGCGGTTAGACAGGATTCGTCTCTCCCGGTATTGGGGGTTGATATCGCGCCGTGTCAGAGAGCCATTACGCAAAGTCCCTGGCCAGGGCAAGCGAGATTTGCTGGTAGGTTCCAGTAGTTTCTCAGGGTGTAATGGACTTCGCTCCGACACGACTTATACCGCTATTAGGGGACTGACGCTTGCCGCCCCCTAGGCCCGATATGCGATAGTCTTAGACGAACAGACCGGACTGTACGGAGATGTCACATCAGACACAGTAGGAGTTCAGATGGGTTTCCTCATCGGCCTTCTTATCGACATCTACCTGGGGACCGTTACGTACAGCTAGTGCCGCTTGCGGTCTGTGGTTAAACCCACTGCCAGCGTAGTAGTCGAGTCTCTAGAGTCCCACACAGAGAGTTTCCCTACTCCAGGCGAAACGATATAGAGGTCGTATGGTTTTACGACAAGGGTTCAGACGCATACGTGTGTTCATGCACGTACGACATTCGGACAGTTTTTACTAGCCGGCTTTGGTTTAAGCCAGTTTCTAGTATCCGATTATTGGATTTATACAGTCTAAAGTTTTTCCGTGTTTTCACGGATAGGAGGGGCGTTCTCGTAATTGCGCGAGAAGCTTCTAGAAGATGGTGACTTGGAGGTTAAGGTGGCATATGCATTAAATGAGATTAGTGAGTCATTTGAGTGATTCATCCATGTCATTAATGCATCATAAATGCTTAATGACTCATGGAGATGAATCACCCTCTTGTATTTATTAAGCATGATGATTAATCCTTTATTTATTTTTGTTGGATAAATGATAATGCTTGATATATATTATGATAGCTCATTATCTCATCTCATTTCTCTTGCTCACTTTCTCTCTCCTCAAGCTCTCTCTCTTCAAACCCTAATCCTCCCCTCTCATGTGTTGAGACCAAGGATTAAAGTAGACTACTTAATCCTTAACCATTCTCTATATCACCTAGGTTACTTAGATTAGCGATTTAAGAAACCTAGTTACCTCAAGTTAGAGGCGAAGCTTGTAGTAAAGCTCTCGGGTGGATCTTCTACTACATAGAGAAGGCCGGAGAGGACATGGAGAACGACAAGACGAAGGACTCGGTTCTTTAGGTATAATCACTTATCATAGTAGTTAACTCTTCTTTGGTTTCTTGTTAGTTATTGTTTATGCAAAGATTCTCGGTTAGTCGATGTTTACGCCTAAAACAAGATCGTTTTTCATTATTCTGCCTCCCCGCAATTCGTGGAGTGTTGTACATCGACTTACAGTGATATCAGAGCCTCGCTAAATAATAATTAACTCATTAGCAAAGTCGTATGAATTTCGAACGCAAAACGAACCAAAAAACGACATCGATATCATAAGTTTCTGTCGAATTTTAAACAGGCTCTAAAAATTTTTCAGGTTGCTGCAGAGTAACAAGTATAGAAAGATAAGAACACTGGAGAAAAATGGGTTTGTGAATCGGCCATACAGCCGCGGAATCGCGGCCGATCCCACCGATCCGCCGCGGATCCACGCCCGAGTTAGGGCCGATTCGACCCAGTTTGCTCCTGTTATTCTTTTGTGATATTCTTGTGTTTTCTGGAATGTTTATTTTCTGCTCAAAGTCTCAGGTGCGCAGAGAAGTTTTGGGAGTAGAATATGATATGTTTGCTCGATCGAAATTATACGAAGTTTTCTAATTTGATTATATCTGTGTTTGTATAATGTGTTTGTAAACCTACCCTAACTGCTAGTATGTCGGTTGGCAGGGGGTTGCACATTTCTGTAATAGTTTTTACTGTTTGTGGTTGTGAACTGTATTGGACTGTTGTGATGATTAGCCGGGGTTTGAGATGGGATGTTATATTCATTCATTCAATGTAATTGTAATATGTTGTAATATTTTTTTGCGGCGCGCATCCAGGTTGCGGTTGTAGCCACCGTTGTATTATTTCATTTTACTGTTTTTGCTCCTAGGATAGACCCAAGATGGGGTGCACAAACTACCGGGTACTTTGAAGTGTTTAGTGGCCTACTCACTTTGTTGAGGGAGACCGCTTCACTTCGGGTATTTGGCGGGTAGTTTGCCGTACCCGTAGGGGTCTAGGGTGGGGTAATGGCTATTCATCACAACTGTGTAATCCGACTTTTGTTGCAGGCTCTAAACAAACACAGATTGCTCGCAAATCCAATAAAGTTCATATGAGATCTGGAATGCCTATTATTGCGTCTAACGAATGTACAATATCTATATATGATAGGTATTTAGACGTCACTTATGTTTTACACCCGCGCTAGCCCAGCCCCCGCTCTGCCGTTAGTAAAATAACCTAACGGGTGATGACGGGACCCCGTAGCGAATGCGGATGGCATAAGAGGACGTTGTACTTTCGTTGTTTTCTGCAATGATAGGTTAATGATGGGACGCATTATTTATAATGCAAAGAAAATAAACCAAAAAGTTGAATCATTGGAACAATTTAAAAGAAACCAATCGGTTATTTCAAAACAGATGATATTTTTAATTGCGGAGCTTTAACCACTCCTTTTAAAAGCTAACAGGTTCCTTCGGTCATATCAAGTTCACTAAGTTCACGGTTTCTCCAAAACCATTCGTAGCCCTCCGTCATTTCATTTGGGTATTCAGTAGTATTCAAGCTATGCATTTTGGCCAAAGACAAGGCATGGTGTTTGGTAGCTGCTGGGTATTCATTTGTTGCATAGATAGATGAGTCAGTTTGGGACAGTCGTATTATCTTTTGACCAAAGTCAGGGGTATGTACGGATGGGTTCAGATTGACAAGAAAATGACGGGTAGAACTTGACATGTGACTTATGATATTTTGACCAAAACCAAGGTCATAAGAGCATGGGGAAAAAACTTATATCGGGAATTTCTAAAGAAACTAAAATTTGCAAAGAGTTGCATACCATTTGGAGTTTGACGAATGTTGGTAGGATTCCTTCAACATTATCATACGATGATATTTGGATTCCGATCCTACTGTGAGTATATGCTACTCATCAGGATATTCGTCACTTAACGATCAATGCTATAAACCAAGTAGGTGTCAAGAAAGGTGTCAGCGGGATAACGCCCCCAGAGAAAAGAGGTTATTTAATTAAGGAACTTCGCAAAAGCGTTGGAAAACCTCCCTCGATGTACCGACACCAGACTGGCTGAACGGTTAAGCAAGTATTGTACAGTGAGAATAGTCCTGGCTAATTCTTCTTTTATGGTTTGAGGAAGGATTCAAGAAACAGTGGGAGCCATCCTGTTTAGATAAATTAAAAACCACTCTAAACTTGCAAGAGCATCATGCTAAAGAGTTTTCTTCTTTCTTTCCTAATTGCAGCGACCCTGAAAATGACTGGACTTAAGTTACTTTTAGAGAAAAATATACTGACAGGGCCAAACTATAAAGATTGACTGCGGAATGTCAAAATGGCTTTGACCTATGACAAATTAGGGTACGTCCTCACCGCTAAGGCACTTGCTGTCCCAGGTCCCAAATCTAGTAATGCGGATAAGGAAATCCGCAAAACCTGGGAGTATGATTGCGCGAAAGCTAAGTGCATCGTGCTTGCCTCGATGAACAATGAACATCAGAGGAGGCACGATGATTTAGAACTAGACGCCATATTTCTCTATATAAAGGAACTTTATGGAGAGCAATCTCGTATAGCAAGATACGAGACCTCTAAGAACTTGTTTCGAGCGAGGTTGGCTGTCGGATCATCGGTAGGAGAACACGTCCTAAAGATGATTGGCTACATAGAAGAGCTCGCAGACCTTGGGACGACTTTGGATAATGAGCTCTATACAGACCTTATTCTCCAGTCCCTTCCTTCCACCTACGCCCAGTTTATTCTGAACTTCAACATTTAAAGAAAAGAAGTTGAACTTACGGAACTCCTTAACATGTTGAGGAGTGCAGAGGGCACCTTGCAGAAGGCAAGGGAAACACCCGCTATGTTTGTTAGCGGTGCTTCTTCTTCCGGGTCCAAGGCTAGGGCCAAAGGAAGGAAAAGGAAGGCCGCCACCAAACCTAGAGGAGGTGTAAGTAAGGTGGGAGGGAAGGGAAAGAAAAAGTTTGCAGTACCGGTAGTGGGCCAGGATGAGTGCTTCCATTATCACGGGAAAGGGCACTGGAAAAAGGATTGCAAGGCGTGGAACGCCAAGAACCAGGAACCGAAGCAAGATGTGGCTTCGACTTCAGGTGTGTTTGTAATTGAGAATTGTCTGTCAATCAACTCTACTTCCTGGGTATTGGATACCGGATCAGGATCTCATATTTGCAATTCATTGCAGGCACTGAGAAACCGTAGACTGCTGAAGGAAGGTGATATGACCCTGATGGTTGCTAACGGAGCTAGCGTGGGAGCTGTGTTCGCAGGGGATTATCACCTGGGATTGACGAGTGGACACATTTTGGTTTTACATAACTGTTTTTGTGTACCCAGCTTAACGTGTAATATCATCTCTTTTTCCTTGTTATCAAATAAAGGTTATGATTTCACGTTTGGAAGTGGTGTTGTTAACATCCACCTTAATCATAGTTTGATTGGGTCCGGTACACTGGAAAACGGTATATATGTGTTAAACCAACTCCAAATTTTCAATGTCCAGAACACACTAAAAAGAAAGTCTCCAGATTTAAATAAAGTTTTCTTATAGGATTGTAGACAGGGTCACATCAATGAGAGAAGGTGACTAAGTTACATAGAGAAGGATATTTGGACACGTTCGAATATCAAACTTATGACACTTGTTAATCTTGTCTCAAAGGAAAGATGACAAAGACTCCATTTACTGGACATGGAGTAAGAGCGAGCGAGCTCTTAGGACTCATACACAGCGATGTATGTGGTCCAATGTCTACACATGCAAGAGGTGGTTTTTCCTATTTCATTACTTTCACGGATGATTACTCAAGGTACGGATCCATTTATCTGATGAAACATAAATCCGAGGCTTTTGAGAAATTCCAAGAGTATAAGAATGAAGTAGAAAACCAAACCGGCAAAAGTATCAAGACACTAAGATCTGATCGAGGTGGTGGATACTTGAGTGCCGAGTTCCTAGGTTACCTAAAAGAGAAAGGAATTCTCTCTCAGCTTACTCCTCCATACACTCCACAGCATAACGGTGTATCGGAGAAACGGAATCGAACCCTATTGGATATGGTACGTTCCATGATGAGTAATGCTGAGTTACCGCGATCTTTTTGGGGTTATGTGCTAGATTCAGCGGAATATCTTCTGAACAGGGCTCCTACCAAGACTGTGCCTACCACCCCATACCAGATGTGGAGTGGGAAGAAACCCCATCTTCAGTATATGAAGATTTGGGGATGTCCAGCTTTTGTTAAAAAGCGGCATGTGGACAAGCTCGAGGCACGATCAGTAAAATGTAAATTTGTGGGATATCCAAAGAACTCCAAGGGATATTATTTCTATTACGCAGAGGAACAAAAGGTTTTTGTTTCTCGTAATGCACATTTTCTAGAACAGCAGTTTTTAGAAAGGGAAATAAGTGGGAGCGAAATAGAATTGGAAGAAATTCCAGAACCTCAAACTGATACTGAAAGATTGGTAGAACAAGTAGTTCAAGAAGAACAGGACATTCCCGCACCCCTCCGCAGGAGTAGTAGGCCGTCTCATCCGCCTGAAAGATACTACGGTTTTCTCATAGATGGGGATAGAGAGGATTGCATCATAGATGATGATGATGAACCTCCTGGCTTCCAGCAGGCCATCCAGAGCAGCGACTCGGTACGATGGCTAGATGCAATGCGGACCGAAATGGAGTCCATGTACACTAACAAAGTATGGACTTTGGACTTTGCTCCAGATGGGGTAAAACCCATAGGATACAAATGGATCTTCAAGAAAAAGATTGGTGTATATGGACAGGTGGAAACCTATAAGGCTAGACTTGTTGGAAATGGTTTTCGTCAAAGACCTGGTTTGGACTATGACGAAACTTTTTCTCCAGTGGCTATGCTCAAATCCATTCGGGTCCTTCTTGCTATTGCTGCCTTCCATGATTATGATATCTGGCAGATGGACGTAAAGACGGCTTTTCTGAATGGAAATTTAGAAGAGTGTGTCTATATGGATCAGCCAGAGGGTTTCAATCAGAGTGGGAGCAGCAGGAAAGCATGCAAGTTGCTTAAGTCCATTTATGGACTGAACCAGGCATCGCGGAGTTAGAACATCTGTTTTGATGAAACAGTCAAAAAATATGACTTTATCAAAAATCCAGATGAACCGTGCATATATAGTAAAGTTGTAGCAAGAACTGTCATATTCCTCGTCTTGTACGTGGATGACATTCCATTGATAGGAAATGACATTCCTATGGTACAATCTGTCAAAGGATTCTTGTCACACAGGTTCTCCATGAAAGACCTGGGTGATGCCTCTTACATTCTGGGGATCCGGATCTATCGTGATAGATCCAAGAGGATGTTGGGACTTTGGCTGTCCAGGTATATCGACACTGTACTGAAAAGATTCAGTATGGAAGATTCTAAGCGCGGTAATCTACCGGCTTGTCATGGAATCACCTTATCCAAAGAGATGTCTCCCAAGACTGATTTGGAAAGGGAACGCATGTCTATTATACCCTACGCTTCTGCGGTAGGCTCTATAATGTATGCGATGTTGTGCACCAGACCAGATGTAGTTTACGCACTGTGCGTGGTAAGCCGGTATCGGTCAGACCCAGGGGAGAAGCACTGGATAGCAGTAAAAAACATTCTCAAGTACCTGGGGAGGACTAAGGAGATGTTCTTGGTTTATTGCGGAAAAGACCTCAGTATGGAGGCCTGTGCTGATTCCGGCTTCCGGAGTGATAAGGACGATTCCAAGTCCATGTCAGGTTATGTCTTTACCCTCAATGGAGGGGCGGTGTGCTGGAAGAGTTCCAAGCAGGACACCGTTGCTGACTCGACGATGGAAGCAGAGTATATTGCTGCTTGCGATGCCTCAAAAGAAGCGGTCTTGATGAAGAAGTTCCTAATAGAACTTTAGGTGGTTCCTACCATTGTTGATCCAATAGCTCTGTATTGCGACAGCAACAGAGCTATAGCTTTAGCAAAGGAACCAAGGTCCCATCAGATGTCCAGACACATCTTAAGGCGGTATCACCTGATCAGGGAGATCATTGATCATCGGGAGATCGAGGTTCGGAGAGTTTCTACTGAAGAGAACATTGTTGATCCATTCACAAAGGACCTACCACAGATTCAGTTCGAAAGGCTACTCGAGATCATCGGTCTTCGATATGCCAGTACATGGCCCTAGTGCAAGTGGGAGATTGTTAGTGTATATGCCCTAAGGGCCGTTATTGTATCATACTAGTTTGTATATTACTTAATGGAAGCTTGGGATATTCACATGTATATAACAGTCTTGCTAAACATGGTAGTATGCTACTTGGTTTTTCTATCTTAATATGTGAGTATACGTATTGATAGAGCTCTTAGGATCTTGCTTGACTACCAGAATTGTAATGGTAGTCACACTAGTGGGGGCTGGGTAGTCTACAAGCACATCCTTATTCTGGTCCCTAGTCGTAGGATTATCGAGACAGGGCATCGATACTCCGCAGTAGACTAGTGTGTACGCTTCTCATCCCAGTTAGGGAGATGGTCTGTCCCACAGCCGTCAGTACGTCGTACTGGAGATAGTATGCAGGTGCTCGTTAGGTTATGGGTACACCGGACACGACTCACAGGGAACTGTTGGTTGGTTTTATACCAATCGTCAGTGAACAGTTCCCAGGTGACATGAGTACAGCATAGTCTGCAGACTTGACACTGCTACTTCGCCTCGAGTGTATCCCACTGTTCTTTGATTGCTACCCTACCACGGCTCAAAGGAGTCGTGCAAATAGGTAGCAGTTGGGTGCAGTCCCGAGCACTTGGAGGCAGTGGCGGTTAGACAGGATTCGTCTCTTCCGGTATTGGGGGTTGATATCGCGCTGTGTTAGAGAGCCATTACGCAAAGTCCCTGGCCAGGGCAAGCGAGATTTGCTGGTAGGTTCTAGTAGTTTCTCAGGGTGTAATGGGCTTCGCTCCGACACGACTTATACCGCTATTAGGGGACTGACGCTTGCCGCCCCCTAGGCCCGATATGCGATAGTCTTAGACGAACAGACCGAACTGTATGGAGATTGTCACATCATACTCAGTAGGAGTTCGGATGGGTTTCCTCATCGGCCTTCTTATCGACATCTACCTGGGGACCGTTATGTATAGCTAGTGCCGCTTGCGGTCTGTGGTTAAACTCACTGCCTGCATAGTAGTCGAGTATCTAGAGTCACACACAGAGAGTTTTCTTAGTCCAGTGGAACTATATGGAGGTCGTATGGTTTTACGACAAGGGTTCGGACGCATACGTGTGTTTACGCACGTACGGCATTGATTTATCTCAAAAACTATCTATTACCGCAATCAAGAACGGCGTCGCATGTAGCTAGCCGGTGAGTACGAGTCGGTCCACAGGAATGTTGTGAATTTCCTAATAGCTCTTACGAGTTAATTCCGATGGGCGTCGGATTGATTTGATCTAAAAACTGAATTAATCTAGATCTAAATCTTGCTAGGGTTAGGTCTAGGTTAAGTTTGGAAAGTCTATAAATTCACCGCTTTCTATACCCATATTAAGATCTTATTAGGAGTTATGGTAATTATTAATAAATGGATTAGAATCATTTGGAAAGATGTTTCTTCCTCTAGGTTCTTGTCTTTCCTTTATCAATCCTTACCCTAACCTCCATGGAAAACAATCACAACCGGGCCTTTATACTACGGTATCACCGCTATCTCGAGGGATAGGGTGCCGTAGGGAGCGGTATGTGCATGTATGCATAGAGTCCTATTAATTATATATGATGGGCAAGAAAGGGGATGAGAGATTTTCGTCTCTCAAACCTTCCCCAGATCTAACCCTAACAAGCGAGGAGACTACTCGCTCACTAGGGAATTTAAAAACATTTATCTAGGGCAGAGAATGAAAAATTACCTAGGGCAAGAATTGAAATTACCTACTTACTTTACAGATGGCTCTCTCCAAACATCAACACAGGGTTGTCAGATCTGAATTCATGATATGAAAAGAGGCATCGATGCTCTCCAAAAGAATTCTAAATTTTATTCATAGAAAGAGGCATAGGGAGGCATAGCCTTTACAATGATTTAGAGTTCCTATTTATGGAGGATAGGAAACCCTAGATTACAATTGATTCGCACTTCTACATTTACCAAAATATCCTTAGGAAGACCTAGTCAAAGTAGACTTCAAGCTTTGGTAAAATTCTATGTCTTGAAATTTTGGAACTGATTTTGGGCTTCTTGGGCTTTTTATTTCTTTGGATGTTTATTCAATTTGGCTTCTCTATTTCTTCCAGATCTCCAGTGAACAATTGCAGTGGACTTTTAACCGTTTGCTTTGTAATCTTGGACCTTGCATTGCCTTGTACTTTATGAATTTTATGTTTGATGTAGGCTTGATTAAGATCCTTCTATTTGTTGGTCAAAGTCCCCTTTTTGTGTCGTCTTTTGTCTTTTTCACTGTTTTCGCTCCAAGAACCTGTAACCTGTAATATGTAGCAGACATGCGTCAAAAACACCTGTTTATTTGTAAAAAGAATAAGAATGGGGAATATAATAATACAATATTACGGTGTGAACAAATACCCCCAAACTTATCTTTTGCTAGTCCTCAAGCAAACTTATTTTTATTCTCTACAAAAACCTAACCGCACTTTCACAGGGAAACGCGATTGCACTGAGCATGTGCAACAAGCCGTTAAACCTCTAGGTGTCCCTTGTAGGAGGAGTGTTGTCTCCTGAAGGTTTTCAGCGGATACTACCCACAAAATCCTATCAATTTGGCTCATTAACTTTAATTCTCCAATTAGGTTTTCTAACAAGGAACTATTATCTTCGACTCATAAATTATCCGTCCATATTCTTCACACTTCCTTATCATCTAACTTAAGATTATATATGTTCGATAGACTTACTTAGCTTTCGGCATCTCTTAAGTTTTCCTTCAAGGGTTCCATCTCCACTTAGGAATTTCTATCAACTCTACTAAAGATACAAGTTCTATTCTTCACTCCTTTCTCTCATCTAAACTCCAATCACATATCCCCACGTGTATGTATAAATCACCCCTACACTTGGAAATTCAAATCAAGCAATCATACCCTTGTCCGTTGTCCAAAGTACTTATTAGTAGGTGAATTTTTAATTGATTTTTTTCTTACACATCCTTCATGCGACCGTTAATACTTCTTGAGGTACCAACAACCGATTACAAGATATGTTTGCATTTTAAAGCGTAATTTCTAGTCTTGCAACACCCAAGGCTTTTAGCAGTGACTCCCAAACCAGTTGATCTAAGGCACTAGGTGATGAAGCACCCTCGCTAAATATTTTTCTATTTTTGCAGCCTTAAGTAATCACAAAAACCAGTGTTCATTTTTTTTTATTCTTTATTTACACTTGTATTTTTTTATTTCATTTTCTTCGTACTAAGGACTTTAGATAAGAGCATTTCAAGGTCACCTCAACTATTCTAAGTTTCAAGGTGGGTGATTGTGCAAATTGTACGGTATACATTTTCAGAATCTAGACTTAAGGTAGGAACTATTTTACAAACTTATATTCTAATAAGAACATCAATACTTTTCCTTTGTTTCAACTTAGCCCAAGAAGTGAACTCAAAATTTGCCTATTTCTAAATAAACTACAAAGACATATACTTTCTACCGTTAAACTTTAAGGAAGGTTATTTTTAGGGTTTTTAATTTACTAAGTATAAGATCTAGTTGTTCCTAACCAGCTAACCTATTTGTCAAACTCTAGTCAAGTAAGGCCAAAATTGAATACAATAATTTTTATAATTTTTGAAAATTTTCAATTTTTATGGGTTTTCAAATAAATATGCAAATGCCAAAATATACATATGAATGCGAAGGAAGAAGACGTACCGAGCATACCCCCAAACTTAAACTTGACAGTGTCCTCAATGTCATGCCACACCAAGAGGGTCAAAATGTCGGCACTCCCCTGTTTATTTATTTATAATTTTTTTATTTTATTGTTTTCAAATTTTTTTTGTTATTTTTTTATAGAAAAAGAATACAAAAAATATATGTACATATATACAACAAGGTTCCCCCCAAACTTAAGCTTGGCCTTACACAAGCCAAATGTTAGCACCAACCATTCAAAAATCTTATCGTGGTCATGGTCGAGTGGGTGAAAGAATGGAGTGGAAAGAAAAGAAATGAGAAGCACACAAGACCGAATGGGAAGAAGAGTGGAATATGGTCTCAGCGGAGGAGAAGAATGGCGGAAAAGAAAAAGAAGTAGAGTACGATCTTGAGGGTGTAAATCGAGTGAATAAATTAGCGCAAATTGTGATGACTGATTTGTTAAAAGAGATTGCGCTAATTTATCAACCCGTCGAGCAATGGGGTCAAATCCCTCAAGATTAGCAAGAAAACATGGGTACATCGAACTTGGTATAGGAAATGAAAGCGTAACGGTCTCTTGTACGGTCGGAACGATAGAAAGGACGAAAGGGAGTGAACTTGGGATAGTGTTATTCTCACCTAAGTAATCTGTCGCGAACTTGAAGGATTCCATCAATGGTTCGAAACAACTGTAAGCAACCGAGTCTGATGGTTCGACTAACTCATCTCAAAATGTAAAGGACTCAAAATCGGGCGGTGAGTCATCAACATCGTCCGAAAAAGTGAAACACTCGTACGTGTTATCGGCTGTGAGAACTGTGTCAGATTCAAAGGAAAAATTTTTCAAGCTCACGGTCTTCAAGCATGATATTAGGCGTGGACGGAATGATGGAAAGGAGGGAGGGTGATTTAGTTAAAGGTTCAAAAGGATGAATTAGAAAATCCGACACATCAAACAAAAATGATTCAACCTCAATATTATCCTCAATACTCTCTTCAATACTATCCTCATAATTCTCCTCAATATTTATCTCATCCATGCCTTTATCATAAAAATCAAGATGTATATGAAGTTCGGGAGAAACATTTAATGACTCGGGATGATGAATTGGACATAAAATTTCAATCAAATCTACTGGTTCATCATCCAAAATATTTCCGGAGTCTATATCCTCAATCAAGTGAAAATCATTTTTTTCTGACACCTCATCAAAAGCATGGATATTTAATAATTCAGGTTCTAGATTGGAGGTGTAAAGGTCAAACGGATTAGGTGCGGTTTCACTCGAAAGGGGTTCCACACAATTTGGCAAATCAAGCACAACAAAGTCGCACAACTCATCATTTTGGAAACATGTTTGAAAATTGGAGTTGTTGGATTCAATTGGGTATGGGTATGTTTAATTTGGAAATCCTCTCACATTCTCACTCTGTCCAACCGCCTAATCATACATTGAAAAATTTGAAGCTAGTTGGAAACTAGCTACCGGTTCAGCAGGTTGCATAAGGGCGGCTATGGACGCTTCCACATTCCTAGTCATTTTGTTTGTGTTAGTGTATATGCCCTAGAGGCCATTACTTTATCATACTAGCTTGTATATTACTTAATGGAAGCTTGGGATATTCACAGTTGTATAGACAATCTTGCTCAAAATGGTAGTATGCTACTTGGTTTGTTTCTACTTCAATATGTGCATGCGTTTCTTTTCGCATATCGCTTATACATATTAGTAGAGCCTTTAGGATCTTTGCTTGATTACCAACGTTGTGATGGCAGTCACACTCGTGGGGGCTGGGTAATCTATAAGCACATCCTTATACAGGTCCCTAGTCGTAGGACTATCGAGACAGGGCATCGATACTACGGAGTAGACTAGCGTATGCGCTTCTCATCCCAGCAGGGGAGACGGTCTGTCCCACAGCCGTCAGTACGTCGTACTGGAGATAGTATGCGGGTGCTCGTTAGGTTACGAGTACACTGGACAGGACTCGTCGGGAACTGTTGGATGGTATTATACCTATCGTTAGTTATCAGTTCCCAGGTGACATGAGTACAGCTTAGTCCGCTGACTTGACACTGTCATTTCGCCTCGAGTGTGTTCCCACTGTACTTAGATTACTAACCTACCACGGCTCAAAGGAGTCGTGCAAACCGGTAGTAGTTGGGTGCAGTCCCGAAGCACTTGGAGGCAATGACGGTTAGACAGGATTCGTCTCTCCCGGTATTGGGGGTTGACATCACGCTGTGTCTAGGAGAGCCATTACACAAGTAGTCCCTGGCCATGGCAAGCGAGATATACAGGTAGGTTTCCAGTGTTATCTCTGGGTGTTCTGGGCTACACTCTGGCATGACTTGTACCGCTATTAGGGGACTGACGTTCACCACCCCACTAGGCCCACCATGCGATGTATCAGACGAACAGACCGGACTGTATGGAGATTGTCACATACAGGCTTAGTAGGAGTTCTGATGGGTTTACTTCATCGGCCTTCTTATCGACATCTACCTGGGGACCGTTACGTACAGCTAGTGCCGCTTGCGGTCTGTGCTTTAACCTAATGCTAGCGTAGTGTCGAGTCTTTAGAGTCCCACACAGAGAGTTTCCCTGCACTGAGCGAAACGTGTAGAGGCCATATGGTTTTACGGAAGGTCTGCGATCACTTACGTGCACTTGTGTGCGTATGCTGTTCGGGCAGGCAATACTAGTGGTTTTTGGTTTAAGCCGGATCCTAGTATTGCAAGGATGGATTTGTTTTGTCTTCTTTGCATTCGCATTCTTCGGAGTGCGGGTGTGTATGCACAGTTTTGAGGAGCGATAAAGGAGGAGGTGCCCCATTAGGGTTTTGGCAGATGGTTTGGCCAAAACCGTTATGTGGCAGGCTCATTAGGGTTTTGGCAATTCGTTTGGTCAAAACCGTTATGAGCCGGAGACATTGTTTACTAATCCTTTTAGTGATAGTTTAGTGATGGCTAATTGCATTGACCATTTGACCACCATGACCTCTCTTGACTTTGTTGACCCGTTGAACAGAGTTGACCATTGACCTTCATGAGAGGTCTACACTCTTTTTTGGATTTTCTTTTTCTTTTTGATTATGAAAATGGTCAATTCAATGTAGCATCAACTTTATCATGATAGGATTAGTAATGATGGTTTTTGTGTATTATTGCAACCATGGTTCATTTTCTTTAGTGAAGATAATTCATTTTCTCATTCTCATTCTTTCTCTTGAAAGTGAGAAGAAAAGAAGAGCTCCATGGTTGCTTGTTCTCCTCCTTCTTCCTCCTCTTGATTTCTTCCTTTGATCTCATGTGTTGAGAGAAAAAGGATCCCACTTGACAAAACCATCCCTCTACTACTTCTACACAACCTAGGACAATAAGACTAGCGATCTTGTTGCCCTAGTTGCCTCGGCTCGAGGTGGAGCTTGGTGTACAACTCTCGGGTGGATCGTCTTCGACTCAAGGAGGCCGCGGAGGTGACTAAGATCCGGATCGTTCCTTAGAGCTTGGACGGACGAGCTGGATAGCGGAATGAAGACCCGAAGGACCGGTTTCTTGAGGTATAATTTATACGGCATAGTAGTTAAAGCCTCTAGTAGTTTGTTAGTTTCTAGTTTAGAAAAGATCCGGCTTTTAGTCTATGTTGCCTTGCACCAAAATAATTGTTTTTCGCCGTTTACGCCTCCCCGTAAGAACCTGGGTGAGCAACGTGGACTTACAGTGGTATCAGAGCCTAGCTAAACATAAACTAGCAAGTTAGCAAAGTGTTAAGAATATCGATCGGAAAAAATCACAAAACAAGTCCGAAAAAAAAACCATGTTTCTGTCGAATTTTTATACTACTCAAAAAGTGATTTAACATATATGAAAAATCTTCTGAGGGTTTTGTAAAACCACACCAGAAAAACGATTCTGTGAGTCGGTCAACGAGCCGTTGATCCGCGGCAAGAACATGCTTTCTGCCGCGGATCCGCGGCCGAGTAGACTCGGCCGTGGACCGGGTTTTCTGCAGTGTTTTTATTTGGCTGTTTTGGGATTTTTAATACATGTTGTTTCTACCCAGATTTTCCAGAGAACAAAATGACTTTTGGGGTGGTTACAAATCCGTATTTTGATTGATATTCCGTACACTTTGGCTAATGAATATTTTCTGTGATATGATCTATGTATTGAACATCCGCTAATCGCTATACGTTGATTAGTGGGGTTATAGATATCTGTGATCTGTAATGTTGATGGTTTGTGTATATGAACTCGTTGGATTATCGCGGATGAATAGCCGGGGTGGATGTGAGATGAGAGTTTCTTTTTCTTTCATTCATTGTAAAATTTGTAAATTGATGTAATATTATTTGTATGGCCGCACAACCGGGTCGGGGTTGTAGCCGTCATTGTATAATTTCTTTTTACTGTTTTTTCTCCTAGGATAGACCCAAGGTGGGGTGCACAAACTACCGGGTATCTCGAAGTGCCGAGTGGCCTACTCACGTCGTTGAGGGAGGTTGCTTCGCTTCGGGTACTTGGCGGGTAGTTTGCCGCACCCGTAGGGGTCTTGGGTGGGGTATTGGCTATTCATCGCGACCGTGTAATCCGCTTTTCGTTGCAGGCTCGAACGAATCGCGGATTCCTAGTATATCCAAAGTTTTTATCTGTGATCTGGATTGGCTATCATTGCTATATATCTATATATGATATCGATTTAGGTGTTGCTTATGTTTTGCATCCGCGTTAGGCCAGCCCCCCCTCTGTCGTTAGTTAAGTAACCTAACGGATGATGACGGGGCCCCGTGGCGAATGCGGATGGCATAAGCGTACGCAATATTTTGGTTGTTTTCTGCAATGGTAGGATTAAATGATGGGACGCATTGGAATTAATGCAAGAAAATAAACCAAGTAAAAGTCGTTGGAACACTTTCAAAACCAATCGGTTCTTTTCAAAAATCCAG
The DNA here is from genome assembly GCA_030015575.1 of Agapanthus africanus. Taxonomy (NCBI): domain Eukaryota; kingdom Viridiplantae; phylum Streptophyta; class Magnoliopsida; order Asparagales; family Amaryllidaceae; genus Agapanthus; species Agapanthus africanus. The sequence goes on from JASDDO010000026.1 coordinate 247,323,166, forward strand.
CTTTTAAACGCGGAGCTTGAATCACTCCTTTTAAAAAGCTATCTCGTTCCATCGATTATATCAAGTTCACTACGTTCACGGTTTCGCCAAAACCATTCGTAGCCCTCCGTCATTTCGGTTAAATATTCAGTAGTATTCAAGCTATGTATTTTGACCTTCGCCAAGGCATAGTGATTGGTAGCTGCTGAATATTTATCTGTAGCATAGATAGATGCGTTGGTTTGGGTCAGTCGTACTACTATTTTGGCCTTCGTCAAGGGTATGTATGGGTGGGTTCAAATTAACCTGGACAATGACGGGTAGAACATGACATGTGACTTATGATATGTTGGCCTTCATCAAGGTCATAAGAGCATGGGCAAAAAAATCCACATCGGGTGTTTCAAAAGAACTGAAACTTGCTAGCGCTGCATACCATTTGGAGTGTGATGATTCTGGTAGGATTCCTTCAGTTTTGTCACGCAATGATATTTGGATCCCGATCCTACTGTGAGTATATGCTACTTCTCGGGAACTTTCTCACTTAACGATCAATGCTATAAACCAAGTAGGTGTCTAGAAAGGTGTTAGCGGGGCTACGCCCACAAGGAAAAGAGGTTATTTAATTAAGGAACTTTGCGAAAGCAGTGGAAAACCTCCCTCGATGTACCGACACTGGCCTAGCTGAACGGTTAAGCAAGTATTGTACGGTGAGATTGATCCTGAGTAATTCTTCCATTATGGTTTGAGGAGCGATTCGAGAGATAGTGGGAGCCATCCTGTTTGGATAAATTAAAAACCAATCTAAACTTGCAAGAGCATCATTCTAAGTGTTTTCTTCTCTCTCTCTTAATTGCAGCGATCCAGTGACCACACCTAGGTTACATCTAGATAATAAAATGACTGAATCTGACTGTTATGACTGGCAAAGGTCTGTCCAGATGTCCATTGCCCATGACAAGCTGGGACACCTTTTGACTGATCCAACCCCTGCCGTCTCAGGTCCATTTTCCCCTGTCACGGATGTTGATATCCGTAGGACATCGGAAGAAGACTGTGCGAAAGCCAAGTGCCTCGTGTTAGCATCAGTTTATTTTAGATACCAGAGGCAGCATGAGAAGATGGACTCAGTTTCTATCTTCCTCCATAACAAAGATTTATATGGAGAGCAATCTCGTATCGCAAGATATGAGACCTCGAACGAATTGCTTCCAGCGAGGTGGGCTATCGGGTCATCGTTAAGGGGCAACGTCCTTACAGAGACCAGCTCTTTTGAGCTTACGGACTTGAAGACCACGTTGAAGAACGGGTCAGATGCTGACTTAGTTCAACAGTCTCTACCTACTACCCTGAAGGAAACCAGGGAAGTAGAAAGAAAGGGAAGGGCATAAGTTTCGGGAATGGATGTAGTAAAAGAGGGATGTTCATATTGTTACGGGAATGAATATGGGCAGAAGGATTGCAGGGCTTGCAAAGCCAGTAGCCAGAATTCGAAGCATTTGTGGCTTCGGCTTCGGGTGTGTTTGTAATAGAGAACTGTATGTCAGTTAACCCTACTTCCTGGGTATTGGATACCGGATCAGTATCTCATATCTGTAATTCGTTACAGGCTCTGAGAAACCATAGGTTTATCAAGAAAGGTGATATGACTCTCAGGGTTGCTAACGGAATGAGCATGTATGCTGAATCCGTAGGGGAATATCATCTAGGACTGACAACTGGGCAGATATTGATTCTGCGTGACTGTTTTTATGTACCAGGTGTGACTTGTAACATCATATCTGTATCATTACTTTCTAAGGAAGGATATGATTTTACTTTTGTAAGCGATGTAGTAAACATCCACCTAAATCAAGTTCTGATTGGGTCAGGTACATTGAAAAACGGTTTATACGTTTTGAATCAAGCTCAGGTCTTCAGTGTCCAGAACACACTTAAAAGAAAGTCTCCGGAATTAAATCAGGCTTTCTTATGGCATTGTAGACTGGGTCACATCAATGAGATACGGTTGACAAAGTTACATAAAGAAGGATACTTGGATCCGTTCGAGTACCAGTCTTATGCCACTTGTGAATCTTGTCTCATGGGAAAGATGACAAAGACTCCGTTCACTGGACACGGAGAAAGAGCGAGCGAGCTCTTGGGACTCATACACAATGACGTGTGTGGTCCAATGTCTACACATGCACGAAGTGGTTATTCATACTTCATTACTTTCACAGATGATTTCTCTAGGTATGGGCATGTCTTCTTGATGAAGCAAAAATCCGAGGCCTTTGAGAAATTTCGGGAATACAAGAATGAAGTTGAAAAACAAACAGGCAAAAGTATCAAGACACTGAGATCTGATCGAGGTGGTGAATACTTAAGTGCCGAGTTTCTGGACCTCTTAAAAGAGAATGGAATTCTCTCTCAGCTTACTCCTCCATACACACCACAACACAACGGTGTATCGGAAAGGCGTAATCGAACCCTATTGGATATGGTTCGTTCCATGATGAGTAAGGCTGAGTTACCGCGATCTTTCTAGGGTTATGCACTAGAATCAGCTACATATCTTTTGAACAAGGTTCCTTCCAAGGCTGTGCCTACCACACCATATCAGATGTGGTGTGGGAAGAAACCCTGTCTTAGGTATCTGAAGATATGGGGATGTCCAGCTTTTGTAAAAAAGTAGCATGCGGACAAGCTCGAGGCACGCTCAGTACTGTGTCAGTTTGTGGGATACCCAAAGAACTCCAGGGGGTATTTTTTCTATTACGCAGAGGAACAAAAGGTTTTTGTTTCTCGTCATGCCCACATTCTGGAACATTAGATTTTAGAAAAAGAAGCAAGTGGGAGCGTAATAGAACTGGAGGAAATTCCAGAACCATAAGCTATTACTGAAAGCTTGGAAGAACCAGAAGTTTCAAGAGAACCGGACATCCCAGCGCCACTCCGCAGGAGTAGTAGGCAGTCTCATCCGCCCGAGAGATACTACGGTTTTCTCATAGACGAGGATAGAGAGGATTGCACTATGGATTATGGTGAGCCTACTAGCTTCCAGCAAGCCATTCAGAGCGGCGACTCGGTAAAATGGCTTGATGCAATGCGGGCCGAGATGGAGTCCATGTGCACCAACAAAGTTTGGACTTTGGACTTTGCTCCAGAAGGGGTAAAACTCGTAGGCTGCAAATGGATCTTTAGAAAGAAGATTGGTGTAGATGGGCAGGTTGAGACCTATAAACCTAGACTTGTTGCAAAGGGTTTTCGTCAAAGAGCTGGTTTGGACTATGACGAGACCTTTTCTCCAGTGGCTATGCTGAAATCCATTCGAATCCTTCATGCCATTGCTGCCTTCCACGATTATGAAATCTGGCAGATGGACGTAAAGACGGCTTTCCTAAATGGAAATTTGGAAGAGTTCGTCTATATGGATCAGCCAGAAGGATTCATTTAGAGTGGGAGCAGCGGTAAAGTGTGCAAGTTGCTAAAGTCCATCTATTGACTTAAGCAGGCATCGCGGAGTTGGAACATCTGCTTTGATGATACTGTCAAAGAATTCGGCTTTATCAAAAACCCAGATGAACCATGCATTTACAGTAAGATTGTAGGGAGAACTGTGGTATTCTTCGTCTTGTACGTGGCTGACATTCTCCTAATAGGAAATGATATTCCTATGCTACAGTCAGTCAAAGGATTCTTGTCGCAGAGGTTCTCCATGAAGGACCTGGGCGATGCCAACTACATTCTAGGGATCCAGATCTATCGTGATAGATCTAAGAGGATTTTGGGACTTTCACAGTCAAGGTACATCGACACCATACTGAAAAGATTCAGTATGGAAGATTCCAAGCGCGGTAATTTACCGACTTGTCATGGGATCACCCTCTCCAAAGAGATGTCTCCCAAGACTGATTTGGAAAGAGATCGCATGTCTATTATACCCTACGCTTCTGCGGTAGGCTCTATAATGTATGCGATGTTATGTACCAGACCAGATGTAGCATACGCATTAAGCGTTGTAAGCCGGTATCAGTCGAACCCAGGGGAGAAACACCGGATAGCGGTAAAGAACATTCTCAAGTACCTGAGAAGGACTAAGGAGATGTTCTTGGTGTATAGCGGAAAAGACCTCCAGCTCGAGGCCTTTGCCGACTCCAGCTTCCAGAGTGACAAGGATGACTCCAAGTCCATGTCGGGTTATGACTTTACCCTCAATCGAGGGGTGGTTTGCTGGAAGAGTTCCAAGAAGGAGACCGTTGCTGACTCAACTATGGAAGCGGAGTACATAGCTGCTTACGATGCCGCAAAGGAAGTTTTTTGGATGAAGAAGTTCCTCACGGAGCTTCATGTGGTTCCTACCATTGTTGATCCAATACCGCTGTATTGCGACAACAACGGCGTTATAGCTTTAGCGAAGGAACCCAGGTCCCATCAGAAGGCCATGCACATTTTGAGGCGGTACCACCTAATCAGGGAGATCATTGATCGCCGGGAGATCGAGGTGAAGAGAGTAAATACGGAGAATAACACTGCAGATCCACTCACGGAGGCCCTATCCCAGACTCAGTTCGAGCGGGTGATCGAGATGATACGTCTTCGATACGCCAGTACATGGCCATAGTGCAAGTGGAAGATTGTTAGTGTATATGCCCTAGAGGCCATTACTGTATCATACTAGCTTGTATATTACTTAATGGAAGCTTGGGATATTCACAGTTGTATAGACAATCTTGCTCAAAATGGTAGTATGCTACTTGGTTTGTTTCTACTTCAATATGTGCATGTGTTTCTTTTAGCATATCGCTTATACATATTAGTAGAGCCCTTAGGATCCTTGCTTGATTACCAGCGTTGTGATGGAAGTCACACTCGTGGGGGCTGGGTAATCTATAAGCACATCCTTATACAGGTCCCTAGTCGTAGGATTATCGAGACAGGGCATCGATACTCCGGAGTAGACTAGCGTATGCGCTTCTCATCCCAGCAGGGGAGACGGTCTGTCCCACAGCCTTCAGTACGTCATACTGGAGATAGTATGCGGGTGCTCATTAGGTTACGAGTACACTGGACATGACTCGTCGGGAACTGTTGGATGGTATTATACCTATCGTCAGTTATCAGTTCCCAGGTGACATGAGTACAGCTTAGTCCGCTGACTTGACACTGTCATTTCGCCTCGAGTGTGTTCCCACTGTACTTAGATTACTACCCTACCACGGCTCAAAGGAGTCATGCAAACAGGTAGTAGTTGGGTGCAGTCCCGAAGCACTTGGAGGCAGTGACGGTTACACAGGATTCGTCTCACCCGGTATTGGGGGTTGACATCGCGCTGTGTCGAGGAGAGCCATTACACAAGTAGTCCCTGGCCAGGGCAAGCGAGATATACTAGTAGGTTTCCAGTGTTATCTCAGGATGTTCTAGGCTACACTCCGACACGACTTGTACCGCTATTAGGGGACTGACATTCACCACCCCCTAGGCCCGCCATGCGATGTATCAGACGAACAGACCGGACTGTACGGAGATTGTTACATACAGGCTCAGTAGGAGTTCAGATGGGTTTACTTCATCGGCCTTCTTATCGACATCTACCTGGGGACCGTTACGTACAGCTAGTGCCGCTTGCGGTCTTTGGTTAAACCCACTGCCAGCGTAGTGTCGAGTCTTTAGAGTCCCTGCACTGAGCGAAACGTGTAAAGGTCGTATGGTTTTACGGTAGGGCTGCGATCACTTACGTGCATATGCTGTTCGGGCAGGCAATACTAGTGGGCTTTGGTTTAAGCCGGATCCTAGTATTGCACGGATGGATTTATTTTGTCTTCTGTGCATTCGCATTCTTCGGAGTGCGGATGCGGGTGTGTATGCACAGTTTTGAAAAGCGATAAAGGAGGAGGTGCCCCATTAGGGTTTTAGCAGATGGTTCAGCCAAAACCGTTATGTGGCAGGCTCATTAGGGTTTTGGCAATTCATTTGGTCAAAACCGTTATGAGCCGGAGACGTTGTTTACTAATCCTTTTAGTGATAGTTTAGTGATGGATAATTGCATTGACCATTTGACCACCATGACCTCTCTTGACTTTGTTGACCCGTTGACCGGAGTTGACCATTGACCTTCATGAGAGGTCTACACTCTTCTTTGGATTTTCTTTTTCTTTTTGATTATGAAAATGGTCAATTCAATGTAGTATCAACTTTATCATGATAGGATTAGTAATGATGGTTTTTGTTTATTATTGCAACCATGGTTCATTTTCTTTAGTGAAGATAATTCATTTTCTCATTCTCATTCTCTCCCTTGAATGTGAGAAGAAAAGAAGAGCTCCATGGTTGCTTGTTCTCCTCCTTCTTTCTCGTCTTGATTTCTTCCTTTGATCTCATGTGTTGAGAGAAAAAGGATCCCACTTGACAAAACCACCCCTCTACTGCTTCTACACAACCTAGGACAACACGACTAGCGATCTTGTTGCCCTAGTTGCCTCGGCTCGAGGTGGAGCTCGGTGTACAACTCTCGGGTGGATCGTCTTCGACTCAAGGAGGCCGCGGAGGTGACCAAGATCCGGATCGTTCCTTGGATCTTGGACAGACGAGCGGGACAGCGGAATGAAGACCCGAAGGACCGGTTTCGTAAGGTATAATTTCTACGGCATAGTAGTTAAAGCCTCTAGTAGTTTGTTAGTTTCTTGTTTAGCAAAAATCCGGCTTTTAGTCCATGTTGCCTTGCGCCAAAATAATTGTTTTTCCCCGTTTCCGCCTCCCCGTAAGAACCGGGGTGAGCAATGTGGACTTACAGTTTGTTGCTGCAATATAAGCTTCCAACAACTGTTCCAAACTAGACTTGGGTGGTAAAGGGGTTTTGGCAAAAGATTCGAAATTGTTTGGATACGTGAAACTCCCAAAAGGCTGTGTGGAAATAGGATCTAGTGAAGGTGGGAATGTTGGGTAGGACTGGTAGGAATTGGATGGTTGGACAGGAGTAGGGTCAACATGTGGATAAAAAGGTGAATGGACTTGTTGATCCCTAGAATTAGATGAGTAGAGAGGGGTGAATGATCGGCTACAAGATTGAGCAATGTGCTCAGCAATGGACATCAGTTTAGGAGTTACAGGAGGACTTGAAAAGGTGGTGTCAACGTACGAAGGCGGTGAAGGTTGACAAGGTTGACACAAAGTGGGTTGAAAAGTCGAACTGTTTCTCTTAGTCGCTTCTATTTGATCTTTCAAAGAAATTTTAGGCACGGAGGGATCTTCCTTAAATCGACCGGAACAATTGATGTATGAAGCAAAGTTAGGTTCGGGATACCAAAGTTCGGCCAGAGATTTGTGATGTGGGGTACCCTAGAAGAAAGAGAAGAGAAAGAATGTAGGTGGTGCAAAGATTTCTTAGCGGCAAAATTTTGCAAGTTGTTTTTAAAAAAAAAATTCCTTTTTCCTTTTTCTCTTTATTTAGAACTTTTTGCAAAAAGATTTTCGAGAAAAGAGCTAAGACACACTTTCGATCAACCAAAAATGCACAATCAGGACTAGATCTAGGGTCACCTAGGTCAGCTAGACAGCTCCTAACTGTTCTAAAGGGCTAGAAATAAGACCTCAAACTGCCTCTTCACCGCCAATTGTGGCCAGGTAAGTGCCAGGTAAGTGGGAGGCTTCCCACTACAAAAGTAGTGGTCCTAATTAAGTAACCACTTGCCTTAGACACACTTGCCTAGACACCGCAAAGTCAAGTTAGGATAAATGGTCCATGCCTATAACTAGTCCTCTGTCCTATTGAGAGCGACGTCCTTAGGGCTGAGTCTAGTATTTTTTTAAATTAAAGATTTGGGCAATGCAAATGCCTTATGTGATTTCTGGGGTCCTGGGAAGGGTGATGAAATCCCCAACCAATCTGAATTGGTCAAAAGCCCCTTAAAGTCCGATTAAAGATATGCAAAACAGTAAATCACTTGCAATCAAATCTTTTTTATTTTATGCGCGGCGCAAAGAATCCTGCACAAGATTTGTTATTTGGAAGGGAAGATTTTTTTAAGCGCAAAGAATCCTGCAGAAGATTTCACAAAAGATATATAGGGATTGGTAAAAGAGGGAAAAGGGGAGCAAACAGTGCAAAATTCGCATGCTGACGTGGCAGATGGACCGCGGAACCTCGGCGGGAGAGCTCTTGCGCGGCGGATTAGCGGCGGTACGGAGGCTTCAGGTCTTCAAAAAAATTGAGCTGTTCTGCTTTTCCAACCTCTTTCTTTTCTGATGTATTTTTTTCTGTTTCGAACTCTGGATTTTTCCAGATCCGTCGATCCTGCAGAGATTCAAAAAAATACCCTTCCAAAAAATAACAGATGATATAATTTTGTGATTTTTCAGATTTTTATGATTTTTTTAATTTTAGATTAACCGGAAATTGCAAAAAGAAAATAACACACCATCCCTGGCAACGGAGCCATTTGATTTGTCTCAAAAACTATGTATTACCGCAATCAAGAATGGCGTCGCATGTAGCTAGCCGGTGAGTACGGGTCGGTCCACAGGGATGTTGTGAATTTCCTAATCGCTCTTACGAGTTAATTCCGATGGGCGTCGGATTGATTTGATCTAAAAACTGAATTAATCTAGATCTAAATCTTGTTAGGGTTAGGTCTAGGTTAATTTTAGAAAGTCTATAAATCTCACCGCTTTCTATACCCATATTAAGATCTTATTAGGAGTTATGGTAATTATTAATAAAGGGGATTAGAATCATTTGGAAAGATGTTTCTTCCTCTAGGTTCTTGTCCTTCCTTTATCAATCCTTACCCTAACCTCCATGGAAAACAATCACAACCGGGCCTTTATACTACGGTATCACCGCTACCTCGAGGGATAGGGTGTCGTAGGGAGCTGTATGTGCATGTATGCATAGAGTCCTATTAATTATATATGATGGGCAAGAAAGGGGATGATAGATTTTCGTCTCTCAAACCTTCCCCAGATCTAACCCTAACAAGCGAGGAGACTACTCACTCATTAGGGAATTTAAAAACATTTATCTAGGGCAGAGAATGAAAAATTACCTAGGGCAAGAATTGAAATTACCTACTTACTTTACAGATGGCTCTCTCCAAACATCAACACAGGGTTGTCATATCTGAATTCATGATATGAAAATCGGCATCGATGCACTCCAAAAGAATTCTAAATTTTATTCGTAGAAAGAGGCATTGGGAGGCATAGCCTTTACAATGATTTAGAGTTCTTATTTATAGAGGATAGGAAACCCTAGGTTACAATTGATTCGCACGTCTATATTTACCAAAATATCCTTAGGAAGACCTAGTCAAAGTAGACTTCAAGTTTTGGTAAAATTCTATGTTTGGAAATTTTGGAACTGATTCTGGGCTTCTTGGGCTTTTTATTTCTATGGATCTTTATTCAATTTGGCTTCTCTATTTCTTCCAGATCTCTAGTGAACAATTGCAGTGGACTTTTAACCGTTTGCTTTGTAATCATGGACCTTGCATTGCCTTGTACTTTGTGATTTTATCTTTGATGTAGGTTTGATTAAGATCCTTCTATTTGTTGGTCAAAGTCCCCTTTTTGTGTCGTCTTTTGTCTTTTTCACTGTTTTCGCTCCAAGAACCTGTAACCTGTAATATGTAGCAGACATGCGTCAAAAGCACCTGTTTATTCGTAAAAAGAATAAGAATGGGGAATATAATAAATAATACAATATTACGATGTGAACAGATATCCAGACAGTTTTTACTAGCCGGCTTTGGTTTAAGCCAGTTTCTAGTATCCGGTTATTGGATTTTTGCAGTCTAAAGTTTTTCCGTGTTTTCACGGATAGGAGGGACGTTCTCGTAATTGCGTGAGAAGCTTCTAGAAGATGGTGACTTGGGGGTTAAGGTGGCATATGCATTAAATGAGATTAGTGAGTCATTTGAGTGATTCATCCATGTCATTAATTCATCATAAATGCTTAATGACTTATGGAGATGAATCACCCTCTTGTATTTATTAAGCATGATGATTAATCCTTTATTTATTTTTATTGGATAAACGATAATGCTTGATATATATTATGATAGCTCATTATCTCATCTCATTTCTCTTGCTCACTTTCTCTCTCCTCAAGCTCTCTCTCTCTTCAAACCCTAATCCCTCCCCTTCTCATGTATTGAGACCAAGGATTAGAGTAGACTACTTAATCCTTAACCATTCTCCATATCACCTAGGTAACTTAGATTATCGATTTAAGAAACCTATTTACCTCAAGTTAGAGGTGAAGCTTGTAGTAAAGCTCTCGGGTGGATCTTCTATTACATATAGAAGGCCGGAGAGGACGTGGAGAACGACAAGACGAAGGACTCTGTTCTTTAGGTATAATCACTTATCATAGTAGTTAACTCTTCTATGGTTTCTTGTTAGTTATAGTTTATGCAAAGATTCTCGGTTAGTCGATGTTTACGCCTAAAACAAGATCGTTTTTCATTATTCCGCCTCCCCGCAATTCGTGGGGTGTTGTACATCAACTTACACGGCCGAAGTCGCTGAAATACGTGCCTCCATCCGCAACGCTGTATCCATAGCCACTGATTAGGTGTCGAAGTGTTGGGCGCCAATGGCAAGAAATAGCTGGGCATCCAGTCCCTATATGAACCTCTTCACCCTCTTCGCTTCGGTATCCACCAGATACGGAGCATATCGGGACAACTTTGTGTTAGTGTATATGCCCTAGAGGCCATTACTGTATCATACTAGTATGTATATTACTTGATGGAAGCTTGGGATATTCACAGTTGTACAGACAATCTTGCTCAATATAGTAGTATGCTACTTGGTTTGTCTCTGCTTTAATGTGTACATGTGTGTTTATTTATTATATCACCTATACGCATTAGTAGAGCCCTTAGGATCTTTGCTTGATTACCGGCGTTGTGATGGCGATCACACTCGTGGGGGCTGGGTAATCTACAAGCACATCCTTATACACGTCCCTGGTCGTGGGAGTATTGAGATAGGGCATCGATGCTCCGGCGTAGACTAGCGTATGCGCTTCTCATCCCAGCACGGGAGACGGTCTGTCCCACAGCCGTCGGTACGTCGTACTTGAGATAGTATGCGGGTGCTCGTTAGGTTACGAGTACACTGGACAGGACTCGTCGGGAACTGACAGGTTGGTATTATACCTATCGTCAGTTATCAGTTCCCAGGTGACATGAGTACAGCTTAGTCCGCTGACTTGACACTGGCACTTCGCCTCGAGTGTGTTCCCACTGCATTTTGATCACTACCCTACCACGGCTCAAAGGAGTCGTGCAAACAGGTAGTGGTTGGGTGCAGTCCCGAAACACTTGGAGGCAGTGCCGGTTAGACAGGATTCGTCTCTCCCGGTATTGGGGGTTGACATCGCGCTGTGTCTAGGAGAGCCATTACACGAGTAGTCCCTGGCCAGGGCAATCGAGATATACTGGTAGGTTTCCAGTGTTATCTCAGGGTGTTTTGGGCTTCACTCCGACACGACTTGTACCGCTATTGGGGGACTGACGTTTTACCGCCCCCTAGGCCCGACATGCGACGTATCAGACGAACAGACCGGACTGTACGGAGAATGTCACATTCAGACTCAGTAGGAGTTCAGATGGGGTTCACCTCGTCAGCCTTCTTGTCGGCACCTACCTGGGGACCGTTACGCACAGCTAGTGCCGCTTGCGGTCTGTGGTTAAACCCACTGCCAGCGTAGTGTCGAGTCTTTAGAGTCCCACACAGAGGGCATTCGCCTCTGGGCAAAACAGAGTAGAGGTCGCATGGTTTTGCGACAGGGTTCGTTCTCATCCGCGCACTTGTGCACGTTTGGAGTCCGGACGGATTATACTGGCAGGCTCTGGTTTGAGCCAGATACTGGTATATATATTTGGGGTTGCTTTTATATCTTGGTATTCTTGTTCCTCGGAACGAGAATGCAGGTGTGTATGCACAGTTGCTTGAGGCGGAGGATGAGGTATTTCATTAGGGTTTCGGAACGGGTGCGTATGCACAGTTGACAGTTATCATTTTCCAAACCCTAATGGATTTATGAATTATCTATTAATAATAGTAATTAAATGAGAATAATGTTATGGTTGATTTTGTTGACTTGTTGACCGTGGTTGACTTGTTGACCATGGTTGAATGTTGACCACCATCATGCTTTGAAAAGTCCTCCTTGATTCATGCTTACATTTCATTAAATGAAGCATGGTAGTGGTCATTCCAAATTACCATCAACTATTCTTATTTTGAATTATTATTATTTAGATAATTCTTTTCTTTTGGCATTATGGTTGCAAGAAAGAAAAGATTGCTCATTCTATCATTTAGCTTCTCTCTCCTCACTTCATCTTCTTCTTCCTCTAGCTCAAGGTGATTCCTTCTCATGTGTTGAGAATCCTTCACCTTGAAAAGAAAACAACCCCTAGACACTCTCTACTCTCTCTAGGGTTCAAGGTTTAGCAAGCCGGAAATCCTAGTTCACTCAAAGATCGAGGAAGAGCCCAAAGGATGAAGCCCTCAGGTGGATCTATCTTCGGCAAAGAGGAGACGAGGAGGGGAAGCCATTCAAGCTACTACAAAGAACAAGAAAGAAGAACAACAACAAAAAGAGAAGGAGTTCAAGTTGAGGTATAACCACTTTGCATAGTAGTTAACTCTTCTTTGCAAGTATGCTAGTTTAGTTTAGCAAAGATCCGGCTTTTACGGTCCATGTTACAAAGTTTAGAAAAATTTTGATTTACCGTTTCCGCAACCCCGAAAGTACCGGGAGAGGTAACGTGGACCTAACAGTGGTATCAGAGCCTAACTAAACTTAAACTAGCTTGGTAGCGAAGTGTATGGTTCGAAACCGAAAAATCGCAAAACCGGAAAAACCAAAACCCTAAGTTTCTGTTGAATTTTTTTCTGCTCTAAATGAAAAACTTTATACTTGTAAATTCGGCTCAGGGTTTTGTTTGAACACACAAGAAATACGATGCCCTAATTCATTTAAACGGCCGCGCTTCCGCGGCACGAGGTAGGCATGTGCCGCGGAAGCGCCGCAGTTTGTTTTCCTCTCTGCATCGTTTTTCGTGCAGTGTTCTTCTGGTGGGATTTTGGGATTTTTCAGATATATTATATGTGCCCAGATTTTCCAGAACTGAAATTCACTTTTGGGGTCCTATAATTCCGTATTTTTTCCGAACTTCACTGCACTTTGGCTATGTTGGTTATATCTGTATTGCTTGCATGTATTGAACGTCGGCTAATCGCTATAAGTCGATTAGTCGGGGTTATACATGATCTGTGTTTGATATTGGAATGTGTATATGAATCTGTTGGACTGTCGCGGGTGAATAGCCGGGTTGGGTGTGAGATGAGCTTTTGTTTTTCTTTCATTCATTGTAAATGTAAATTGATGTAATAATATTATTTGTTTGGCCGCACAACCGGGTCGGGGTTGTAGCCGTCATTGTATAATTCTTTTTACTGTTTTTGCTCCTAGGATAGACCCATGGAGGGGTGCACAAACTGCCAAGTACTTGGCGGGTAGTTTGCCGCACCCGTAGGGGTCTTAGGTGGGGTATTTGGCTATTCACCGCGACCGTGTAATCCGCTTTTCGTTGCAGGCTCGAAAGGATTGCGGATTGCTAGTATATCCAATGTATTCATCTGTGATCTGTAATGTCTATCATTGCTTTACTATTTAGGCGTTGCTTATGTTTTACAGCCGCGCTAGCCCAGCCCCCGCTCTGTCGTTAGTTAAGTAACCTAACGAGTGATGACGGGACCCCGTGGCAAATGCGAATGGCATAAGCGTACGTCATATTTTGGTTGTTTTCTGCAATGGTAGGATTAAATGATGGGACGCATTAAAAGAACTAATGCAAGAATATCACGCATTAAAAGAACTAATGCAAGAAAATAAACCTAAAAGACGTTGTTGGAACAAGTTTTTCAAAAAGCTGTTATTACAAGGACGTTCATCTTTTTGTTTTGCATCGAGGTATTCGGTTATGAATGCCCAGCACCTCAATCGACGAGGCAAGGGCCGAGATCCCCTCATCGGGAGTGACCCCTTGGACAAAAGGTTTTGCGTCAGGGTAATAACTTCACCATAGTCGATTATTCTTGTTTTGCATCGAGGTATTCATCTTACGAATGCCCAACACCTCACTCGACGAGGAAAGAGCCGAGATCCCTTCACAGGGAGTGACCTCTTTAGCAAAAGTTTTTCGCCACTATGTTTTCAAAAGGATGTATCACGTTCCTTCAACGATATCAAGTTCATTACGTTAACGGGTTTTTCGCCAAAAACCCAGCCGTAGCCCTCCGTCGTTTCGGATAATTAATACTTAGTATTCGTGCTGCGTTTGTTGATTATTCATCAAGACACGGTGAACGGTAGCTAAGTAGTAATTTTCTGTTGCACTAAAAGATGTGATTGGTTAGGACGGTCGCATGATTTTGTTGATTATTCGTCAAGGATCATGCGGGCGGGTCTAATGCAATCCTGGATAACGACGGGTTGAACTTGACTAGGACCTTTTGATTTGTTGATTATTCGTCAAGGTCACTTGGGTCCTAGGGGCGAAAACCACATCGGGAGTTTCAAAAGAACTGAAACTTGCAGATTTAGCATACCTTCTGGAGTGTGGTGACTAGAGTGGATTCCGTCTAGGTTATCACACAATGACAGTTGGATCCCGATCCCACTGATGAGTTGGTTTACTCTCGGGAGATTATTTCACTTAACGATCAATGCTATAAACCTAGTAGTGTCTAGAAAGGTGTTAGCGGGGTTACGCCCCCAGGGAAAAGAGGTTCTTTAATTAAGGAACTTCGCGAAAGCGTTGGAAAACCTCCCTCGAAGTACCGACACTAGCCTGGCTGAAAGGTTAAGCAAGTATTGTGACGTGAATTAAAACCCGGCTAGTTCTTCTTTTAAAAAGGTTTTAAGAAGAATTTGAGTAAACAGTGGGAGACATCCTGGTTAGATAAATTAATAAACCAATCTAATCTTGCAAGAGCATACGCTGAGTGTTTCTTTTCTCTCTCTCCAGGCAGCAACCTTTTCACGCCCTAATTAAGATAATAAAATGTATCGCTTGACCGATCCGAATTCTTATTCGGGACTGGGGAAAGTTGGTTCAGCTCTAACTTATGACAACAGTCATGAGTATGAGAATGGGAAAGAGGAAAGTATGGATTTCCAGGATGCCCAGTCGAAGAAGAAGCATGGTTTTGCATCTACTTCAGGTGTTCTTGTAATTGAGAACTGTTTTACGGTCAGCCCTACCTCCTGGGTACTTGATACCGGATCAGGATCTCATATCTGTAATTTATTGCAGGGACTGAGAAAAAGTAGGAAAGTTGCACCGGGTAATATGTCGCTCAGAGTAGCGAACGGAGCACAAGTTAATGCGGCAGCCATCGGTGAATATCACCTAGTATTGCCAAATGGCAAGACTATGATTTTGAACAATTGCTACTATGTACCCTCCATGGTTTGCAACATCATATCAGTTTCTTTACTCGATAAAGATAGATATAAGTTTGTTCTTGAAAAGAATATCATGAACATTTACCTTGATAAGGTACTGGTTGCAGAGGGTACACTGTTTAATGGTATTTACGTTCTAAATCAGAACACAGTTCTCAATATACAAAACACACGCAAGAGGAAGAATTCAGATACAAATGAATCCTACTTGTGGCATTGTAGACTTGGTCATGTCGGAGAGAAAAGACTGAGTAAGTTGCATAAAGATGGACTCTTGGATGCGTTCGAGTTTTCATCTTATGAAACTTGTCAGTCTTGTCTCAAAGGGAAGATGACCAAATCTCCGTTCACCGGACATGGAGAAAGAGCAGCAGAGCTCTTGGGACTCATACATAGTGATGTATGTGGTCCGATGTCTACACATGCAAGGGGTGGGTTCTCGTACTTCATCACATTCACTGACGATCTCTCTAGGTTCGGATATGTGTATCTGATGAAACACAAATCTGAAGCTTTTGAGAAATTCAAGGAATTTAGAAAGGAAGTAGAGAACCAGACAGGCAAAAGTATCAAGATCCTCCGGTCTGACAGGGGAGGGGAGTACTTAAGCACGGAATTCCTAGATTACTTAAAAGAGAATGGTATTCTCTCTCAGCTTACTCCTCCTTATACACCACAGCACAACGGTGTTTCGGAGCGGAGGAATCGTACTCTACTGGATATGGTTCGCTCCATGATGAGTAGTGCTGAGTTACCTCTTTCATTCTGGGGACATGCGCTTCAGACAGCGGCATACCTTTTGAATCAAGTTCCGTCCAAATCTGTGCCTATAACTCCGTATGAAATATGGAGCAGTAAGAAACCATGTCTGAAGTTTATTAAGATATGGGGTTGTCCGGCCTATGTGAAAACACAGAAACCGGACAAGTTAGAGGCACGGTCAGTTCTCTGTAAATTTGTGGGATATCCTAAAGACTCACTAGGATATCTGTTCTACCACACTGAGGAACAGAAGGTGTTTGTATCTCGCCACGCCACCTTCTTAGAAAGGGAGTTTCTTGCAAAAGAAACTAGTGGGAGTTCGGTAGAACTGGAAGAAATTCAGCGACCACAAAATGTAACTGAAAATTTGGAGGAACCGCTAGATTCTATAACCCCAGACGAACCTCAGCCACTCCGCAGATCTGGTAGGATTTCTCATCCGCCCGAGAGATACTACGGTTTTCTCATAGACGGGGATCGAGAGGATTGCTTCTTGGAAGAAGATGACCCTACCAGTTTCAGGCAGGCCATTATCAGTAGGGACTCTGATAAGTGGCAGGAAGCAATGCAATCTGAAATGGAGTCCATGTACGCCAATAAAGTGTGGACCATGGATATTGCTCCACCTGGGGTAAAACCCGTTGGATGCAAATGGATCTACAAAAGGAAACTTGGTGTAGATGGGCAGGTGGAAACCTATAAAGCTAGACTCGTTGCAAAAGGTTTTCGTCAAAGACCTGGTTTGGACTATGATGAAACCTTTTCTCCGGTGGCTATGCTCAAATCCATTCGGATCCTACTTGCCATTGCTGCCTTCTATGACTATGAAATCTGGCAGATGGATGTTAAAACGGCTTTCCTAAACGGTTGTTTGGAAGAGTGCGTTTACATGGATCAACCAGAAGGTTTCGTAGACAGTGGGAGCAGCGGAAAGGTGTGCAAGTTGCTTAAATCCATTTATGGATTAAAGCAGGCATCGCGGAGCTGGAACATCTGTTTTGATGAGGCAATCAAGGAATTTGATTTCATCAAGAACGAAGATGAACCCTGTGTATATAAGAAGATTGTAGGACGAACTGTCGTATTCCTAGTCTTGTACGTGGACGACATTCTTTTGATAGGAAATGATATTCCTATGCTACAATCGGTCAAGCTATTTTTGTCACAAAGGTTCTCCATGAAGGACCTGGGTGATGCCTCGTACATTCTGGGGATCAAGATCTATAGAGATAGATCCAAGAAACTATTGGGACTTTCGCAGTCCAGGTACATAGAGACCGTACTAAAGAGATTTAGTATGGAGGGTTCCAAGCGCGGTAACATACCCGCATTGCACGGAATTACCCTCTCTAAGAAGATGTCTCCTAAGACTGACGAGGAGAGGGTTCGCATGAGCACTATACCCTACGCTTCGGCGGTAGGATCTATAATGTATGCGATGCTATGTACAAGACCAGATGTAGCTTACGCGTTGAGCGCGGTAAGCCGGTATCAGTCAGACCCAGGGGAGGACCACTGGACAGCAGTGAAGAACATTCTCAAGTACCTGAGAAGGACTAAGGAGATGTTCTTGGTTTACGGTAATGGAGACCTCCGGGTCGAGTCCTTTGCCGATACAAGCTTCCAGAGTGACAAAGATGACAGCAAGTCCGTCTCGGGTTTTGTGTTTACCCTCAACGGAGGGGCGGTATGTTGGAGGAGTTCCGAGCAGGAAACCGTCGCAGACTCGACGATGGAGGCTGAATACATTGCTGCAAGCGATGCCGCAAAAGAAGCGGTCTGGATGAAGAAGTTCATTAGTGAACTTCAGGTGGTTCCGTCCATTGTTGACCCAATACCTTTGTATTGCGATAACAATGGGGCTATAGCTTTAGCGAAGGAACCAAGGTCCCATCAGAAATCCAGGCACATCTTAAGGCGGTATCACCTGATCAGGGAGATCATTGATCGACAGGAGATCGAGGTGCGGAGAGTAGACACAAAGGACAACACTGCGGACCCATTCACGAAGGCTTTACCCCAGACTCAGTTCGAGCGGCTGATCGAGATGATAGGTCTTCGATACGCCAGTACATGGCCTTAGTGCAAGTGGGAGATTGTTAGTGTATATGCCCTAGAGGCCATTACTGTATCATACTAGTATGTATATTATTTGATGGAAGCTTGGGATATTCACAGTTGTACAGACAATCTTGCTCAATATAGTAGTATGCTACTTGGTTTGTCTCTGCTTTAATGTGTACATGTGTGTTTATTTATTATATCACCTATACGCATTAGTAGAGCCCTTAGGATCTTTGCTTGATTACCGGCGTTGTGATGGCGATCACACTCGTGGGGGCTGGGTAATCTACAAGCATATCCTTATACACGTCCCTGGTCATGGGAGTATCGAGATAGGGCATCGATGCTCCGGAGTAGACTAGCGTATGCGCTTCTCATCCCAGCATGGGAGACGGTCTGTCCCACAGCCGTCGGTACGTCGTACTTGAGATAGTATGCGGGTGCTCGTTAGGTTATGAGTACACTGGACAGGACTCGTCGGGAACTGACAGGTTGGTATTATACCTATCGTCAGTTATCAGTTCCCAGGTGACATGAGTACAGCTTAGTCCGCTGACTTGACACTGGCACTTCGCCTCGAGTGTGTTCCCACTGCATTTTGATCACTACCCTACCACGGCTCAAAGGAGTCGTGCAAACAGGTAGTGGTTGGGTGCAGTCCCGAAACACTTGGAGGCAGTGCCGGTTAGACAGGATTCGTCTCTCCCGGTATTGGGGGTTGACATCGCGCTGTGTCTAGGAGAGCCATTACACGAGTAGTCCCTGGCCAGGGCAAGCGAGATATACTGGTAGGTTTCCAGTGTTATCTCAGGGTGTTTTGGGCTTCACTCCGACACGACTTGTACCGCTATTGGGGGACTGACGTTTTACCGCCCCCTAGGCCCGACATGCGATGTATCAGACGAACAGACCGGACTGTATGGAGAATGTCACATTCAGACTCAGTAGGAGTTCAGATGGGGTTCACCTCGTCAGCCTTCTTATCGGCATCTACCTGGGGACCGTTACGCACAGCTAGTGCCGCTTGCGGTCTGTGGTTAAACCCACTGCCAGCGTAGTGTCGAGTCTTTAGAGTCCCACACAGAGGGCATTCGCCTCTGGGCAAAACAGAGTAGAGGTCGCATGGTTTTGCGACAGGGTTCGTTCTCATCCGCGCACTTGTGCACGTTTGGAGTCCGGACGGATTATACTTGCAGGCTCTGGTTTGAGCCAGATACTGGTATATATATATTTGGGGTTGCTTTTATATCTTGGTATTCTTGTTCCTCGGAACGAGAATGCAGGTGTGTATGCACAGTTGCTTGAGGCGGAGGATGAGGTATTTCATTAGGGTTTCGGAACGGGTGCGTATGCACAGTTGACAGTTATCATTTTCCAAACCCTAATGGATTTATGAATTATCTATTAATAATAGTAATTAAATGAGAATAATGTTATGGTTGATTTTGTTGACTTGTTGACCATGGTTGACTTGTTGACCATGGTTGAATGTTGACCACCATCATGCTTTGAAAAGTCCTCCTTGATTTATGCTTACATTTCATTAAATGAAGCATGGTAGTGGTCATTCCAAATTACCATCAACTATTCTTATTTTGAATTATTATTATATAGATAATTCTTTTCTTTTGGCATTATGGTTGCAAGAAAGAAAAGATTGCTCATTCTATCATTTAGCTTCTCTCTCCTCACTTCATCTTCTTCTTCCTCTAGCTCAAGGTGATTCCTTCTCATGTGTTGAGAATCCTTCACCTTGAAAAGAAAACAACCCCTAGACACTCTCTACTCTCTCTAGGGTTCAAGGTTTAGCAAGCCGGAAATCCTAGTTCACTCAAAGATCGAGGAAGAGCCCAAAGGATGAAGCCCTCAGGTGGATCTATCTTCGGCAAAGAGGAGACGAGGAGGGGAAGCCATTCAAGCTACTACAAAGAACAAGAAAGAAGAACAACAACAAAAAGAGAAGGAGTTCAAGTTGAGGTATAACCACTTTGCATAGTAGTTAACTCTTCTTTGCAAGTATGCTAGTTTAGTTTAGCAAAGATCCGGCTTTTACGGTCCATGTTACAAAGTTTAGAAAAATTTTGATTTACCGTTTCCGCAACCCCGAAAGTACCGGGAGAGGTAACGTGGACCTAACACTTTGTAAACTGGACATCATACTCAGACACCGTCATCAATGGGGTCTTGATCAAGGCCTCGAAACTACGAGCTCTGGCGTCACGAATGCTCTCCGGAAGGAAATGAGCTAAAAAGACTGTTGTAAACTCGGTCCAGGTCATGGGAGGTAGACCTGCAGCTCAACCTCTCAGAACTGACTCCCACCATATCTGCATGAGGCCCTCTAGTCGGAAACTCGCCAGCTCTACCCATCGGTCATCAGAACACCTCAGCGAGCGGCAGATCCTGGCCAAACTGTCAAGAAACGTCTGCGGGTCCTCCACTGCATCGGTACCCGTGAAGACTGGAGGTCTCAGCCTCATGAACTCCTGTAGCGAAACCGGGATGGTCGCGGTGGTAGTAGTAGGAGCCGGTATCATAGTAGTCTGGGATGTAGTGGGTACGTCCTCCGGCCTCGGTGCACGACTGGCCGCAACTAAGGATCCCACCATCTGACGTAGCTCCTGCATACTCCTCATCATCTGTCGCAGCTCCTCCATACCAGTCTCAAGCCTATCCACACGGCCTGGGGAAGGCGGATCAGTCTGCCCCTGCGGTGTATGCATACCACCCTGCTCAGTCCTAGTTTCGGACGAGCCAGCTCGAATCTCGTCTCGGGTGGCAACCCTCTGCGCTCTGGTAGCCCTCTGCGGCATAGTGACTGGTACAGAAAACAAGACAATAAGAACGGTGCAATAGAAACGTAGGATACACGGAATTGAAGAAGGAATTTCAAGCAAGTATATCCTAAAATCACTTAGGCGGAGTACCGTATCGCAAGTATGCCGCGGACATACGTACACTACGTCACCATGCTTAAGTCACTTACTCCATCTACTAAGGGTCATCCTACACTCAGAAAGGTGAAACCTATCGCTTTGATACCAACTTTGTCACGACCCGCAAGGTACGGAACGCGACCGGCACTTAAGTTACGACACGTCTCAAGGCGTCCGTAAAATAAGTAAACCGAAGCCCAGAATACAAAACCCAATTAAGAATTAGAGTGAAGGAAGCCAATTT
Organism: Agapanthus africanus; assembly: GCA_030015575.1. Taxonomy (NCBI): domain Eukaryota; kingdom Viridiplantae; phylum Streptophyta; class Magnoliopsida; order Asparagales; family Amaryllidaceae; genus Agapanthus; species Agapanthus africanus. The sequence goes on from JASDDO010000026.1 coordinate 247,344,620, forward strand.
ATTTAAAGCATTTTACTCCATTAAACCACATCGAGTTTCCTTTTTAAAACAACTTTCCCTTTTTGCAAAAATTCCGGCAGAACCTCCTTTGAAAAAACAAGCCCCAAACGGGTACAAACAGGAAAAAGGCATCCCCAAGCGGGAGCTAGCTCTTCGCCTCAAGGCGGTCATAAATCCCACGCAATATAAATACAGTGTGCATAAATAAGAATGAAAGCACAGATAAAATAACATGTCGACTCAAGTGAGCTCGACCCCACATAACATAAATCCATAAGTCTCACAACCTCGTCTCTAGGTCAATATACAGTAATCCAAATAAACTGGTACAGCTGAAATAGTAGTAGTAGATGGAGTACTCTAGATACAAGGATCATAATAAGGCGATACAAAATGATAACAACCCACCTATGAGCAAAAGCCTTGAATCCAGGCAAAGAGAGCAAAAGAGGCAAAAGTGTCCGCCGCTACAGTGCGGACGGAACGGACCTGCAGAAAAGCTATGGCACAATGGGGGTGAGTTGCCAGCTCGCGAGTAATAAATAACATCTACAAAGGCTATCGCATGTATGCACACAAGTATCCTGGCATCTCTAAACAGGTATGGCTATAGGCACTAGCAGGTATGTATGCATCATCAATGTGCTAACAAGTATGAATGTCACATGGATGTACTAACATGTATGTATACTATATGAGTCAACTCAAGATCTCAACATGTAAGTACAAGAACTATTTTTCTTTGTTTTTGAAACTCTTTTTTGTATCAGCATAATATCCATGAAATCAACAAAATCCGTGTCTAACAACGACACCTCAAAACTGTCTCAATCCCATATATCCATGTCAAGTATCTCTGATCTCAGCCATCCGGCTGATCCATCCCAAATATCCATATCTCAAACTAGCGGCCACGGTCAGTATCCTCTGGATATCCGCCGTGCCAAATGAAGTCACCGGTAGGTAGTCCATCCCCTGCCAGGCTCAACGCCATCTCCTGCAATCTTATTGCCCCGGGATACCTTACCGGGCCCACCATGTACCCTAGACGGTTCATCCACCTCCTCGAAACGGGTCCCGAGAACACAAAAAACTCATGGTGTACGACACTTTACATCACCAGAAAACCGCAACTTTTATATTTTAAAAGATCATAAGTTTCAAATCTTGCGGATTTTCCCCGAAATCCAGAAATATCCTAAATCTCATGAAATCATCATGGGTGCATATGTCAATGTATCAATGTTCAAATTGCAATGTATGATTTATACTAGGCATGAGCAATTGATGTAATGATATATATGCACGAGAATAACAATTCTTATGATTTCATTTTTAATATTTATTGCAATAGAACAGGTCTAAGCAATTAACAAGTTCAGATTTATAGTTATCTAGTGTCGTGGCATGGCAATTACCAGGGTGTGGGTGTACACATGAATTGTGCTCGTACTGCATATAAAAACCTGGTAATGGTGCATGTGTCCTACAGAATGAGTTTGTGCATATGGGTACAACATATAGATCCTAACTGCAGCAATTACCATGCAAGTATTATCAATTCTAATGTCACATGCAATGTTAAACTTTACTATTTTCAAGTTTACTAAATCTATCGGGCGACTTGCGCCATCCAAACGATCGTCCCACGTAGATGTTAAATCTATTCACCCGTGATCCCACGCTAGGTATGTCCGACCACCTGCTTTCCTTTCTCTTCCGCGCTTGAAGTCCCTGCCGGCGAACCTAGAATTTACAACAGTCCCAATATATCAGGAAAATCCTGCAAAACACGATATATCGATAAAAAGGATACGCGTGCGTGAAACTAAAACGCGCGTGCACACGACACGTCGCGACACGCACAAACCCACCAGAACCCATCTGACACGCTGTATCGCGCAGCGCGCCACAGAACCATGCGTATCACGCGTGTGTCGCACAAGTCTTAAAACATCGAAAACACGTTATTGGCTCCAGATTTTGCCTCTGGACCTAACTTAAAAAGTTACAGATGCCAGCAGACCAAGCTACCAAGCAGAGCCCCATACCCGAAATCCTAACACCGCACTCCCCACTCTGGCCGCAAATTGCGGCCAGATCGAAGAAATCGGCGGCCTCCAATGTGAGGTGGGTCCCCGTGCTTTGTGTGTGTGTCCCTGCTAGTCTCACCATACCGCAGTTTTCTCAATTTCATTCTGAAGGGCTCGGGTCAACAGCAGATCTAATAGAGGCTAAAAAGTCGCTAAAACTGCTAAATTACGCCAAGTCGGATAAATCGGGTATTTTTATGAAATCTGGGGCAATTCTCTGGTTAACTGGTCTCAACAACACCTAATTAGGTTATTCTAACCATCACAACCATTACATTCTCAAAATTCCCCTAATTTATCCCAAAACTACCACTAAACATATAATAAACACTAAATAAGCTATATAACCATAACTTTAACAAATAAGGGTTGGGTTAGGGGGTTATACCTCTAGAGACCCTAGATGAAGGAGAAGAGAAGAAGGAGGAAGGTATGTGCTGATGCTACAGCCCCTGGTGCCGCAAACTTAGCTGGAAAAGAGCTGATTTGCAACTTGCTGTACTGGCTGAAACCTACAGAAGTTGTTGTTGTTACTACTGTTTGTGATGGTGTTGTTGTTGTTGTGGTGTTGCAAGTGGCAAGGGTTGAGGTAATGTTAAGGGAAGGTGAAATAAGTCATTTCAAATTAAGATAATGTGTTGTGGGGGAGGTGTTATGTAAAGAGTTGGGGCTGATGTAGCAGCTGTTGCTGCTGATGTTCTGATGCAACAGGCTGATGCTGATTGTAACAGCAAAGCTGATGCTATGATGTTGGTTTGGAGGCTGATGGTGTGTTGTTGGTGGCTATGCTGATGTTGTTTTGATGGCTGATGATGTGCTGTTTTTTTGTGGTTGTAGTAGCTGCTGAATCTAAGGGGTAGGTAGCTGATACTAATGATGTTGTTGGGATCTGATGTGTTGCTGCTGATGCTGATGCATGGCTGAAGTTTGGGCTGAAGGAGTTGTTTTGGTGGCTAAAAGATGATGTTTGGTGTGTGAGTGAGAGGGAGAGAAGAGAGTGAAATGAGAGTGTGAAAGGGAGTGTGAGAGACACATGCAAAAAGTATTGAAATGAAATAGGATGTGACATAACCATAGCCACCATTCACTCTTCCCTCATTAAATGCTTGCATGCCATCCATCACAATCTCTCTTTCTCATCACAAGTCAACCATTACCCTATTCACCCTTAACCAAACCTAAAACTCATAATTAACTCAATTATCTTAACCAAGGGCCTAACCCACCATGGTTGGCTAAACATGGTTAACCCACTATGCACACCCAAACTTGGTAACCCTAGGCTTAACCCTAGCTATCATGCACAACTGTGTGTGGTCGAGATAAAATTCTACAAAAATAACCGTAAAACCAGATAAATTACTAGAAACCCGTTTTGGTAAACTGTTTACCAAAAACCCCACATTAACACACAATTACAACTAACCCTAAACTCAGGTGTTACATAGGCAGTATGCCCTGTCGGGCTCATCGTCTACACCTCGATCTTCTTACCCCGGGGTACCTTACCGGGTCCACCATGTACCTGCTGACGGTTCATCCAACTCCTCAAATCGGGTCTCGAAATCCATCTCATAACCGAAAAAACATCATGGTGGACGACTCATACATCACGAGAAAACCGCACATTTCATTTTAAAGAGAGAGAGAGAGAGAGAGATGTTTACACACACACACACACACACACACACACACACACACACACACACACACATATATATATATATATATTCTTACGGTTTTCTCCCAAATCCAGGAAATCTCATGAAAATCCGAAATCCAATCATCAATAGCAAGTAAATAGTGAATATCAACATAAAACTCCATGACACTGCATAACAGTGAATAATAATATGCATGCAGTAGCAAGTAATAACTGCAATGTCTAAACTAGCATGAGTACGCTAATATCATGTCGAACTATCAGTTAACAAGCTATATCCATGAGTGATATTCTCTAATGTGTTCGTGACATGACTATTACCAATGATGATGTGTGTGAGCCGGCAAGCAAGTATAAGTGGAACATACGCATCATCGGTAATGGTGCTGGTGTCCTGACAGCAGGCTTCATGATAATTACAGATAACATATGCACAAGCATGCAATGCGATTAAACATCATGAATATACAGAAAGCGATGTAGTAACAGCAACACCGAATACTATACCTATGCAAAATACGAGGCATACCATTTGGTATTTAAAATACTCACGATTCTCCACTTTTGAAAAAGTGTATGACTCGAGCCCAGTCAAAAGGGTAAGGGAATCCACCTAAGTCTGAGTCGATCTATATACATAGCTAGTAGTCGGTGATCTCGATGTTGGAGATAGTGCGCTCAGAGTCAATTATTGGATCACAGGCATGAGATTGCAATGATTGATGGAGGACCTATCCCGATTGGACAGTCTTACTCAAGATGATAGTATGCTATCTGGTTTATCTTTATCATCGTGTACTGCTTTAGGTGACCTTACAGGTCGCTATTACACGTTGATAGAGCCCCTAGGATTCTTGCTTGACTGCCAGCAGTATGAGGGAGATCATATACGTGGGAGCTTGGGTCTATAAGCACATCCTTAAAAGGTCCCTAGTCGTGGGGGTTTCGAGACTGGGCATCGATACTCCATTGGTAGACTAGTGTATACAGTCGAGACCCCAACGAGGGGCGGTGGCTGGTCTCACAAGCCACTGGTGTCAGTTGGTTCATCTAAGATATATATACAGGTGCTCATTGGATTATGAGTACACCGGACAGGACTCACCGGGAACAAGCTAGTTGGGATTATACCAGACGTCAGATAGCAGTTCCCTGGTGACATGTGTACAGGTTGGTTTATCGACCTGAGATCGTCATTTGTCTCGTGTGAGTTCCCACTGTGCTTTGATTACTACCCTACCATGGATCAAAGGAGTCGTGCAAACAGGTTTTAGTTGGGTACAGTCCCGAGCCACATGGAGGCAGCGAGTGGATCTGCAGGGGTTCGTCTCTCCCGGTATTGGGGGTGAGGTCGCGCTGTATCTAGGAGAGCCATTACACAAAGCCCTCGGCCGAGGCAGGAGATTTACTGGTAGGTATTCCAGTAGTATCTCTGGGTGTTCTGGGCTTCACTCCGACACGACTTGTACCGCTTTTGGGGGTCTGACTTTTACCAACCCCTGGGCCCGCCATGCGATACTCATAGACGAACGGACCGAACCGTACGGATATTGTCACTGACAGGCTCAGTAGGGTGTCAAGATGAGTTCGCTCATCGACGTCCCTTTTGGTCAATAGCTGGTAGCCCGTCACGTATGGCTAATACCTCTGACGTGTTAGTGGTTAAATCTACAGCCATAACATTAACGAGTCTTTAGAGTCCACCACACACAGTTACTCAAGTTTCGGGCGAATTAGAGGCCGTATGGAGATATGGCAGGGTGCGATCTAATACGTGAGGTATTGTACGGATCAAGATCGGACGGATAATACTAGCGGGCTTTGGTTTAAGCCGGATCCTAGTATTGTACAGTGTAGATTTTGTCTCTTTGCATTTGTATTCAGTGGGAATACAAGTGCGGGCATGTATATGTAGTCGCAGGGTTTTCCTGTAATTTATTACGGGATCAGTTTTCTGAAGTTGCCAGTTTGCATTCCGTTCCGGCCAGTTTTCCTTTGTTCCTTCCCGGCCGGACTTTTCCGATGGAGGGGCTTATTTGCAGTTGTGCAAATTATCTTTTGTGGAGGGTTTCTTTGTGAAATGGTGGCATCATGATGTTTCTTGCATGATGAGATTCATTTTCCATCACTTGGTTGCATTAATTGAGATTAGAATGGATTAGAAGTTGATGTGAGGCTTGCTTTTGGATGTGGTCACCTCTCTTGATTCTTACACTCACTTCCCTTCTTGGTTTTGGTATTTTTCCTTCCACCATTTCACATAAGGGGCCGGCCACTTTTGAGGGAGAGAATGAGAAAGTTCATTTTTGATGAGGGGAATTATTGATATCTCATTTTGATGCTTGCTAAATTCTCAACCTCTCTCCAAAGTTCTTTGATTCCTCTATCATGGCAACTTCACTGCCCCAAATGAGACAATGTTTTCTACACTACACCTACAGCATCTATTAGACATGTCGGCTCGCCAACTTCGCGCCCGAGTTGCCTCGGTCCAGAGGTTGGAGCCCGTAAAAGAACCCGGCGATGTGGTGCCCGTTTCGACGAGGAGGCGACGACCAGAGATTCCGCGAGGAGATCGGAGTGGAGACGAAGACCGAAGGACACGGATCGCTTGGTATCTCTCTACCCATTCTCTTGGTAGCTAGGATTAGGTTAATGGTTACGATCCGGGTTTTATTGTCCGCAGTAGCGCCGGTTTAAAGTTAAGAAATTTTTTATTCCGCATTTTGGCCTCGAGTAGACGGCCGGGGCGCTGCCGTGGCACAACATGATATCAGAGCCACTCCATTAACCTTGTCTAGCTTGCTCTAGTATGTTTAGAACTCGATCGAATAAAAATCCTAAAAACTGTATTTTCTAGTGCTCAGGTTTCTGTCGAATTTTTTTTAGCTCTAAAAATTTTTCAGGTCATTGCAGAAACATGAGCAGAGAATTCTAAGCATTCTGGGAAAATTCGATGCAATGATTCCTCAGTACGACCGCGGAAACACGGCCAAATCCCTGCTTTGGCCGCGGTTCCACGGTGGGAAAGTGTTCTCATTGCACCAAATTTTCACAGTAGGCTTCTGGTTAGGAAATGGGGGTTTTAGGATATTCTTTTTGGGCCCAGATTTTCTGTGAGTACTACAGTAGTGCTTGGGGCCCACTTCGATAAATTTGATCGATCGAAAATTTTAAGCATGTTAGTTCACAGTATTTACATTATATCTACGACCGTGAATGTCACTCGATCGGTAAATCCAGTCTATCTGCTATATCCCTTTTAGACGGATTTGCGAACGTGACATTCACGTTGATGTTCTGTGTTGTGCTGTGATGTTGCGGATCTGTCGTGGTGGATAGCCTGGATGCAATGGTAGTACAGTTTGGCTGTATATGTACATTTGATATTGCGGGCGAGCGTCCGACATATGGACTGCCGTTACTGCCAGTTTGTATATTATTCTTTTGGGGCACGACCGGGCTGAGGTCGATGTACCCGTTGTATGTATATTTTACTTTCTGTACTAGGATTGCCCCACAGAGGGGTGCATGGATAGCCAGGTTCTAGAAGGCAACGGGCCCGCATCTCATGGCATTAAGACGGAGGGGGCTTCACTCTAGAATTGGCGGGCTATTCGCCGCACTCGTAGGGGGTACAGGTTGACCCAGGAGGGGTGGCCAAGTTACCGGATTCCGTGAAGTGCTGGGTGGTCCATTCACGTTGCTGAAGGGAGCTGCCTCGCTTCAGGTTTTGGCGGGTAACTTGCCGTGCCCGTAGGGGTCTAGGATTTCATTGCACAGGCTATCCACACGACCAGGGGAACATCGGGTTTCAGCAGCGGCTCTATGAAACTCGGGGCTTCCAGATATCTGTTTTGTTCTGTGATGCTTATTACATTTCTGTGATGTTGCATTTTATCACGCCTTGAGTGATTATAATATATTGTTATATATACTAGTAGATGTTGTATATGTTTTGTATCCGCGCTAGTCCAGTCCCCGCTCTGTCGTTACTTAAGTAACCTAACGGGTGATGACGGGACCCAGTGGCGAAAGCGGATGGCATATACGTACATCGTATTTTCGTACTTTATTGGTGTGATCATTTGATGGGACTGCGTTGATTCGGATCAATGCAAGCTAAACAAACCTATTCAGATGTTGTTGGAACAATTTTTCAAAAAGCTGTTATTGCAAAAACGTTCTCTTTTGTTTTGCACAGTGGTATTCAGTTGGAATATCCTGCACCCCAGTCGACGAGGCAAGGGCCGAGATCCCTTCACCGGGAGTGACCCCTTGGACAGAAGTTTGCGTCAGGGTAATAACTTCACAATAGCCGATTACTTTTTGCTTTGCATCGTGGTATTCAGTTGGAATATTCTGCACCTCATTCTACGGGGAAAGAGCCGAGATCCCTTCACCGGGAGTGACCTCTTTAGCAAAGGTTTTCGTCACTATATTTTTATAAAAAGGCTATGCAGTTCCTTCAACGATATCAAGTTCATTACGTTAAATGTTTTTCTCCAAAAACTAGATGTAGCCCTCCGTCATTTCTTACAAGCATTGCTTAGTATTCGTGCTGCGTTTGTTGACTGTGTCAAGGCATAGTGTACGGTAGCTAAGTAGTGTTCTTTTGTGGCATATTAATGGGATTGGTTAGGACAGTCGTGCGGCCTTGTTAACTGTGTCAAGGGCTTGTACGGGTGGGTTTAATGCAATCCAGGATAATGACGAGTTGAACTTGACTAGGACTCTTTGATTTGTTGACTGTGTCAAGATCACTTGGGTCCTAAGGATAAAAATCACATCGGGAGTTTCTAAAGAAACTGAAACTTTCCATGCATGTGCATACCTTCTGGAGTGTGATAACGTGAGTGGATTCCATCACGTTATCATACGATGATAGTTGGATCCCGATTTCTACTGATGAGTTGGTTTACTCCTCGGGTGATCCCGACTAATTCTTCTTTCTGGTTTGGAGGTGAATTTGACGTTATAGTGGGAGGTTTCCAGATTAGATAAAGTGGTAACCATTCTGATCTAGGTTAGAGTGCACGCTGAGTATTTCTTTTCTCTCTCTCTTATGGCAGCGACCATGACCCGACCCTTGACTATGACTCAGTGACCAAAAATAACCGAACCTTCTTAAACACTGGCTTTTGGATTGTCAGAGTTGCAAACCTCATTGCCACTCCTACTTTTACCCTTTTCTCCAGGACACCCCGTATTACTACGAACGTCCACTTCCATTGGACAAAACCATCGTATGGTTATATACGAACTCGAAGGAATTTATTCGAGGATGGTTTCCGGTTCTGGAGAAAACGAATAGGACTATTCAGTTGTCTTTTCCTTTTACCTTCTCTCAGGTTTCGAGTACTCCTTGGTTTAGGAGATAGTACACCTATTACGCAAATTGGATAGTCTTCTTCCAAACCTTAGGCTGGTGCCGAACGGTGGGGAATGAAGAAAACCAATTAGCATAACGAAGGTGTATAGAAGGTATTATGTAAAGACAAAGAAAAGGATTAGTAAGAGGGCAAAGTAAATTGCGACTGCTATTCACGACCAAACCAAATATTTCTTCGCCAATCCTAAATCACCTTTGTATTTCTCCAGGACACTCCGTATCACTACGAAGATCCACAGTTTATTTGGATACTCCATTGTATGGTTATATACGAACTTGAAAGGAACTTGCTCTAGTTCGGGGATGGATTCTGGTTCAGGAGAAATAGGAATAAGGTTTATTCGGTTGTCTTTTATCTTCACCTTCTCTTGCATTGCGAGTGCTCCTGGGATTAGGACAGTACACCCATTATGCTTATTGGATAGTCTTCTTCCAAACCATAGGCTGGTGCCGAATGGTAGGGAAGGAAGAAAACCATTTGGCTTAAAGGGGTGTGCAGAAGGTAATGACTAAAGACATATAAAGGGATTTGGAGAGATGGCAAAGAATTATACGGTTACAGTTGTGAATCTGGATAATGGAAGAGGCATTACTAGGAATACCGGGATACCCCATCGAAACATTTCAATGTTTCAGTTTCACTGTGTACTGTTAAAAGAAAACTGATTTCCCAATTAGACACTGGCTCCAGGGTATGTATTTACCAGGTATGATTCTCACATCTGTATGGTTTTACAGATGATGAGTGGGAGTAAGTTATTAGGAATTAGGTGATCATCCTCATTATATCGGAATTCGTTGTAATTGGTGATATTTGAGGAAGTCACCTGGGTTGTTTACCGGACGACAAATATTTGGTTTTGAATATCCGTTGTTATGCACCAATTTTAAATTGATATATCTGTACGTCTATTGTTATAGAGTGAGATATACCTTTTTAAAATTATGTCTATGACATTTACTTATATCAGTGGATGGTTAGGTAAGGAGCATTAAACAGCGGTGTAATTCTTCTTAACCATAAGTACTGTTTTCAACCTACGACACACAGTGAATGAGTCACTAGACTCAGGAGACTTATACAGAGTATTGTATGTTGTCCAGTGTCCGTAAGGACAGAGGGGTTGGTACTCGTACTATATTCTGTTTACTTGTGACTTCTCTAGTTCTTAGACATGTGTTTCATAGAAGCACATGGTCGAAGTTTTGAGAAGTTATAGGTATATGAATAAAGTAGAGGACCAGGTATTGCAAGTATCAGTATTCTTCAAGATGATCGAAGATGTAGATACTTGTGCATGGTATTCAGTTAATAGTAATAGAACTTGCTTCTCTTTCAGGTTACTCATAATTGGAAGCATTCCTAAGTTGATTAACATTGATCGGCCTCCTTCCATTTAGTTGACATGCGCAAGAGACAGCTGCATGATTTGAATCTGGTTCAATTAAATCAATACCTCTGGTTCTATATTGGATATAGAACAGTTCATATCTTAACAATATTAAGGTACGGGGAGTTGTCTGGCTTATGCTTAAAACCAGACTCAGGATAACTCAAGGCACGTTTCTGTAATGGTTGTTTGTGGGTTGACCCAGGCTATGACGAGGGATGACTTTCTACCATCAGGAAGATCAATAGTGATATTGTTCTTGACTCGCCACAGTTTTAATAAAAAATGGATTTTTTCGGAAAACAATAGTGGAGTATGGTAGAACTGGAAGTGATTCCAGAACCGCAAACGATTACTGAAAATTTGATAAGAACCTAAAGATTCAATCTGGTTTGACATTCCATTAGCCACTCCGCAGATATGGTGGGTAACCTCAGGCACCCGAGAGGTACTTCGGTATGCTCAAGGATGGTGGCAGGGAGGTTCTTGTTTACTCAGACTTGCCATTGCTGTTGTTCCAGACTGTGAGACCCGGCAAGAGAATGAGTATAGCGTCGTTCTAAACTAGCTTTAGAAGTGTACGTCTATATGACTCTGCCAGAGGGTTGTCGTAGTCAGTGGGAGCAGCGGAAGCATAGCGGGCAAGTAGCTTATGTCTATTTATAGACTTAACCAAGTATAGCGGAGATAGATCATCTATTTCTGATGTGACAGTCATAGGTTTGACTTTATCAGAATAGGGGATGGATCTGTTAAGAAGATAGTAGCGTGTGATGTCCTGGTATTTGTATGACATACACAGAGTAGGAAGTGATATTCCTATACTACGATCGGTTATACTTTGGTTGTCACACAGTGGTTTCTCCATATAGGACATGGATTTTATATCAGACATTCTGGTTACTAGATCTATGGTTTCAGATCTAGATTTGGGAAGTGTCCCAATCAGGGTATTTAGACAGCATTCTAAGAGTATTTAAAATGGACGACTCCAGGCATGGTGGTGTACCTGCAGGTGATGGAGTCACCCTCTCTAAAGGTGTCTTACAGACTAAAGGGAAAGAGCTGTGCATGATTGGCGGATCACTTGCTTAGGCAATTGAGTTGATCATGAGATGTCAAGTACCACACCAAATATTATTTTTGCACGAGATGCAATAAGTTGATATTGATCCAATCCTAGAGAAACATTCGAAAGCAGTTTTAGAACATAAGTGGATGTTCTAGGGATATGATAACAGCATCCTCCTTCGGGAGACAGTTATCATTCCGGGCTTCCAAGATGACCTGGACGGCAGAGTGGCTGTCAGAGTTATAATTTTCCTTCTGACGAGGGGAAGTATTTCGGACAGGTGGTCCAAGGCAATACTGAGGGAGGCATGGCGCAAGATACTGATTAAGTTTAGTTGACGATACAGTCTAAGAAGTTTGGATTTGGAGTTCATTTATGAGCTAGGTCCCATCAGACATCCAGATACATTCTAAGACAGGTATTGCTCATTTCGGGAGATGGCTTTCTCCGCGAACTTGAGATATAAGGAGACATACAAAGAAACATCAGAGCGGATTCATTCACTGAGGCTATTCCTCGAACGCAATAGTTTTGCAAACGAGCTTTGTGAGACTGACTAGTAGAGGAGTTGGGTGTTCGGTATCACACGGGCTCTGAGTATGCGACATCGCAATAATTAGCCTTGAGTGCAAGTAGGAGATTGTTGGAGATAGTGCCCTCAGAGTCAATTATTGGATCACAGGCACGTGATTGCAATGATTGATGGAGAACCTATCCCGATAGGACAGTCTTACTCAAGATGATAGTATGCTATCTGGTTTATCTTTATCATCGTGTACTGCTTTAGGTGACCTTACAGGTCGCTATTACACGTTGATAGAGCCCCTAGGATTCTTGCTTGACTGCCAGCAGTATGAGGGCGATCATATACATAGGAGCTGGGGTCTATAAGCACATCCTTAAAAGGTCTCTAGTCGTGGGAGTTTCGAGACTGGGCATCGATACTCCATTAGTCAACTAGTGTATACAGTCGAGACCCCGACGAGGGGCGGTGGCCGGTCTCACAAGCCACTGTTGTCAGTTGGTTCACCTAAGATGTATACAGGTGCTCATTGGGTTATGAGTACACCGGACAGGACTCGCCGGGAACATGCTAGTTGGGATTATACCAGACGTCAGATAGCAGTTCCCTGGTGACATGTGTACATGTTAGTTTATCGACCTGAGATCGTTATTTGTCTCGTGTGAGTTCCCACTGTGCTTTGATTACTACCCTACCACGGCTTAAAGGAGTCGTGCAGACAGGTTTTAGTTGGGTACAGTCCCGAGCCACAAGGAGGCAGTGAGCAGATCTACAGGGGTTCGTCTCTCCCAGTATTGGGGGTGAGGTCGCGCTGTGTCTAGGAGAGCCATTACACAAAGCCCTCGGCCGAGGCAGGAGATTTACTGGTAGGTATTCCAGTAGTATCTCAGGGTGTTCTGGGCTTCACTCCGACATGACTTGTACCGCTTTTGGGGGTCTGACATTTACCAACCCCTTAGGCCCGCCATGCGATACTCATAGACGAACGGACCGGACCGTACGGATATTGTCACTGACAGGCTCAGTAGGGTATCATGATGAGTTCGCTCATCGACGTTCCTTTTGGTCAATAGCTGGTAGCCCGTCACGTATGGCTAATACCTCTGACGCGCTAGTGGTTAAATCCGCAGCCATAGTATTGACGAGTCTTTAGAGTCCACCACACACAGTTACTCAAGTTTCGGGCGAAACGCTGTAGAGGCCGTATGGAGATATAGCAGGGTGCGATCTGATACATGCGGTATTGTACGGATCATGATCGGACGGATAATACTAGCGGCCTTTGGTTTAAGCCGGATCCTAGTAATATACAGTGTAGATTTTGTCTCTTTGCATTTGTATTCAGTGGGAATACAAATGCGGGCATGTATATGCAGTCGCGGGGTTTTCCTGTAATTTATTACGGGATCAGTTTTCTGAAGTTTCCAGTTTGCATTCCGTTCCGGCCAGTTTTCCTTTGTTCCTTCCCGGGCGGACTTTTCCGATGGAGGGGGTTATTTGCAGTTGTGCAAATTATCTTTTGTGGAGGGTTTTTTTGTGAAATGGTGGCATCATGATGGTTCTTGCATGATGAGATTCTTTTTCCATCACTTGCTTGTATTAATTGAGATTAGAATGGATTAGAAGTTGATGTGAGGCTTGCTTTGGATGTGGTCACCTCTCTTGATTCCTACACTCACTTCCCTTCTTGGTTTTGGTATTTTCCCCTCCACCATTTCCCATAAGGGGGCCGTCCACTTTTGAGGGAGAGAAGGAGAGAGTTCATTTTTGATGAGGGGAATTATTGATATCTCATTTGCATGCTTGCTAAATTCTCAACCTCTCTCCAAAGTTCTTTGATTACTCCATCATGGCAACTTCACTACCCTAAATGAGAAAATGTTTTCTACACTACACCTACAACATCTCTTGGACGCGTCGGCTCGCCAACTTCGCGCCCGAGTTGCCTCGGTCCAGAGGTGGGAGCCCGTAAAAGAACCCGGCGATGTGGTGCCCGTTTCGACGACGAGGCGACGACCGGAGATTCCGCGAGGAGATCGGAGTGGAGACGAAGACCGAATGAAACGGATCGCTTGGCATATCTCTCTACCCATTCTCTTGGTAACTAGGATTAGGTTAATGGTTACGATCCGGGTTTTATTGTCCGCGGTAGCGCCAGTTTAAAGTTAAGAAATCTTTTATTCCGCATTTTGGCATCGAGTAGACGGCCGGGGCGCTGCCGTGCTACAACCCTCCCCTCAATGGTATCACGTACGACACAACAACTAATAAGACATCCTTGAGTCAAGAGTGAGGATCTATCCTCATAACTATATCTTGTACGGTAAATCTATCGTACGGCATCAAAAATCTGGGTACGGGTCAAATATCACATTTATCTCATTATTCATTTGGCAGCCTCATCATCACATATCGTGAGCAGGGGTACTGATCTAAGTCTAGTACACTACTAATATCATCAACAATATCATGCTCTGGCTACTGATCTAAAGTCTCCTACAATCTGATGTCATCCACGCATATCATTATATAAATGTATACATCGCCCGAGTGATCCATTATAAATATCTTAACATATCTTATCTCATATCTCGATCACATGTCAACAATTGTCATATATACCAACAACTTAGTATCGTCGTCCAACGACCCGTTATAACATCATGACATATCTCGGTCACACATTAAATATCTCACGGCATCATGCCCGATCAGATCGACTCATTCCCGAGTATCATATAACATTCTCGTCATCCAAGCATGTGAATATACCAATCTAAATATGTCTCCAATACGCACAAGGATATCAATGTATGCGAGTATGTGTATGTGCGTGTATGCAAATCTTTACCCTAGGGTTTTCATGACTAAGAAATCGACTAATGTCCTTCTTCAATTCTCGCTAACACTAAACCCAAGATCACCTAAAGCTCCCCTTGCTAAGTGTTCGATCTCTCCATAACATATAAATGCATATCTATAACATATCACATCATTTCTTACGACTTTCCGGGGGTGCTACACGCCATCCACCCGACGTCTCCCCGTAGATATAAATCTACTCTCCTGATCTTCATTTGCCGATACCGACATCGCCATGCGCTTACTTGTCGTCTCGAAGTCCACTTGGGGTACCTGCACATCATAACGTATCGTATCGCGTTAAAATCAAATTCGAAGACGAAACGACACACGAAAACTAAAACGACAGGCTTAAAAGCCTATAGGTTAGAACCTATGGTTTGCATCTCTCAACTCAACCCAATAACACTCGGGATATGCATACAAATGTCAAGTGACCGAGTACAAACACAAATATCAAAACTTAGATTCGAAAACAACGCAAAACAGAAGGTAGGAACACTGAAAACATGCTCCAGATTTTGTTTAAGGTGAAACCAAGGTGCACAAAAAACTCGGGAGTGATGTATATGAAGTACAAGACCTACTGAAGCAACCTGGGCCCTAACCCCTACCCCATGGCCGGCAACACCCATGAAATTTCCGGCCTGCTCGGTTCTTCTGGGTGGGATGGGGTTTGTCTTAATATGGTGGCCTCCTAGGGTCCAATATGGGTCAATGGTATTGTTTGCTTTTCAAGTTTTGGTCTCAGGTCGCTTCATATTTCTCTGCACCCACTAAAACTCACAAAACCGAAATTTACAGTTTTCTATTTTCAGTTCCAGGTTTTTTATTGTGTTTGGTCTGGGTTTTTGACAAAATGGGGGGTTTAAGGTCAATAATAAGGCTCCACACAATCCCAACTCAAGAAAACCCTAACCCTTTTCTATTAATTTTCAAAGCTCACAAAAACACACCAAATCACAACTAAACACATATATGGTTTAAAATGAATGAAAAACTACACTAAGTGTGAAGGGATTACCTCGTTTGGCACTCATGAAACCCCTACAGCGCCAAAACGCAAACTTTCTTGGTCCAAGGTGTAGCTTGTGAGCTCCAGCACAAATTTTGTGAAATTGTGATGGAGTTTTGATGAGGGAAATGAGGTGTTTGTGAGGGTTTGATGAAGAGGGAGATGAGGTTCAGCCATAGGCTGAAGAGGAGAGGAAGATGAAGAGGAAATTATGAAGGAGGGAAAAGCTATGTGCAAGGTTGAACCCCTCACCACTCTCTCTCATGCCCATACCTCACACTATGCACATTTTTTAATGTTTTCCTTTTCTTTTCTTTTCCTTCTCAATTAAAACAACCATGCCAAAAATGAAGAGAAGGCCATGAAGAAAATGTAACAAGTGCTAAAAAATGACATGTGCACAAAACACGCTTAAACTCCGATTAGCGATTTTTAATCGCGATTAGCACTAAAATAGTGTCAAATAAATCATAAACTTTCATAATTTGCATGAATTACATAAAGCGCCCTCATTTCAGTAATTTCAATAATTTTCCAAATTTTTCCCCATTTATCGGTATTTAATTATACCGCCTTATTAAAATATTCATTATTTTATTATTAAATTACAAAAATTCCCAAAAATAATTTTTATTTGAAATGTTACAATCTTCCGCCCTTAAAGAAATTCTGTCCCCGAATTTAAATTTAAACCCCTCAATACTAAAACATTTCAGTAAAATGTCTAAGTCGTCGGGGCTCCGAAATCATCAATACATCAAACATGTCATAGCGCAATGCGTGCGCTTGAACAATGAGCGGATAACTCAAAAACAACACTCCATTAAGCATCCCGCAATTATTGGAGTCATGGTAAAGACACAAATGTCAAATCCAAAATGAAACAAATTTGATATACATCAAAACTATACATGTAAACATCAAATCTATACATGTAAACATCTGTAGGAAATGCATGCCAAACCTTTTTAAGTCGCTGTGCGATGCGCATAACACTGCACAGTGGCGGACGTCTCAAGTAAGAAAATAATTATCTCTCTCTCTCTCTCTCTCTCTCTCTATATATATATATATATATATATATATATTTATATATCCTTTGTTTACATGCACGTACCGCCGTTTTGAAGACAATTTAGAAGGGCTTCTTGTTTTAAACGTTTCGTGTCATCTCAGACACGTAGGTAAATACTGAGACTATAGCTCACTTTTTGGAAATCCCTTCGATAACTATCAATGACTGCAAAATATATCGAGGTACTGTCCTCTGACTAGTCCTGTCCAGCTACTATATCATTAGTAAATATCATAAAAACGTACTGCTCCATAAAAAATCAATCCCAAAAGGTGCATAAGAATACCGCGTGTGTCTGGTGCGCACGGAAATCAAAATCCATGAATGTTCCATACATGGGCACAGAAACAACATCTAAGTGCAACGGGTGTGCATGAAACATCTGGAAAGGGCAACAGGTGTGCCTGACAGCAATATCAGGTGCATCTGACATGCACGAAGAATCCCGATTTAGTGCATCTCGTGTGCACCAAAATCGCATCTCACATCATGCGCCCAACATGCACGAAAATCCAAATCCGGTGCATCCATCATGCAAGAATAAAATTCTAAATCCTGTGCGTCCAACATGCTCGAAATCACGAAATCCAATATCAAGCGCGTCAAATATACGCAAAATCCAATCCAAACGCATCAAATATGCGCAAGAATCCAATCAGGTGCACAAGGTGCACAGAAAAAATATCGAGTATCACAATCGAAATCGATGGTATACAACACATCTCAAATCCAAATCAGGTATACCGTAGTATCAAATCTCACAACCATGTGCATCAGCGTGGACAAAATCTAATCAAAACACTAAAAGTGCATGAAAACTATGCCGTAAGCATAAGTCAAATCATATGCATTCCCTAGGCATGAAGTCAAAATCAATACCTCAAATAACATCAAATCGAAGTCATGTGCAGCTGTAGTGCACAAAATACGTATCACTGCACTGCAAGCATATGTGAACTATACCGAGTGCAAAAATCAAATCAGGTGCGTACCATATGCACAATCTACCCAGCTGTATGAAATCCATGAAATCATAAGCATGTGCAGCCAAGGCACCAAAAACGATATCAAGTGCAATAACTGTGCACAAATCATAAATCAACACAACAGTGTATAAAGCATATCTCATGTGCAATAACTACGCACAAAATAAAAATACCCAGTAGGTGCAACCATGGTGCATGAAAACAAATATCATAAAACTCGGTCATCAAAACTCAATCACACGAATAAATCGCCCAAAATACCGAAATCCAAGGTGACGGATGCGTGATAATCGAATCACCAAATCACAAATCATAAATATCGTCGTCGATATTTCCTCTTTCAACGTCAAGAATGGGTCAGTGCATCCAATGCTAGCAAAGCAAGATATCTACTTGACTCCTGTTCAAGGTCTGACGCCTAGTGCTTTTAGGCTCTTGTCTCCCACTGTGCATTGCTAGATATATAGCTCCTCGGCTCAACGACCCTATATGGAATGACGACGGAAATAGTCCCGCTCTGGCACAAGATCTACAGATCTCTGGCCAACTATCTCCTCGATGATGCCGAACTCTGGCCTGCTGGGTGTGCGCAATATGACTGCTCCTGGGTCCAAGTCTTCTCGTAATTTATTCCAGAAAGGTCTTGTCGAGGCCTTTCCCCAAATCGTGTTTCTGCCGAACTGCCCGGAAGTCATCATCATTACTAAATCTATTTCTATTTCCGGAACGGATCCATCCTCATCGCGACTCCGTCTAGAAGAGATATCCATATACAATGCCTCTGCATGCGTATCACATCTCTGATGTCGGCGGAGTGGAACGTCATCTCATCAAGATCTCGTACGAACCTTTTACTCCACTTTTCTCTAATGTCGACTGTTTCGGACTCGTCTCATCGTGGCTGCATGAACTGTGCTCCAACGGCTATACTCGTATCTGGAGTCTTTCAAGCAATGCATCCTATCGCATAGGATCCGAATGAAGTCGAACCATTCGATCGATTGGTCAAAACCTCATAATCACCCAAGAGCTCAACATTTTAGGTACAGTTTAATAGTATCAAGTACATACCACAGCATCGGTGGACCAGCCGTAGAAGGGCAACCCTAAGCCTCACTAATGGCACTGCGGAACTGCCATAAACCCTAAGGTTCAAAGGCTTTCACACGGTCATTATGTCTAGTTAGGCTTTCATTCTTCTAGAGGGTCCATAGAATTGCTTGCACGTCTTTTCGAATACTTTAAACTTAGAATAATGGGTTTCTGACATTCGATCGCCTCTATCGACTCTCAACGTACCGGCGTGAAGTTGTCTCTAGAAGGAATCAATCTATCTGATGACCTCGCATCGGGGTAAGCGAACAAACCACATGTCCTAGTCATTCATCCTCGGGTGACTAGCGACCTTCTATCATATCTATAAGTACAACTCGTACTGCAATAGCTCCAACATCTGGGGCAATATCTCGTCGTTCGCAGCAACAACTGGCTCATTCATCTACACACTGAACAGTTCCTCAATCATCATGAATAGGCGATACATCAAGGGTCATCACATTCTGGCTGACCTCTATTAGTGGATGAATCCTCTGGTGTAAATCTGTACGCCCGAGAAATCTCATAACAACGATCCATCAAATGCTCATGGTGCGAAAACACAATAACACGGCGCATCTATGCAAATCGTATGTCCCTGGAATCACGCCCTGGTCATTCCTTGTCGGTGAAGAGCTCGTGCTGAACGCAACTCTAGCCGTAGCTCTCTCTGCCCGTAATCGTGGCAGCAAAACCATAAACTGGTACTGATGATGATAGATCATAGGAACGAATATAATACTGTGCAAAGAAATGTACATCATAAGGCTTCTTAAGCGGAGTATCGTATCGTAAGTATGACGCGGAACATAAGTACGGTATGTCACTGTCACGACCCAAAAAATGGAACATGACCGGCACTTAAACTACGAAACGTCTCGAGGCGTACGTAATCTAAGTAAGCCGAAAACCCAGAAATCCAAACCAAGAAAAGTAGTAGAGTGAAGGAAAACCAATTTAAAACAAGTAGTTTTAATAGCATAAGCCGAATTATGCGTTTTTAAAACATCAAGTATTTTCTGAAAATTTCGGCAGAGTCTCCTTTGTAAATACTGGCCCCTAAACGGGATACAACATGAATAGTATACGAAATCAATAAAAATGCATCCCCAAGCGGGAGCTAGCTCTTCGTCAATCGACGGTCACAACCACACAAGCAATATAATATACAACGCCAACGGCGAAGTTCAAAATTCAAAAAGAAACTCAAAACCATAAGAAAACCACAGAAATACAACGCGCGACTCTAAGGTCGAAAGAATAAACATCACTGGTCTCTATCTGAGATAAATACAAGTTTGGTTGATGGAACTTCTAGATACAACTGAATAATAATATACAAGTTATATAATGGGGGGTACGATACAAGTAAACCCACCTAATAGCAAATCACCCGAAGGAAACTATGCCCGCAAGCCGTAATGAAACCTGTACGGCAAACCTGCAAGAAACTGGGGCACAACGGGGGTGAGTTGCCAACTCGTGAATAGAAAAACATCTACGCACAGAAATCGCATAAATAACGCAATCCTAGGTCAATGATCATAATATATCCTCCATTATATATAACATGCAGCCTATAACAAGGCTAGGGTAAATATCTAACCCGAGTGTAATCTCATGTACCCGTGTCAGTGCCTCAGGTAGCAATATATCATATGAATGAGGTATGAATGCATGAAAATAGAATACATGTAAATGAAGAACTGTTTTCATAGTTTAGTGAGATTTCCTTATTTTTAAATAGGAGGTACCATAAATGAAATCAGCATAAACAGTGCCCAGCATCGACACAAAACAAGTATCCAAATATCTCGATATCTCTGTGTCGTAATCTCTGTACCTCAAAATCTCAAAAATCTCAATGTCTCAATCACAATATCTAGGGCGCCGTCAGTCCAGACCGGCCCCTACCATCTATCTCAAGACCACGACGGTATCCTCCGGATATCCGACGCGTCAGGTAAAATCACCGGTCGGTAGTGCTCCCCTGCCAGGCTCAACGTCATCACCACATTCATCTTGCCCCGGGGTACCGCACCGGGCCCACCATGTACCCGTGACGGTTCCTCCACTCCTCGACACGGATCTCTAAAACCACAGCAAACTCATGGTGGACGACACTTTACATCACTAGAAAACCGCAACATTTTATATTTTAAAAGATCATAAGTTGTAAATTTTGCGGCTTTCCCCGAAATCCAGAAATATCATAAATCTCAAGAAATCATCACAAGTGCATATGTCAATGATAATGAACTAGGCATGAACAACTGAATAACAGTATGCATGCAGTGGTAGGTAATAACTACAATGTCTAATATGGCATATAAGGGATGTACACTAATATCATGTCAAAACTACCAGCTAAAAATCTAAGTCAAGCAATTATATTCTCTAAAGTGTACGTGACATGGCAATTACCGATGAAGATGTGTGTGAGCCGGCAAGTAGGTGTACGTGGTACATACGTATCATCGGTAATGGTGTTGGTGTCCTAACAGCATGATATCAATAATGGAATATGCAGCAAAATAAATATGCGAGGCAGAGCGAACAGCAATAATGTGCGGGAGCTGAATACTAGACACAACGATAACTAATCTGCAATAATCTAATATAAGTCCTACGAATGGTGCCTTTTGAAATAACACGAATCATGGGGTTTTGAAAATAGGGGCTACGGTGTTTTTATGAAAAGATACGTCGTTTTTGAAATATCCGTAGATTCCCTTGAGCTGTCTTTAAAAATGCTCACGATTCATTAGTTTTATAAATAGGTAAGAAGTCTAATCTAATCTAACAACTACACTAAACTATACGGCTGAACTAACAAGCTGAACTACAGGTAAGGAAACCGCCTATCATCTGAGTCGATACATATACCTACCTGTATATGTATAGTCGGTGATCCCGCCTCAATAATATCATATCCGATACCATATCTATAATCAGGCATCCCAAGTCAAGAGTGCGGATCAATCATCAATATAGCTCGTACATAAATCCGTTGTACGGCATCCCAATCTGGGTACGGGTCAATATCACATTCATCATACTATTCACCTGGTATCCTCTTTATCAAATATCATGATCGGGGTACTGATCTACGTCTAGTACCATACTGATACCGCCTACGTATGCATGGACGTGTGTGAAACACTACGTCAAGGACCCGCTACAACGTCATGACGTATCTAAGATACGAACCCTGCTATGTCATCGATCTCACGGCCTCAAATCAAATCTCATCGACTCAGCTCAATCCCAAGTATCATCCTCAATCTGTATGTGAACACATAGTCCCATACCCATGTGAACACATAACTATAAAGAATCCCATGAGCACATATCAATAGGAATGTATGCAAGTATGTATGTGTGTATGTGTGTGCAACACTACCCTAGGGTTCGCAACACTAAAGTAATCCAACACACCAATATCCATCCTAAGCATCGTTATTAATTCCAAATAACATATAATAATTGTTGGTGTGTATACGCATCCGTATACACCACCACAGACTGCGGGGGTGCTATACGCCATCCACCCGACTTCTCCCCGTAGATATAAATCTACTCACCTGGTCCTCGCTAGCCAGTGCCGACGTCGCCACGCGCTTGGTTGTCGTCTCGAAGTCCACATGGGGGTACCTACATATCATAACGTACCATATCGCATTAGAACTAAATTCGAAATCGAAACGGCATACGAAAATCAAATCGGCACGCGTATCACGCATAGGTCCAAACCTATCGCCCACGCATGCAGGAATAGTCAAACCAACGCTCGATGTCGATGTACGAACGTCAAACCATCGAGAAAATCCAATCACACTCATTTGCACATTCACGAACACTAATTTTAATATAAACTAGGTTAAAACTCACAAAAACGCCAATTTCACTTAAAAAGTTATTTTTCCGAAAATCTAGCAAGCACAATTTGCCGTTTTTGTACAAAACACGATATTTAAATGAATGTAGCGGCCAATATATTTATTAAATATCTTAAATAAGTCGTATAAACAATTTCCGGAATTTAATCTCATTAAATTCCAAAAATCTTAATATTCTAGTTTACAAAAATACCCTTTTTAACAATTTCAAAGCAAAATGCACAAACTACAATCTAGCTTAGAATTGCATGATCCAAAGCATTAAACCACACTTAATAAAGTTAGTGAAGCCAAGAAAAACCTAATCACATTTTTAATCCCAAGAATTTAACAAATTTCAAAAACCTAGTAAACAAATTAGCAAAATAACAAAATTTTTAAGCTAGCCATTAGCACTAGCTACTAAACTTGTATTAACATGACAACAAAGCCTAATTATAACACACAACCATACACCAATTTTATAAACCCTAACTTGCATTCAATTTCACAACTTGAATTCCAAAACTTGCAATTAAACTCACATATCCAAATAACACTTAATTAAATTAGCTTAAAAAATTAGTAACAATTTAAGCAAAAAAAAGTTTTAGAATTATACCCAAAAATATATGAAGGTCCACAAACTCCATGGCCTCCCAAAATGCTCTCTTTTCACAAGGATCCATGCTAAACGGGCTAAGCTAAAATGGGTAGGACTTCGATTTTGATTTTGTGGGATTTTTGGTGGATTTTTGATGGAATTTTTCATGAAGTTTTGAAGGGAAAAGAGAGGGGAAAATGGAGGGGGGATGCTGTGGGGAGAAGGAATTTTCGGCCAGAAAAGTGGGTGGGGGAGAGAGAGGGAGGTGAGGAAAATGGGGGGGACAAGGTCAAGTTCAAACAAAGTCAAAAGTCTAACTACTTCACTCATTTTCTTTTCTTTTCTTTCATTTCTTTTTCCTTGAAAATCAAGTGGGGAAAAATATGGTGGGTGCTGAATTCAGCCATGGGGAGGAGTAAGGGGGGGTGTGGGTGTGGATACGGGTGTGGGGTGATGAAAAATGATAAATACAATACCCCAGGCATCCATTTACACTAAAAAAAGCCTTTTTTCTTCAATAATTTCTAAACCGTTTTGGCAAATGATTTCGTTCCAAAAACCACATGATAAATTTTTATTTAATGTTTTATGATGCACAAAATTTGTTTCAACTCATTCCAATTTGTAATTTTCCCTAATTAAATGTATTAGTGAAGGCTTAAAATAATAATAAAATAATATTTTTTTCAGAAAATTTGAAATTTCACCAGCGGCTCAATAAACACCAAATAATAGCAATTACATAGCCAGAATATGTATATTTAATTTTTATAATAAGATATTTGTATTTTGACTTTTTACAGAAAACCCACTCATTTTACCGATTTTCCGAAATTTCACCGAAACGATTTTCAAAACGCTACAATCTTCCCCCTTAAAGAAATTCGGTCCCCGAATTTAAATTCAAACTCCCCCAATTACTAAAACATCTAAGAAAAACCATCAAGTCGTCGGGGCTCCGAAATTGTAAATACATAAAACAAATCGTAGCGCAGCGCATGCGCTTGAAAAATGAGTATATAACTCAAATCAAAACTCCGTCAAGCATCCCGCGATCATCGGAGTCGTGGAGAAGACATCAATGCCAAATCCAAATCAAAACCAATAACATATAGATTCGATATTTACATTTATAGTTTCGAGTTATATCATATTGGTTTTGATTTGGATTTGGCATTGATGTCTTCTCCACGACTCCGATGATCGCGGGATGCTTGACGGAGTTTTGATTTGAGTTATATACTCATTTTTCAAGCGCATGCGCTGCGCTACGATTTGTTTTATGTATTTACAATTTCGGAGCCCCGACGACTTGATGGTTTTTCTTAGATGTTTTAGTAATTGGGGGAGTTTGAATTTAAATTCGGGGACCGAATTTCTTTAAGGGGGAAGATTGTAGCGTTTTGAAAATCGTTTCGGTGAAATTTCGGAAAATCGGTAAAATGAGTGGGTTTTCTGTAAAAAGTCAAAATACAAATATCTTATTATAAAAATTAAATATACATATTCTAGCTATGTAATTGCTATTATTTGGTGTTTATTGAGCCGCTGGTGAAATTTCAAATTTTCTGAAAAAAATATTATTTTATTATTATTTTAAGCCGTCACTAATACATTTAATTAGGGAAAATTACAAATTGGAATGAGTTGAAACAAATTTTGTGCATCATAAAACATTAAATAAAAATTTATCATGTGGTTTTTGGAACGAAATCATTTGCCAAAACGGTTTAGAAATTATTGAAGAAAAAGGCTTTTTTTAGCGTAATTGGATGCCTGGGGTATTGTATTTATCATTTTTCATCACCCCACAACCGTATCCATACCCACACACCCCCCTTACTCCTCCCCATGGTCGAATTCAGCACCCACCATATTTTTCCCCACTTGATTTTCAAGGAAAAAGAAATGAAAGAAAAGAAAAGAAAATGAGTGAAGTAGTTAGACTTTTGACTTTGTTTGACCTTGACCTTGTCCCCCCCCATTTTCCTCACCTCCCTCTCTCTCCCCCACCCTCTTTTCTGGCAGAAAATTCCTTCTCCCCACAGCAGCCCCCCCTCCATTTTCCCCTCTCTTTTCCCTTCAAAACTTCATGAAAAATTGTATCAAAAATCCACCAAAAATCCCACAAAATCAAAATCGAAGTCCTACCCATTTTAGCTTAGCCCGTTTAGCATGGATCCTTGAGAAAAGAGAGCATTTTGGGAGGCCATGGAGTTTGTGGACCTTCATATATTTTTGGGTATAATTCTAAAACTTTTTGTTGCTTAAATTGTTACTAATTTTTTAAGCTAATTTAATTAAGTGTTATTTGGATATGTGAGTTTAATTGCAAGTTTTGGAATTCAAGTTGTGAAATTGAATGCAAGTTAGGGTTTATAAAATTGGTGTATGGTTGTGTGTTATAATTAGGCTTTGTTGTCATGTTAATACAAGTTTAGTAGCTAGTGCTAATGGCTAGCTTAAAATTTTTGTTATTTTGCTAATTTGCTTGCTAGGTTTTTGAAATTTGTTAAATTCTTGGGATTAAAAATGTGATTAGGTTTTTCTTGGCTTCACTAACTTTATTAAGTGTGGTTTAATGCTTTGGATCATGCAATTCTAAGCTAGATTGTAGTTTGTGCATTTTGCTTTGAAATTGTTAAAAAGGGTATTTTTGTAAATTAGAATATTAAGATTTTTGCAATTTAATGAGATTAAATTCCGGAAATTGTTTATACGACTTATTTAAGATATTTAATAAATATATTGGCCGCTACATTCATTTAAATATCGTGTTTTGTACAAAAACGGCAAATTGTGCTTGCTAGATTTTCGGAAAAATGACTTTTTAAGTGAAATTGGCGTTTTTGTGAGTTTTAACCTAGTTTATATTAAAATTAGTGTTCGTGAATGTGCAAATGAGTGTGATTGGATTTTCTCTATGGTTTGACGTTCGTACATCGACATCGAGCGTTGGTTTGACTATTCCTGCATGCGTGGGCGATAGGTTTGGACCTATGCGTGATACGCGTGCCGATTTGATTTTCGTATGCCGTTTCGATTTCGAATTTAGTTCTAATGCGATATGGTACGTTATGATATGTAGGTACCCCCATGTGGACTTCGAGACGACAAGCAAGCGCGTGGCGACGTCGGCACTGGCTAGCGAGGACCAGGTGAGTAGATTTATATCTACGGGGAGAAGTCGGGTGGATGGCGTATAGCACCCCCGCTGTCTGTGGTGGTGTATACGGATGCGTATACACACCAACAATTATTATATGTTATTTGGGATTAATAACGATGCTTAGGATGGATATTGGTGTGTTGGATTACTTTAGTGTTGCGAACCCTAGGGTAGTGTTGCACACACATACACACATACATACTTGCATACATTCCTATTGATATGTGCTCATAGGATTCTTTATAGTTATGTGTTCACATGGGTATGGGACTATGTGTTCACATACAGATTGAGGATGATACTTGGGATTGAGCTGAGTCAATGAGATTTGATTTGAGGCCGTGAGATCGATGACATAGCAGGGTTCGTATCTTAGATACGACATGGCGTTGTAGCGGGTCCTTGACGTAGTGTTTCACACACGTCCATGCATACGTAGGCGGTATCAGTATAGTACTAGACGTAGATCAGTACCCCGATCATGATATTTGATAAAGAGGATACCAGGTGAATAGTATGATGAATGTGATATTGACCCGTACCCAGATTGGGATGCCGTACGACGGATTTATGTACGAGCTATATTGATGATTGATCCGCACTCTTGACTTGGGATGCCTGATTATAGATATGGTATCGGATATGATATTATTGAGGCGGGATCACCGACTATACATATACAGGTATGTATATGTATCGACTCAGATGATAGGCGGTTTCCTTACCTGTAGTTCAGCTTGTTAGTTCAGCCGTATAGTTTAGTGTAGTTGTTAGATTAGATTAGACTTCTTACCTATTTATAAAACTAACGAATCGTGGGCATTTTTAAAGACAGCTCAAGGGAATCTACGGATATTTCAAAAACGACGTATCTTTTCATAAAAACACCGTAGCCCCTATTTTCAAAACCCCATGATTCGTGTTATTTCAAAAGGCACCATTCGTAGAACTTATATTAGATTATTGCAGATTAGTTATCGTTGTGTCTAGTATTCAGCTCCCGCACATTATTGCTGTTCGCTCTGCCTCGCATATTTATTTTGCTGCATATTCCATTATTGATATCATGCTGTTAGGACACCAACACCATTACCGATGATGCGTATGTACCACGTACACCTACTTGCCGGCTCACACACATCTTCATCGGTAATTGCCATGTCACGTACACTTTAGAGAATATTATTGCTTGACTTAGATTGTTAGCTGGTAGTTTTGACATGATATTAGTGTACTTCCCTTATATGCCATATTAGACATTGTAGTTATTACCTACCACTGCATGCATACTGTTATTCAGTTGTTCATGCCTAGTTCATTATCATTGACATATGCACTTGTGATGATTTCTTGAGATTTATGATATTTCTGGATTTCGGGGAAAGCCGCAAAATTTACAACTTATGATCTTTTAAAATATAAAATGTTGCGGTTTTCTAGTGATGTAAAGTGTCGTCTACCATGAGTTTGTTGTGGTTTTGGAGATCCGTGTCGAGGAGTGGAGGAACCGTCACGGGTACATGGTGGGCCCGGTGCGGTACCCCGGGGCAAGATGAATGTGGTGATGACGTTGAGCCTGGCAGGGGAGCACTACCGACCGGTGATTTTACCTGACGCGTCGGATATCCGGAGGATACCGTCGTGGTCTTGAGATAGATGGTAGGGGCCGGTCTGGACTGACGGCGCCCTAGATATTATGATTGAGACATTGAGATTTTTGAGATTTTGAGGTGCAGAGATTACGACACAGAGATATCGAGATATTTGGATACTTGTTTTGTGTCGATGCTGGGCACTGTTTATGCTGATTTCATTTATGGTACCTCATATTTAAAAATAAGGAAATCTCACTAAACTATGAAAACAGTTCTTCATTTACATGTATTCTATTTTCATGCATTCATACCTCATTCATATGATATATTGCTATCTGAGGCACTGACACGGGTACATGAGATTACACTCGGGTTAGATATTTAACCTAGCCTTGTTATAGGCTGCATGTTATATATAATGGAGGATATATTATGATCATTGACCTAGGATTGCGTTATTTATGCGATTTCTGTGCGTAGATGTTTTTCTATTCACGAGTTGGCAACTCACCCCCGTTGTGCCCCAGTTTCTTGCAGGTTTGCCGTACAGGTTTCATTACGGCTTGCGGGCATAGTTTGCTTCGGGTGATTTGCTAGTAGGTGGGTTTACTTGTATCGTACCCCCCATTATATAACTTGTATATTATTATTCAGTTGTATCTAGAAGTTCCATCAACCAAACTTGTATTTATCTCAGATAGAGACCAGTGATGTTTATTCTTTCGACCTTAGAGTCGCGCGTTGTATTTCTGTGGTTTTCTTATGGTTTTGAGTTTCCTTTTGAATTTTGAACTTCGCCGTTGGCGTTGTATATTATATTGCTTGTGTGGTTGTGACCGTCGATTGACGAAGAGCTAGCTCCCGCTTGGGGATGCATTTTTATTGATTTCGTATACTATTCATGTTGTATCCCGTTTAGGGGCCAGTATTTACAAAGGAGACTCTGCCGAAATTTTCAGAAAATACTTGATGTTTTAAAAACGCATAATTCGGCTTATGCTATTAAAACTACTTGTTTTAAATTGGTTTTCCTTCACTCTACTACTTTTCTTGGTTTGGATTTCTGGGTTTTCGGCTTACTTAGATTGCGTACGCCTCGAGACGTTTCGTAGTTTAAGTGCCGGTCATGTTCCGTTTTTTGGGTCATGACAAAGTTGGTATCTGAGCGTTAGGTTTTACCTTCGGAGCGTAGGATGACCCTTGGTTGATGGAATAGGTGACTAAAGTAGAGTGACGTACCGTTGGTATGTTCCGCGGCATATTTACGACACGCCACTCCACTTAAGAAGCCTTAGGATGTACATTTCCTTGTTCAGTATTATATTCCTTCCTGATCTAGCTTCATCGGTACCAGTTTGGTTTTGCTGCTACGGTTACGGGCAGGGAGAGCTACGGCTAGAGTTGCGGTCAGCACACGCTCGTCACGAACGAGAACTGACCTGGGCGAAATTCCGGCGACACACGATTGCAGAGATGTGTCTTCTTACTGTGTTTCCGCGCCACGAGCGTTTGGCGGATCGCCTTTATGAGGTTACTCGGATGTGCTGATCGACACTAGAGGATTGAGCCACTGACAGAGGCCAGCCAGATTTTGATGACCGTTGGTGTGTTGCTTACTCCTGATGATTGAGGCACTGTTCAGCGTGCAGACGAGCGAGCCAGTTGTTGCTGCGAGCGACGAGATATCGCCCCATATGTTGGAACTATGGCGGGGCGAGTTGTACGAATAGATGATAGAAGGTCGCTAGTCACCCGATGATGAATGACTAGGACAGGTGGTTCGTTCGCTTACCCCGATGCGAGGTCATCCGATAGATTGATTCCAGCTAGAGACGACTTCACGCAGAGACGTGAGGGTCGACAGAGACGATCGAATGTCGGAAACCTATTATTCCAAGTTTAAAGTAGTCGGAAAGACATACAGGCAATTCTATGGTCCCTCTAGAAGAATGAAATCCTAACTCGACTTAATGACCGTGTGAAAGCCTTTGAACCTTTGGGTTTGCGGCAATTTTACGGCGCCATTAGTGAGGCTTGGGTTTGCCCTTCTACGGCTGGACCACCGATGCTGTGGTATGTGTTCGATACTATTAAACTGTGCCCAAGATGTTGAGCTCTTGGGGGATTATGATGTTTTGATGAATCGATCGAATGGTTCGACTTCATTCGGATGCTAGGTGGTGAGATGCATTCTTGGGAGACTCCAGATACGAGGATAGCCGTTAGAGCTCAGTCCATGTAGCCACGATGAGACGAGTCCGAAGCAGTCGACATTAGAGAAAGTGGAGTAAAGAGGTCCGTACAAGATCTGGATAAGACGATGTTCCACTCCGCCGACATCAGAGATGCGATACGCATGCCGAGGCAGAGTACTGGATATACCTTCCAGAAGGAGTCGCGATTGGTATGCAGCCGTTCCGGAACAAGATGCAGATATAGGAAAGGACGATGACTTCCGGACAGTTGGCAGAGACGAGACATGGAAGAGACCGTGAGCAGGATTCCTTCCAGGAAACTGCTGCAATGATACTTGCACCCAGGATCAGATGCGTCACGTACATTCAGAGAGGCAGAGGCCGACGCCAGTGATATGCTGTCTTACGAGTGGTCGTGATGATTGACCGAGAGATGACCAGAGAAGTGCCAGAACTGGATCATCCCCGTTAGCACACTCGACAGGGCCGATGAGCCGATGGACCGAAAGATTGGTAATTCACAGTGAAGACCTTGACCCAGGAGTGGTCATGGTTACGCACACCAGCAGGACAGAGTTCATGATCATCGACGAGATGTCCCACTAGTGACCGCGACAGTTGGCCGAGATTCTTAGAGGATGCACTTAAGCGGTACTATTCCGCCATTATTGATTGCGATGTTTTGGGTGATTTATTCGTATGATTTGATTTTGATGATTGAGGATTTACGATCTTTGCACAGTGTTGCACTTGATATCGTTTTCGTTCTTTAGTTTCACATGTTTGTGATTTTACGGTTTTAAACAGTTGAGTTGGTTTTGTGCGTATGCATGCACACGATTTCGTTCCTGCACTCGGTATAGTTTATATATGCTTGCAGTGCAGTGATACGCCTTTTGTGCACTTAGATGCACTGGACTTCGATTTTGATTGTGATACTGGATATTTGTTTTGTGCACCTTGTGCACCTGATTGCTTTTGCGCACGTTCGGCACTTGATATTGGATTTCATGATTTCATGCACGATGGATGCACCTGATTTGGATTTTTGCGCATGTTGGGCGCATGTTTTGAAGGGTGATTTTGGTGCACACCAGAGGCACTAAATCGAGATTTTTTTTTCGTGCATGTCAGATGCACCTGATTTTGCTTTCAGGCACACATGTTGCCTACGACAGATGTTTCGTGCACACCTGATGCACTTAGATGTTGTTTCTGTGCGCATATATGGCACATTCATGGATTTTGATTTCCGTGCGCACCAGACGCACGTAGTAGTCATGTGCATATTTTGGGATTGATTTCTTATAGAGCAGTACGTTTTTATGATATTGCTATGTGTTTTCGTACTGAGCAGGACTAGTCAGAGGACAGTACCTGAATATATTTTGCACGCATTGATAGTTATTGAAGGGATTTCCAAAAAGCGAGCTATAGCCTCAGTATTTACCTACGTGTCTGATATGACACGAAATGTTTAAAACAAGGAGACCCTTCTAAATTGTTTCCAAAACGGCGGAACGTACATTTCAAACAAAGGTATATATGTATATAGTTATTTTCTTATGATAGACGTCCACCATTGTGCAGTGTTATACGCGTTGCACAGCGACTTAAAGAGATTTGGCATGCATTTCCTTCAGATACTTACAGATATAGATTTGATATTTACATTTATAGTTTCGAGTTATATCATATTGGTTTTGATTTGGATTTGGCATTGATGTCTTCTCCACGACTCCGATGATCGCGGGATGCTTGACGGAGTTTTGATTTGAGTTATATACTCATTTTTCAAGCGCATGCGCTGCGCTACGATTTGTTTTATGTATTTACAATTTCGGAGCCCCGACGACTTGATGGTTTTTCTTAGATGTTTTAGTCATTGGGGGAGTTTGAATTTAAATTCGGGGACCGAATTTCTTTAAGGGGGGAAGATTGTAGCGTTTTGAAAATCGTTTCGGTGAAATTTCGGAAAATCGGTAAAATGAGTGGGTTTTCTGTAAAAAGTCAAAATACAAATATCTTAAAATAATAATAAAATAATATTTTTTTCAGAAAATTTGAAATTTCACCAGCGGCTCAATAAACACCAAATAATGTATATTTAATTTTTATAATAAGATATTTGTATTTTGACTTTTTACAGAAAACCCATTCATTTTACCGATTTTCCAAAATTTCACCGAAACGATTTTCAAAACGCTACAGTCACAATACTCAAGCTACCTAGTCCATCAACCAAGGGTCATCCTACACTCAGGAGGTACAACCTAACGCTCTGATACCAACTTTGTCACGACCCGAAAAGTATGGAACATGACCGGCACATAAATTACGAAACGTCTCGAGGCGTACGTAATATAAGTAAGCCAAAACCCAGAAATCAAAACCATGTAAAGCAGTACAGTGAAGGAAAAATAAATTTAAATCAAGTAGTTTTCCAACATAAGCCGAAATATGCATTTTTAAAATCACAAGTATTTTCTGAAAATTTCGGCAGGGTTTCCTTTCTAAATATTGGCCCCGAACGGGGTACAACACTGATAAAGCATATATATAATGAATAACGGCATCCCCAAGCAGGAGATAGCTCTTCGTCAATCGACGGCCACAACCACGCAAGCAATATAATATACAATGCCTAATGGCGAGAATCAAAACTTAAAAGGAAACTCAAAACAACATGAAATCCATAATAATACAACGCGCGACTCTAAGGTCGAAAGAATATACCCTGACCTTCTACGCCTATCAAATAATACAAGTCTGGTTGATAGAGTTTTACTAGTTACAACTGAAATAACAAATATACAATGGTGGTCCTAATGCAAAAGAACCCACCTACCAAAGCAATCACCCGGAGGGGACAGTGTGCCAGCAAAACCGCAACAAAACCTGTACGGCAAAACCTGCAAGAAACTGTGGCACAACGGGGTGAGTTGCTAACTCATGAGTAGAAAACATCTACGAGTACAAATCGCATGCATAACGCTATCCTAGGTCATATCAAGTAATATTCTCAAATAAAAATCCTAGTCCATCTATGAATAAGTGTAATACTACATGCTCGAGTCAGTACCTCAGATAGCAATATATTAGATATATGATGCATGATTGCACTACAAATGAAACAGAATACATCATGAATGAGACAACTGTTTTCTTTATTTTAGGAGATTTCTGTATGTATATAAATCGCGTATCATCAATGAAATCGATAGATAAAACAGTGTCCTACATCAACACAAAACATAAATCTCAGTATCTCAGTACCTCAGGCTCCGGCTATCCGGACTGGCCTGTCTCAACAAATCTCAATACCTCAATATCTCAAAATCTCAGTGTCTCAAATCTCACTATCTAGGGCTCCATCAGTCCTGATCGGCCCCTAACATCAATCACACGACCACGAACGGTATCCTCCGGATCTCCGATGCGTCAGGTAATATCACCGGTAGGTAGTCTGCCTCTGCCGGGCTCATCGTCTACACCTCGATCTTCTTGCCCCGGGGTACATTACCGGGTCCACCATGTACCCGCAGACAGTTCAACCAACTCCTCGAATTGGGTCTCGAAATCTATCTCATAACCGTGAAAACATCATGGTGGACGACTCATACATCACGAGAAAACCACACTTTTCATTTTAAAAAAAGAGAGAGAGATAAGTTTATATATATTCTTTCGGTTTTCTCCCAAATCCAGGAAATATCATGAAAATCCGAAATCTAATCTTTAATAGCAAGTAAACAGTGAATATCGACATAAAACTCCATGACACTGCATAATAGTGAATAAAAATATGCATGCAGTAGTAAGTAATAACTGCAATGTCTAAACTAGCATGATGATTGGTAATGTTTTTGCGTGCTAAGTTTGTTACCGCAATCAAGACGGTTTCGCTTGTGGCTAGCCGGTTGAGTACGGGTCGTCTGCAGGGAGATGAGAATCTTTTTCTATGTGCTTTAACGAGTTAAGTCCAAATGTCCAGGTTTGTTTTTAGATTACTTATGTGCTAAAATGATATATAAAGAGAGCTTGTTAGGGTTAGGATTAAGTTAGTTTGAGTTAGGAGTCGCTCACTTCTTTCATTGCCACTCTTAATATCGGTGTTACGGTAATCGACAATAACGGGGATTAGCACGACTAGGAAGGAACTTGCGAGTATAAGCTAGGCTATCCAACGCATAAGTTCTTCCTTTTGGTGCTTGTCCGTCCGTTCTTCGCTCTTATCCTTAACCTCCTGTTAATTCAACAACAACCGATCTCACTAAGGAATCACCGCTATCATGTAGGATAGGGTGCCGTAGGGAGTGGATTGTGGTTCAATTAACGGGAGTCCGAATTAAGATGTTGGGCAAGAAAAGAGTGAGAGAGATTTCCTTCTCTCAAACTTTCCTTATCCTACCCTAACAAGTATGGAAACTACTCACCCATTATAAGGAAAAAAAAATAAAACAAAGGAGGAAGATAGAAAGAAAGAGGTTAGAAGATTACAACTAGCTATTTGAGACCTCACCTTGGCAAGGATCAAGCTTAAGCATCATAGTTGTTTTAAGGATAAAGAAAAAGAGAACAAGAAAGAAACAAACAACAAATAACAACAACTAGATTAGCAAATGAAAAATACAAGCAAATATAACTAACAATTACAACAAGATAAGCATGGTAAGAACAAGAACTCGTTTATTCATTCTTTACTAACAAAAGCTCACTACAAGTTTTTAATGGAGAAGAGATGAGAGGAGGAAGAAGAACACATGTATTCTAAAATCTAAATACAAGAATAAGCACCCTTGGTTTTGGTAAGTTCTGGACTATTTATAGGCAGGGAGCTGGAAACCTAGGGCAACATTCTGAACAAAAATGAAATGACCAATCCGCCCCCAAAAATACTCCTTCTGAGGAGCCAGTACGGCCGCGGATCCACGGCCTAGACCCCATATTGGCCGCGGATCCGCGGCCCTATAGGGGAGTTGGGTTCTCCACTTTTTTGTGCTTCTTAGTGTTGATGTTTGGATCAGTTTGGTACACTTTGTTTCTCATAATCTCTCCACATTTCTTCCAGATTTGCAGCAGGTCAAAAGGTGATTTGAGCTTTTGATAGGAAATGATATTCCTATGCTACAGTCGGTCAAATCATTCTTATCACTAAGGTTCTCCATGAAGGACCTAGGTGATGCCACATACATTCTGGGCATAAGGATCTATAGGGATAGATCCAAAAAGTTATTGGGATTGTCCGAAACCAGGTACAACAACACCATCCTAAAAAGGTTTAGTATGGAAGAGTCCAAGCGGGGTGCCTTACCCGCTTGCCATGGAGTCACTCTCTCCAAGGATTCTTGTCCAAAGACCGATGAAGAGAGAGCTCGCATGAGCATTATACCCTATGCTTCGGCAGTAGGATCTATAATGTATGCGATGTTATGTACATGCCCAGATGTAGCTTATGCACTTAGTGTTGTAAGCAAGTATCAATTCAACCCAGGGGAGAACCACTGGACAGCTGTGAAGAACATTCTTAAGTACTTACGAGGACTAAAGAATTGTTCGTGGTGTATGGTAATACAGATCTCCAAATGGAGGCCTTTACCGATTCGAGCTTCCAGAGCGATAAGGATAACAGCAAATCTATCTTAAGGTTTGTATTTATCCTCAATGGAGGGGCGGTATGTTGGAAGAGTTCCAAACAGGATACCGTTGCAGACTCTACGATAGAGGCTGAGTACATTGCAGCAAATGATGCCGCCAAGGAAGCCGTCTGGATGAAGAAATTCTTCTCGGAGCTAGGAGTAGTTCCAACCATTATTGATCCAATACCCTTGTATTGTGATAATAATGGGGCTATGGCGTTAGCCAAGGAGCCCAGGTCCCATCAGCAGTCTAGACACATCCTGAGGCGCTTTCATTTGATCTGGGAGATTGTAGATCGCCGCGAGATCGAGATTAAGAGAGTAGACACAAAGAATAACGCCGCGGATCCACTCACCAAGGCCCTCCCTCAGCCGCAGCATGAGCGACTTTTTTAGATGTTGGGTATGAGATACGCCAATAACTGGCCTTATTGCAAGTGGGAGATTGTTGGATATATGTATGCCCTAGAGGCCATTATGTGATAGTGGATGTATTTATACATGTATATATATATATATATATATTCAGTATACATTCTTGCTCGACATGATAGTATTATATCTGGTTCTTCTTTATCTGACATGTTGATTTGATCATGCTTTTATTCATTCATACATGCTGATAAAGTCCTGAGGGTATCGGCTTGACTACTGTGATTATGATGGAGATCATACTAGTGGGACATCTGTAGTCTATAAGAATATCCTGAAAAATCCCTAGTCGTAGGTATATCGAGACGGGGCATTGATATACCAGAGTAGACTAGCGTATATGATACTAGACCCATACGATGGGCGATGAATGTTCCCACATTCATCGATGTTTGACATCAAGATCATATACGGGTGCAAAGTGGTGACTGGGTACACTGGACGGACTCACCGAGAACTCCTATATGGAATTATATCTATCGTCGGATAGCAGTTCTCTGGTGACACTGGTACAGGTTAGTCTGTAGACCCGAGATCGTCATAGTGTCTTGTGTGTTCTCCCACTGTACTTTGATTGCCACCCTACCACGGCTCTACAGAGTCGTGCAAACAGGTGGCCGTCGGATACAGTCCCGAGAGACACGAAGACGATGAGCGATAGGAGGGGTTTCGCCTCTCCCGGTATTGGGAGTTGATGCTATGCTGTGCCCGACTGGTTATATCAGTAAGTCCCTGGCCAGGGCTGCTGAGATTTTCTGATAAGTGTTATCAGTAGTTTCTCGATCTGTTATAGACCATTCACCGGCACGACTTATTGAGTTATTGGAGTCGACGTGACCATCCCTAGGCTCGATATGCAGCATATCTTACGAAGAGACCGGACTGTACGGTAGTGTTGCCGGTTGGCTCGACGAGAGTTGTAGCAGGTTCGCTTGTTTTCTTCTGATCGCTCAATACCCGGGTGGCCGTTACGTTTAGCTGACCGCTTGCGGCTTGGGGGTGCTTGATATGATCATCACCCATTGCCGGTGTATTGACGAGTCTTAGAGTCCCACAAAGGAGTTACCTAGTCCAGGCGAAACGTTGTGGTGCGCGTTTGCGATATGCGCATGGACCCGATTAAAATGCGTGTATAGGATACCGAACATTAATCGGGTGGCTTGCTTTTGGTAGGGTCATATGAGATATGGCCGGATTGATAAATCAAGTGTTGATTTATCATTTAACCATTAGTTTTCTCACTTAAAACCTTTTCTTGTATATGATGGATGTATGCATGCATGTATGTTTTTCTATCTTTCTTTTAGTTTCATGCACATATGGATGTGCACACATACATACATACATGCACCATCTATCATGGTTGATTACACATGGAAAATGGTGGCAATATAAGACTCACACCATGGTTAAATGAATGGATTATTATTTGATTTTTTCTTAAAACAAAAGGAATAAAGAAAAGGATAATTCTTGTTTTGCTTCTACACTCTTCTTTAAACCTAACCATGCTCACCTACTTCTAACCATGAGTTATCCTTCTCTTTGTGTTTTAAACTCAAGTTAAATAATGTCTCCATCATCTAACCATGGTTTGAGATGAGGATTAGAAAATTTATATAAATATATTTTCTTTTTACTTCATACGAGTTATCATTTTTTACTCTTGTTAAAAAAGAAAACCATCAGCTTCTTCCTCCTTCTTCCTTTGCTCTCTCGTTTCTTCTAGTGAGTAAATCACACATCAAGAAAGGTTTTTGAAGTGAGAATCATAACCACAAACATCATTCTACACAAGTTTATCCAACTTGTTTAGAGTGTTCTCTTCATTTTCTCATCTTGAAAAGTGAAGTTGCAAGCTTGGACTAGGAGCTTCGGGTGGATCGTCGTGGACGCTAGAAGACTTCAAGAGAACCTTCCTCCAACACTCAAGAGGCCTAAGAGTCCAGCGAAGGGAGCTACAAAGGTTGTAGTCTTGAAACCCTAGCTTTTGTCGTTTGTAAAATCATGAAACCCTAATTTTCTATGATAAGATCCTTTGTATGCTTGCTTAACACCATAAAAACTTGAACTTTGTGACATGTGATGCTTCCAAACTCTACATAGGGTGCTAGGTAATCCTAACATTGGTATCAAAGCTACTAGGCATTGGATGTCGACCTATGGGGGGTTCTCACTGTGTGACAGTGTGGCGAAGCATAGGCTCTTACCCCCAGGGTGTCCCGAGACCGGAAGGTGTTCCGGCGGGTTGTAGTCCTCGCGAGGGGGCATGCGTAAAAAGTGGCTGCTGAGGGACCCGTTGGTGCCACGGTGACCCCATTGGATGGGGTGGCTGCCTGACCTACATTGGTATCAGAGCCGACCTAGAACATTAGGCGACACTTTTACGAAGTAAAAATCCCGATCGGATCAAAATACGACTTTTCGAAGCCTTCTCTGGACATTTTTTAAAATCTGACATTTTTCAGAATTAAAAATACTTAAAAAATAGAGCAGGAAAATATATGAAATACTGCGAAAAACGAACCAATGATCCGTACAAATGGCCGCGGAACCGCGGCAACTACTTACTTAGGCTGCGATTCCGCGGCCGTACAGAGAGTTCATTGCTTCATTTTTCCACAGTAATTCAAAATACTGCTTGTATATTGTTTTCAGTATGTTTAATCTGAATTTAGTATTGTAAATTCTGGAGATGGTTTTGGGCTCGTCGATTCGATCGGAATTTTCATTTCGTTGCTTTTTCGGGTAAATTAGAAAGTATTTTGAACGAGTATCATTTGCTCACTATTCACGGGGTTTAAGTATTTTGGAGATACGTGCAAGTTTTATGGTGGACCCTCTAGAAGACAACAAACCTTAACTCGATTATGTGACCGTCTTGAACTGCCCTTTGAACCTTAGGGTTTGGGGCAGTACGGCGTGCCACATATGAGGCGTTGGCTTGACCCTTCTACGGCTGGACCGCTACTACTGTGTCACACTCAAGGTTTTTGAACTCTGCTCAAGTGTTGAGCTTTAGTGAATCTTGGGTATTTGATCGTTCGTTCGAAAATTTTAATACTGTCAGTTTATCTGGAATGTGATACAATATATGGAATTCATATAGTTTAGGCATGAAATACGAAATATGTGATATTTCGCATTTATGATGTCTAAAGAGAATGTGGATTCCAAATATTGTAGTTTTACACTTTCTTTTCTGTGACCGTAAGTGTAGTATGTTCGATATCGCCGGTTTCGTTGCTATACATGAACGACAATTGAGGTACGCATAGTTACTCACGTTGATGATATATGATATTATGTGTTGCTGAGATATAATGTGCAGGATTGTCGCGATCGAATAGCCGGGGGGTTTTATGTGAGATGAGAGTTTTATATTTTCATTCATGTAAATTCAAATGTAATGTAATATTCTTTAATTTGGGGCACTTCCGGGTTGAGGTTGTGTCACCAGTGTTGTATATTATTTACTTTTCCGCATTAGGATAGACCCAAGGAGGGGAGCACAAGTGACCGGGTTCTGGGGTTCAGTGGGAGGCCATCTTGAGGAGTCGAGACTGGGTCTCCTAAACTCCATGATTGGTAGGGTCGCTTGCCGCTCTTGTAGGGGTCTAGGGGTGTGGGCTTGGCTATTCATCGCGACTGTGGAATCCGTATTTTCTATTGTTGGCTAAATACTAAATACGGACATCCTAGTATATCCCACATTATATATATGTTTCTACTGCCTTTGTTCTGAGATATCTGAGACGAATGACATATTATATATATGATATATAGTAGACGTTGCTTATGTTTTACACCCGCACTAGTCCCGTCCCGGTATGCCGTTAGTTAAGTAACCTAATGGTGCATAACGGAATATTACGGCCAATGCGGATGGCATAAGCGTACGTGTTATTTTCGTTTCTTTTTCTGTGATTGGCTTAAGGACTTAAATGATGGGATTACATTAATATGATTAATGTAAAGAAAATAAACCTAAAAAGATGTTGTAGAATCGGATTTGAAAACCACTCTGCTCTTTATGAAAAAGCTGTATTTCAAAAACTGCGGAGCACAAGCCACTTCTTTTCAAAACTATTTGATTCTACGACGATATCAAGTTCAAAGCGTTAAAGATTTTCTTAAAAATCATTCGCAACCCTCCGTCATTTTAGGAAGTAGAGTACTTAGTATTCGTGCTACGTTTGTAGACCTTAGCCAAGACGTAGTGTACTGTAGCTAAGTGATGTTTTCCTACAATGCATATGATGCGGATTAATTAGGACGGGTATATGACTTTGTTGACCTTAGCCAAGGGTCATGTAGACGGGTCTGATTAATCAAGAAATGACGGGCTGAACTTGACTAGTACTTGTGATTTGTTGACCATAGCCAAGGTCATAGGTACTAGGGGTAAAAATCACATCGGGAATTTCAAGTGTTGAGATTTGCAATGAGATTGCATACCTTCCATATGATGGTTGGATCCCGATCCCACTGTGGGCAATAGTTGCTCCCAGGAGAGTTTTGCAGTTTACAATTAGCTAACTCATTAGGTGTCTAGAAAGGTGTTAACGGGGCTACGCCTCTGGGAAAATGAGGTTTACTTTAATTAGGTCCGTGCGAAAGCACGGGGATCCTCCCTCAAGTAACGACACTGGCCTGGCTGAACGGTTAGCGAAGTTGTAGACTGTAATTAATCTTGGCTAGTTTTCTTTTTATGGTTTGAAAGAAAAGATTGATTAAAGTAGTGGGAGACATCGATTATACAAGATAATAACCAATCTGATCTATGCAAGAGCTTTCGCTGAGTGTATTCTTTTCTCTCTCTTAATGGCATATACCAATGACTGGACTCAAGCTTCTACTAGATAAAAACAAACTGAATGGGACCAATTATAAAGACTGGCTGAGGAATCTGAAAATAGCCTTGACTTATGATAAAGTATCATATGTCCTCACGGCTTCAGCCCCGCCCACCCCAGGTCCAAAATCCTCAGTTGCGGACATTGAAGTCCGCAAGACATGGGACGCTGACTGTGCCACGGTCAAATGCCTCGCGCATGCATCAATGGACAATACACATCAAAAGCAGCACGAGAATATGGACATTCAAACCATATTTCTCCATACAAAGAAGTTGTATGGAGAGCAATCCCGTGTATTACGATACGAAGCATCAAAGAAATTGTTTTAGATGCGAATGGCCCCTGGCACACCAGTAGGAGACCATGTTCTGAAGATGATAGCTCTTATAGAAGAGCTTGAGGAGCTAGGATGGACAATGGACAATGAACAATATACAAATATTATTTTGCAGTCCCTTCCCTCCACCTTTGCTCAGTTCATAGTTAACTTCAACATGCACAGCATGGAGAAGGAGCTACCTGAACTCCTTAATATGTTAAGGAGTGCAGAGAGAACTATGAAATCAATTAAAACTACCGTTATGACTATTGGGCAATCTTCTTCTTCTCGCCCTAAGGCTAAGTCCAAAGGAAAGAAAAAGAAGAAGCCCACCAATCCTAAGGGTGGAGTTAAAAAGGTGAAGGGAAAGGAAAAGTCCAAAGCTGGAGACCTGGGGAAAGGCGAATGTTTTCATTGCCACAAGACAGGACATTGGAAGCGCAACTGTACAGAGTGCTTGAACCTCAAGAAGAAGCATAGGGATGCTTCCGCATCAGGTGCGTTTGTGACAGAAAACTGTTTTTCAATAAAATCTGCTTCCTGGGTATTGGATACTGGTTCAGGTTCTCACATTTGCAATTCTATGCAGGGGCTGAGAAATAGCAAAATTTTGAAGACAGGTGACCATACTCTTCGCGTTGGAAATGGTTCCAATGTACATACAGTCGCAGTGGGAGAGTATCACTTGGGGTTGCTATCTGGATGTATTTTGGTTTTGAATCCTTGTTATTTTGTACCCAGTATGCTTTGTAATATAATATCCGTTTCTTTGTTAGACAATGAAGGATATAATTTTGTATTGCGGAACAATGTTATGAACATTCACCTGAATCAAATGTTGGTTGGGTATGGTACGCTTAATAACGGAATATATGTCCTAAATCAACACACAGTTTTCAGTATACAAAACACTAATAAAAGAAAGCTTTCAGAATTAAATGAAGCTTTTCTTTGGCACTGTAGACTTGGTCATATTAACGAAACAAGACTAAACAAGTTACACAAAGATGGATATTTAAACCCTTTTGAATATAAATCTTATGCGACTTGCAAGTCTTGTATCAAGAGTAAAATGACCAAAACTCCGTTTACCGGACACGGAGAAAGAGCTACTGAGCTCCTAGGCCTCATACATAGTGATGTATGCGGGCCAATGTCTACACAGGCTAGAGGCGGTTTTTCATACTTCATTACTTTCACTGATGATTTCTCAAAATTCGGTCATGTATTTTTATTAAAGCACAAGTCTGAAGCTTTCGAGAAATTTATTGAATATAAACAAGAAGTAGAAAAACAAACTGGCTTGAGTATCAAGATGCTTCGATCAGATCGAGGGGGGAATACCTTAGTACAGAATTTGCAAACTTCCTAAAAGAGAATGGGATTCTCTCTCAGCTCACTCCTCCTTACACACCACAGCACAACGGTGTGTCTGAACGACGGAATAGGACCCTATTAGATATGGTCCGATCCATGATGAGTGATGCTGAGTTACCCGTCTCATTTTGGGGGCATGCATTGGAGACTGCAGTGTTTCTACTGAATAAGGTTCCAACCAAAACCGTGTCTACCACGCCATATGAGATATGGCATGGGA
This sequence comes from Agapanthus africanus, assembly GCA_030015575.1. Classification (NCBI taxonomy): domain Eukaryota; kingdom Viridiplantae; phylum Streptophyta; class Magnoliopsida; order Asparagales; family Amaryllidaceae; genus Agapanthus; species Agapanthus africanus. The sequence continues at coordinate 247,388,074 of JASDDO010000026.1, forward strand.
AGAGACCATCTCTTAAGAGAATTAAGATTTGGGGTTTCCCGGCCTATGTTAAAAAGCAGAACCCGGACAAACTCGAGACACGGTCTGTCATGTGTAATTTGGTGGGGTATCCAAAGAATTCATATGGATATCTATTCTACCACAAGGAGGAACAAAAGGTGTTTGTTTCTCAACATGCCACATTCTTGGAAAAAGAGTTTTTCACAGATAAAGATAATGGCAAAGTGGTGGATCTAGAAGAGGTTCTAGAGACACAAACTACAAATGACGACTTGGTTGAACCAGCTGTTGCAATAGAAACTGAAGAACCTCAGCCACTCCGTAGGTCTGGTAGGACTTCTCACCCACCGGAGAGGTACTACGGTTTCCTCATTGATGGTGACGGAGAAGACTGCATCATGGATGATGATGATCCTACCAGTTTTCAGCAAGTTATCACGAGTGGAGACTCTGTGAAGTGGCTGGATGCCATGAGATCCGAAATGGAGTCTATGTACACCAACAAAGTATGGACTTTGGACATTGTACCCTCTGGGGTAAAACCTGTGGGATGCAAATGGATCATTAAAAGAAAGATTGGTGTAGATGGGCGGGTAGAGACCTATAAGGCAAGACTTGTGGCGAAAGGCTTTCGTCAAAGACCGGGTTTGGACTATGACGAAACTTTTTCGTCCGTAGCTATGCTTAAATCCATTCGGATCCTACTTGATATTGCTGCTCACTATGACTATGAAATCTGGCAGATGGATGTTAAAACAGCATTTCTAAATGGAGATTTAGAACAATGCGTTTATATGGATCAGCCAGAGGGCTTCATTGACAGTGGGAGCAGCGGGAAAGCATGTAGATTGCTTAAATCCATATATGGGTTAAAGCAGGCATCTCGGAGTTGGAACATCTGTTTCGATGTTGTTATCAAAGAGTTTGATTTCATCAAAAATCCAGATGAACCTTGTGTCTATAAGAAGGCTGTAGGAAGAGCTGTCACATTCCTCGTATTGTACGTGGATGACATTCTTCTGATAGGAAATGATATTCCTATGCTACAGTCGGTCAAATCATTCTTATCACTAAGGTTCTCTATGAAGGACCTGGGTGATGCCACATACATCCTGGGCATAAGGATCTATAGGGATAGATCCAAAAAGTTATTGGGATTGTCCCAAACCAGGTACATCAACACCATCCTAAAAAGGTTTAGTATGGAAGACTCCAAACGGGGTGCCTTACCAGCTTGCCATGGAGTCACTCTCTCCAAGGATTCTTGTCCAAAGACCGATGAAGAGAGAGCTCGCATGAGCATTATACCCTATGCTTCGGCAGTAGGATCTATAATGTATGATTTGTTATGTGCACGCCCAGATGTAGCTTATGCACTTAGTGTTGTAAGCAGGTATCAATCCAACCCAGGGGAGAACCACTGGACAACTTTGAAGAACATTCTTAAGTACTTATGAAGGACTAAAGAATTGTTCTTGGTGTATGGTAATACAGATCTCCAAATGGAGGCCTTTACCGATTCGAGCTTCCAGAGCGATAAGGATGACACCAAATCTATCTCAGGGTTTGTATTTACCCTCAATGGAGGGGCGGTAAGTTAGAAGAGTTCCAAACAGGATACCGTTGCAGACTTTACGATGGAGGCTGTGTACATTGCTGCAAATGGTGCCGTCAAGGAAGCCGTCTGGATGAAGAAGTTCGTCTCAGAGCTAGGAGTAGTTCCAACCATTATTGATCCAATACCCTTGTATTGTGATAATAATAGGGCTATGGCGTTAGCTAAGGAGCCCAGGTCCCATCAGCGGTCCAGACACATCCTGAGGCGCTTTCATTTGATCCGGGAGATTGTAGATCGCCGCGAGATCGAGATTAAGAGAGTAGACACAAAGAATAACGCCGCGGATCCACTCACCAAGGCTCTCCCTCAGCCGCAGCATGAGCGACTTTTTGAGATGTTGGGTATGAGATACGCCAATAACTGGCCTTAGTGCAAGTGGGAGATTGTTGGATATATGTATGCCCTAGAGGCCATTATGTGATTGTGGATGTATTTATACATGTAAATATATATATTCAGTGTACATTCTTGCTCGACATGATAGTATGCTATCTGATTCTTCTTTATCTGACATGTTGATTTGATCATGCTTTTATTCATTCATACATGCTGATAAAGCCCTGAGGATATCGGCTTGACTACTGTGATTATGATGGAGATCATACTAGTGGGACATCTGTAGTCTATAAGCATATCCTGAAAAGTCCCTAGTCGTAGGTATATCGACACGGAGCATTGATATACCAGAGTAGACTAGCGTATATGATATAGACCCATACGATGGGCGATGAATGTTCCTACATTCATCGATGTTTGACATCAAGATCATATACGGGTGCTCAGCGATGACTGGGTACACTGGATGGACTCACCGATAACTCCTATATGGAATTATATCTATCGTCGGATAGCAGTTCTCAGGTGACACTGGTACAGGTTAGTCTGTAGACCCGAGATCGTCATAGAGTCTTGTGTGTTCTCCCACTGTACTTTGATTGCCACCCTACCACGGCTCTACTGAGTCATGCAAACAGGTGGCCGTTGGGTACAGTCCCGAGACAGACAAAGACGATGAGCGATAGGAGGGGTTTCGTCTCTCCCGGTATTGGGAGTTGATGCTGTACTGTGCCCGACTGGTTATATCAGTAAGTCCCTGGCCAGGACTGCTGAGATTTGCTGATAAGTGTTATCAGTAGTTTCTCGATCTGTTATAGACCATTCACCGGCACGACTTATTGAGTTATTGGGGTCGACGTGACCATCCCTAGGCTCGATATGCAGCATATCTGACGAAGAGACCGGACTGCACGGTTGTGTTGCCGGTTGGCTCGACGGGAGTTGTAACAGGTTCGCTTGTTTTCTTCTGATCGCTCAATACCCGGGTGGCCGTTACGTTTAGCTGACCGCTTGCGGCTTGGGGGTGCTTGATATGATCATCACCCACTGATGGCGTATTGACGAGTCTTAGAGTCCCACAAAGGAGTTACCTAGTCCAGGCGAAACGTTGTGGTGCGCGTATGCGATATGCGCATGGACCCGATTAAAATGCGCGTATAGGATACCGAACATTGATCGGGTGGCTTGCTTTTGGTGGGGTCATATGAGATATGACCGGATTGATAAATCAAGTGTTGATTTATCATTTAACCATTTGTTTTCTCACTTAAAACCTTTTCTTGTATATGATAGATGTATCCATTCATGTATGTTTTTCTATCTTTCTTTTAGTTTCATGCACATATGGATGTGCACACATACATACATACATACACCATCTATCATGGTTGATTACACATGGAAAATGGTGGCAATATAAGACTCACACCATGGTTAAATGAATGGATTATTATTTGATTTTTGCTTAACACAAAAGGAATAATGAAAAGGATAATTCTTGTTTTGCTTCTACACTCTTCTTTAAACCTAACCTTGCTCACCTACTTCTGACCATGAGTTATCCTTCTCTTTGTATTTTAAACTCAAGTTAAATAATTTCTCCATCATCTAACCATGGTTTGAGATGAGGATTAGAAAATATATATACATATATTTTCTTTTTACTTCATATGAGTTATCATTTTTTACTCTTGTTAAAAAAGAAAGCCATCATCTTCCTCCTTCTTCTTCCTTTGCTCTCTAGTTTCTTCTAGTGAGTAAATCACACATCAAGAAAGGTTTTTGAAGTGAGAATCATAACCACCACATCATTCTACACAAGTTTAGCCAACTTGTTTAGAGTGTTCTCTTCATTTTCTCATCTTGAAAAGTGAAGTTGCAAGCTTGGACTAGGAGCTTCGGATGGATCATCGTGGATGCTAGAAGACTTCAACAGAACCTTCCTCCAACACTCAAGAGGCCTAAGAGTCCAGCGAAGGGAGCTACAAAGGTTGTAGTCTTGAAACCCTAGCTTTTGTCGTTTGTAAAATCATGAAACCCTAATTTTCTAGGATAAGATCCTTTGTATGCTTGCTTAGCACCATAAAACTTGAACTTTATGACATGTGATGCTTCCAAACTCTACATAGGGTGCTAGGTAATCCTAACAAATCACACGACCACGAACGGTATCCTCCGGATATCAGATGCGTCAGGTAATTTCACCGGTAGGTAGTCTGTCTCTGCCTGGCTCATCGTCTACACCTCGATCTTCTTACCCCGGGGTACCTTACCGGGTCCACCATATACCCACATACTGTTCATCCAACTCCTCGAATCGGGTCTCGAAATCCATCTCATAACCGTGAAAACATCATGGTGGACGACTCATACATCACGAGAAAACCACACTTCTCATTTTAAAAAAAGAGAGAGAGTTAAGTTTATATATATTCTTGCGGTTTTCACCCAAATCCAGGAAATATCATGAAAATCCGAAATCTAATCTTTAATAGCAAGTAAACTGTGAATATCGACATAAAACTACATGACACTGCATAACAGCAAATAATAATATGCATGCAGTAGCAAGTAATAACTGCAATGTCTAAACTAGCATGATGATTGGTAATGTTTTTGCGTGCTAAGTTTGTTACCGCAATCAAGACGGTTTCGCTTGTAGCTAGCCGGTTGAGTACGGGTCGTCCGCAGGGAGATGGGAATCTTTTTCTATGTGCTTTAACGAGTGTCCAAATGTCCAGGTTTGTTTTTAGATTACTTATGTGCTAAAATGATATATAAAGAGAGCTTGTTAGGGTTAGGATTAGGTTAGTTTGAGTTAGGAGTCGCTCACTTCTTTCATTGCCACTCTTAATATCGGTGTTACGGTAATCGGCAAAAACGGGGATTAGCACGACTAGGAAGGAACTTGCGAGTATAAGCTAGGCTATCCAACGCATAAGTTCTTCCTTTTGGTGCTTGTACGTCCGTTCTTGGCTCTTAGCCTTAACCTCCTGTTAATTCAACCACAACCGGTCTCACTAAGGAATCACCGCTATCATGTAAGATAGGGTGCCGTAGGGAGCGGATTGTGGTTCAATTAACGGGAGTCCGAATTAAGATGTTGGGCAAGAAAAGTGTGAGAGAGATTTCCTTCTCTCAAACGTTCCTTATCCTACCCTAACAAGTATGGAAACTACTCACCCATTATAAGGAAAAGAAAACAAAACAAAGGAGGAAGATAGAAAGAAAGAGGTTAGAAGATTACAACTAGCTACTTGAGACCTCACCTTGGCAATGATCAAGCTTAAGCATCATAGTTGTTTTAAGGATAAAGAAAAAGAGAACAAGAAAGAAACAAACAACAAATAACAACAACTAGATTAGCAAATGAAAAATACAAGCAAATATAACTAACAATTACAGCAAGATAAGCATGGTAAGAACAAGAACTCCTTTATTCATTTTTCACTCATAAAAACTCACTACAAGTTTTTTATGGAGAAGAGATGAGAGGAGGAAGAAGAACAACACATGTATTCTAAAATCTAAATACAAGAATAAGCACCCTTGGCTTTGGCAAGTTCTGGACTATTTATAGGCTGGGAGCTGGAAACCTAAGGCAACATTCTGAACAAAAATGAAATGACCAATCTGCCCCCAAAAATACGGAATTTGTCGTGCTTTTCTGTCACGGCCCGAAAGTACGGAACTGACCGGCACTTAAACTACGAACTTCTCGAGACGCACGTAATCTAAGTAAACCGAGAACCCAGAAATCCAAACCAAGAAAAGTAGTAGAGTGCAGGAAAAAACCAACTTAAAGCAAGTAATTTCAATAGCATAAGCCGAATTATGCGGTTTTTAAAACATCAAAAATTTACTAAAAATTTTGGCAGAGTCTCCTTTGTAAATACTGGCCCCCAAACGGGATACAACATGAATAGTATACGAAATCAAGAAAAAGGCATCCCCAAGAGGGAGCTAGCTCTTCGTCAATCGACGGTCACAACCACACAAGCAATATAATATACAACGCCAACGGCGAGGATCAAAACTCAAAAGGAACTCAAAACCACCAGAAATATAACGAGCGACTCTACGGTCGAAAGAATAAACAACACTGGTCTCTATCTCAATAAATACATGTTTGGTTGATGGAATTTACTAGGTAAAACGGAATAATATTATACAAGGTAATATGATGGGTACGATACAAGAAAAACCACCTACTAGCAAGTCACCCGAATAAAACTGAGCCCGCAAAGCCGTAATGAAACCTGTAAGGCAAACCTGCAAGAAACTGGGGCACAACGGGGGTGAGTTGCCAACTCGTGAATAGAAAAAACATCTACGCACAGAAATCGCATAAATAACGCAACCTAGGTCAATGATCATAATATATCCTCAAATATAAGAATAACAGGCAGCCAATAACAATGGCTAGGGTAATATCTAACCCGAGTGTAATCTCATGTGCTCGTGTCAGTGCCTCAGGTAGAAATATATCAAATGAATGAGGTATGAATGCATGAAGACAGAATACATGCAAATGAAGAAACTGTTTTCATAAATTAGTGAGATTTCCTTTGTATATTTTCAAAATGAGGTATCATAATGAAATCAGCATAAAACAGTGCCTAGCATCGGCACAAAACGTAATCCCAATATCTCGATATCTCGGTATCACAGTCTCCGTACCTCAATCACAATATCTATGGCGTCGTCAGTCCAGACCGGCCCCTACCTTCCAACTCAAGACCACGACGGTATCCTCCGGATATCCGACGCGTCGGGTAAAATCACCGGTAAGTAGTGCTCCCCTGCCAGGCTCACATCGTCATCATCACGCGCTTCTTGCCCCGGGGTACATTACCGGGTCCACCATGTACCCGAAACGGTTCATCCGTCTCCTCGAATCGGGTCTCGAAATCCATCAGCAAACTCATGGTGGACGACTCATACATCATGGGAAAAACCACACTTTTTATTTAAAAAGAGAGAAATCAGTTTATATAAGTTTTGCGGTTTTCCCCCCAAATCCAGAAAATTTCATGGAAATCTGAATCCAAATCATCAATAGCATGTAAAACCATGAATATAGGCATAACAATGAATAACAGTATGCATGAAGTGACAAGTAATAACTACAATGTTAAGCTGGCATATAAGGCAGGTACACTAATATCATATTAAATTACTAACTAACAAGCTAAGTCAAGCAATAATATTTTCTAAGGTGTACGTGACATGGCAATTACCGATGAAGATGTGTGTGAGCCGGCAAGTAAGTGTACGTGGTACATACGCATCATCGGTAATGGTGCTGGTGTCCTAACAGCATGATATCAATAATGGAGTATGAAACATAAAATAAGCATGCGATGCGAAGCGGACACAAAAATGCGCGGGAGCTGAAACTAGACGTAACTATAACTAATCTGCATTAATCTAATATAAGTCCTACAAATGGTGCCTTTTGAAATAACACGAATCATGGGGTTTTGAAAAAAGGGGCCACGGTGTTTTTATGAAAAGATACGTCTTTTGAAATATCCGTAAGATCCCATGGGCTGTCTTTTAAAATACCCACGATTCGTTAGTTTTGAAATAGGTAGGAGTCTAATCTAATCTAACAACTACACTAAACTATACGGCTGAACTAACAAACTAAACTACAGGTAAGGAAACCGCCTATCATCTGAGTCGATACATATACCTACCTGTATATGTATAGTCGGTGATCCCGCCTCAATAATATCATATCCATAACCAGACATCCCAAGTCAAGAGTGCGGATCAATCATCAAAATATAGCTCGTACGTAAATCCGTCGTACGGCATCCCCAAATCTGGGTACGGTTCAATATCATATTCCTCACACTAATCCTCAGGTATCCTCTTTATTCAAGATCATCGTCTAGGGTACTGACCTATGTCTAGTACAATACTAATATCCTCAATGTACTCATGATCTGACTACTGATCGACAATCTCGTACAAACCGATATCGTCAGCACAATCATCATCAAGGGGTATACATCGCCCAATACGGCCTAGTATCCATATCCTAGTATATGATATCTCATATCACGATCACATGTCGACCACTTTATATATAACACTATTCATCCGTATCGTCGCCCCAAGATCCGCTATAACACCAGGGCGTACCTCAAGTACGAATCCTGCCATATCACCGATATCACAATCTCAACATAAATCTCATCGACTCATCTCAATCCCAAGTATCATCCTCAAATCCGTATGTGAACACATAGTCCCATACCTATGTGGACACATAACTATATTTTCCGTATAAGCACAAAAGAAGGAAGAAAGTATGCAAGTATGGGTGGGTGTGTATAAGTGTGGTGCGACCGCTACTCTAGGGTTTCGCGACACTCAATCATCCAAAAACACCAAATATCCATATTTATCATCAACAACTCAAACAATATATAAACAATATATATATGTATGTGTCTATACGTATTCGTATACATCACCACGAACTGCGGGGGTGCTATGCGCTATCCACCCGACTTCTCCCCGTAGATATAAATCTACTCACCTGGTCCTCGCCCGCCGGTGCCGACGTCGCCACGCGCTTGCTTGTCGTCTCGAAGTCCACATGGGGTTACCTCCATATCATAACGCACCATATCGTATTAAAACTAAATTCAAAATCAAAACGGCATACGAAAATCAAATCGGCACGCGTATCACGCATAGGTCCAAACCTATCGCCTACGCATGCAAGAATAGTCAAATCAACCCTCGATGTCGATGTACAAACGTCAAACCACCGAGAAAAATCCAATCACACTCATTTGCACATTCACGAACACTAATTTTAATATAAACTGGGTTAAAACTCACAAAACCCCCAATTTCACTTAAATAGTCATTTTTCCGAAAATCTAGCAAGCATAATTCGCCGTTTTTGTACAAAACATGACGTTTAAACGAATGTAGCGGCCAATATACTTATTAAATATCTTAAATAAGTCATAGAAACAATTTCCGGAATTTAATCTCATTAAATTCCAAAAACCCTAATATTCTAGTTTACAAAATACCCTTTTTAACAATTTCATAGCCAAAAATGCACAAACTACAATTTAGGTTGGATTTCCATGCTCTAAAGCATTAAAATACACTTAATAAAATTAATAATACAATAAAAACCCTAACCATATTTTTAATCTCATATTTCGAATTAAATCAAAAACCTAGTTTGCAACAAAAGCTTAATTTGGACATTTTTCAAGTAACGAGTTGTAATTAACAACTGGATTAGTTTTCTACAAAACTAAATATGTTAATCCACATCACTAAACCTTGCACAATCAAACACAACTCATTTCCACAACAAACCCTAACTTGAAATCTTTAATCATGCAATTAAACTCACATAAACCAAATTAACACTTAATTAAATTAGCTTTAAGAAATTAGTAACAATTTAAGCAAAAATGTTTAGAATTATACCCAAAAATATTTGAAGATCCACAAGCATCCATGGCCCTCCAAAATGCTCTCTTTTCACAAGGATCCATGCTATACGGGCTAAGCTAAAATGGGTAGGCGTCGGATTTGGGTTTTGGGATTTTTTTGATGGATTTTGGGGCAATTTTTGATGAAGTTTTGAAGAGAAAAGAGAAGGGAAATGGGGGGGGGGGGGCTACTGCTGCTGTAGGAGAGGGGGGTCGGCTGGAATGGGAGGGGGAGAGGAGAGAGAGGGAGGTGGAGAAAGTGGGGGGAGAAAGTCAAAGTCCAACCAAAGTCAAAAGTCTAACTAATTTATCCATTTTCTTTTCTTTTCTTTCATTTCTTTTCCATTGAAATTCAAGTGGGGACAAAGATGGGGGCTGCTGAATTCAGCCAAGGGGAGAAGTGAATGGGGGTGTGTGGGTGTGGGTACGGGTGTGGGGTGATGAAAAATGATAAATACAATACCCCAAACATCCATTTACGCTAAAAAAAAGCCTTTTTTCTTCAATAATTTCTAAACCGTTTTGGAAAATAATTTCGTTCCAAAAACCACATGATAAAATTTTATTTAATGTTTTATGATGCACAAAATTTGTTTCAACTCATTCCAATTTGTAATTTTCCTTAATTAAATGTATTAGTGACGGCTTAAAATAATAATAAAATATTTTTTTTTTCAGAAAATTTGAAATTTCACCAGCGGCTCAATAAACACCAAATAATAGCAATTACATAGCTAGAATATGTATATTTAATTTTTATAATAAGATATTTGTATTTTGACTTTTTACAGAAAACCCTCATATTTTACCGATTTTTTTCGAAATTTCACCGAAACGATTTTCAAAACGTTACAATCTTCCCCCCTTAAAGAAATTCGGTCCCCGTATTTAAATTCAAACTCCCCCAAATACTAAAACATCTAAGAAAACGATCAAGTTGTCGGGGCTCCGAAATTGTAAATACATAAAACAAATCGTAGCGCAACGCATGCACTTGAAAAATGAGCATATAACTCAAATCAAAACTCCGTCAAGCATTCCGCAATCATCGGAGTCATGGAGAAGACATCAATGCCAAATCCAAATCAAACCAATATGATATAACTCGTAACTATATACATATATACCTTTGTTTGAAATGTACGTTCCGCCGTTTTGGAAACAATTTAGAAGGGTCTCCTTGTTTTAAACATTTCGTGTCATATCAGACATGTAGGTAAATACTAAGGCTATAGCTCGCTTTTTGGAAATCCCTTCAATAACTATCAATGCATGCGAAAATATATTCAGGTACTGTCCTCTGACTAGTCCTGCTCAGTACGAAAACACATAGCAATATCATAAAAACGTACTGCTCTATACGAAATCAATCCCAAAATATGCACATGAATGCTACGTGCGTTTGGTGCGCACGGAAATCAAAATCCATATACGTGCTATACAAGTGCACAGAAAAAAGATCTAAGTGCATCGGGTGTGCACAAAGCATCTGTCGTAGGCAACGTGTGTGCCTGACAGCAAAATCAGGTGCATCTGACATGCACGAAAAATCTCGATTTAGTGTATCTGGTGTGCACCAAAATCATATCTCAAAACATGCGCTCGACATGCGCGAAAATCCAAGGCCGGTGCATCTATCATGTATGAAATCATGAAATCCAATATCAAGCGCCGAAGATGCGCAAAATCAAATCAGGTGCACAAGGTGCACGGAACAAATATCGAGTATCACAATCGAAATCGAAGTCCAGTGCCTCTAAGTGCACAAAAGGCGTATCACTGCACTGCAAGCATATATAAACTATACAGAGTGCAGGAACCAAATCGTGTGCGTGCATACGCACAAAATCAACTCAAATGTCTAAAACCGTAAAATCACAAATATGTTAAACCAAAGCACGAAAACGATATCAAGTGCAACGACTGTGCGAAAATCGTAAATCCTCAATCATCAAAATCAAATCATGCGAATAAATCACCCAAAACATTGAAATCTAGTATGGCAGAATAGTCCCGCTCAAGCACATCCTCCAAGAATCTCGGGCCAACTGTCATCGTCACTCATAGCATGTCTCGTCGATGATCCTGAACTCTGGCCTGCCGGTGTGCGTAACATGACCACTCCTGGGTCCTAGTCTTCTCGTAATTCATTCCAGAAAGGTCCTATCGAGATCTCTCCCAAATCTCGCCTCTACCGAACTGTCCGGAAGTCATCGTCCCTTACTAGATCTATTCTCGTTCCTGAACGGCTACATACTCATCGTGACTCCTTCTGGAAGGTATATCCAAGTACAATGCCTCGACATGCGTACCGCATCTCTGATGTCGGCGGAGTGGAACGTCATCTCATCTAGATCTGGTATGAACCTCTTACTTCACTTTTCTCTAATGTCGTATGCTTTGGACTCGTCTCGTCGCGGCTGCATGGACTGAGCTCCAACGACTATCCTCGTATCGGGAGTCTCCCAAGAAATGCATCTCACCACCTAGCATCCGAATTAAGTCGACCCATCCGATCGAGTCGTCAAAACCTCATAATCCCCCAAGAGCTCAACATCTTGGGCACAGTTTAATAGTATCGAGTACATACCACAGCATCGGTGGTCCAGCCGTAGAAGTGCAAACCCAAGACTCACTAATGGCGCCGTAGAACTGCCGCAAACCCTAAGGTTCAAAGACTTTCATACGGTCATTAAGTCGAGTTAGGGTTTCATTCTTCTAGAGGGACCATAGAATTGCCTGCATGTTTTTCCGAATACTTTAAACTTGGAATAATAGGTTTTCGACATTCGATCGTCTCTGTCGACTCCCAACGTCTCCGCGTGAAGTCGTCTCTAGCTGGAGTCAATCTATCTGATGACCTCTGACAGTGGCCCAATCCTCTGATACTGATCGGCACGTCCGAGAAATCTCATAAAGGCGATCCGCCAAACGCTCGTGGCGTGGAAACACAGTAAAAAGACACATCTCCGCAATCGTGTGTCGCCGGAATTTCGTCCTGGTCAGTCCTCTTTCGTGACGAGCTCGTGCTGACCGCAACTCTAGCTGTAGCTCTCCCTGCCCGTAATCGTGGCAGCAAAACCAAACTGGTACCGACGAGGCTAGATCAGGAAGGAATATAATACTGAAGAAGGAAATGCACATCCTAAGGCTTCATAAGTTGAGTGGCGTGTCGTAAATATGCCGCGGAACATACCAACGGTACGTCACTCTACTTTAGTCACCTATTCCATCAACCAAGAGTCATCCTACGCTCTGAAGGTTAAAACCTAACGCTCTGATACCAATTTTGTCACGGCCCGAAAGTACGGAACATGACTGGCACTTAAACTACGAACGTCTCGAGACGTACGTAATCTAAGTAAACCGAAAACCCAGAAATCCAAACCAAGAAAAGTAGTAGAGTGCAGGAAAAAACCAACTTAAAGCAAGTAATTTCAATAGCATAAGCCGAATTATCCGGCTTTTAAAACATCAAAAATTTATTGAAAATTTCGGCAGAGTCTCCTTTGTAAATACTGGCCCCCAAACGGGATACAACATGAATAGTATACGAAATCAAGAAAAGGCATCCCCAAGCGGGAGCTAGCTCTTTGTCAATCGACGGTCACAACCACACAAGCAATATAATATACAACGCCAACGGCGAGGATCAAAACTCAAAAGGAACTCAAAACCACCAGAAATATAACGAGCGACTCTAAGGTCGAAAGAATAAACAACACTGGTCTCTATCTCAATAAATACATGTTTGGTTGATGGAATTTACTAGGTACAACGGAATAATATTATACAAGGTAATATGATGGGTACGATACAAGAAAAACCAACCTACTAGCAAGTCACCCGAATGAAACTGAGCCCGCAAAGCCGTAATGAAACCTGTACGGCAAACCTGCAAGAAACTGGGGCACAACGGGGGTGAGTTGCCAACTCATGAATAGAAAAAACATCTACGCACAGAAATCGCATAAATAACGCAACCTAGGTCAATGATCATAACATATCCTCAAATTTAAGAATAACAGGCAGCCAATAACAATGGCTAGGGTAATATCTAACCCGAGTGTAATCTCATGTGCCCGTATCAGTGCCTCAAGTAGCAATATATCAAATGAATGAGGTATGAATGCATGAAGACAGAATACATGCAAATGAAGAAACTGTTTTCATAAATTAGTGAGATTTCCTTTGTATATTTTCAAAATGAGGTATCATAATGAAATCAGTATAAAACAGTGCCTAGCATCGGCACAAAACGTAATCCCAATATCTCGATATGTCGGTATCACAGTCTCCGTACCTCAATCACAATATTTAGGGCGCCGTCAGTCCAGACCGGCCCCTACCATCCATCTTAAGACCACGACGGTATCCTCCGGATATCCGACGCGTCGGGTAAAATCACCGGTAAGTAGTGCTCCCCTGCCAGGCTCACATCGTCATCATCACGCGCTTCTTACCCCGGGGTACATTACCGGGTCCACCATGTACCCGAAACGGTTCATCCGTCTCCTCGAATCGGGTCTCGAAATCCATCAGCAAACTCATGGTGGACGACTCATACATCATGGGAAAAACCGCACTTTTTATTTAAAAAGACAGAAATCAGTTTATATAAGTTTTGCGGTTTTCCCCCCAAATCCAGAAAATTTCATGGAAATCCGAATCCAAATCATCAATAGCATGTAAAACCATGAATATAGGCATAACAATGAATAACAGTATGCATGAAGTGACAAGTAATAACTACAATGTTAAGCTGGCATATAAGGCAGGTACACTAATATCATGTTAAATTACTAACTAACAAGCTAAGTCAAGCAATAATATTTTCTAAGGTGTACGTGACATAGCAATTACCGATGAAGATGTGTGTGAGCTGGCAAGTAAGTGTACGTGGTACATACGCATCATCGGTAATGGTGCTGGTGTCCTAACAACATGATATCAATAATGGAATATGAAACATAAAATAAGCATGCGATGCGAAGTGGACCACAAAAATGCGCGGGAGCTGAAACTAGACGCAACTATAACTAATCTGCATTAATCTAATATAAGTCCTACAAATGGTGCCTTTTGAAATAACACGAATCATGGGGTTTTGAAAATAGAGGCCACGGTGTTTTTATGAAAAGATACGTCTTTTGAAATATCCGTAGGATCTCTTGGGCTGTCTTTTAAATACCCACGATTCGTTAGTTTTGAAATAGGTAGGAGTCTAATCTAATATAACAACTACACTAAACTATACGGCTGAACTACAGGTAAGGAAACCGCCTATCATCTGAGTCGATACATATACCTACCTGTATATGTATAGTCGGTGATCCCGCCTCAATAATATCATATCCATAACCAGACATCCCAAGTCAAGAGTGTGGATCAATCATCAAAATATAGCTCGTACGTAAATCCGTCGTACGGCATCCCCAAATCTGGGTACGGGTCAATATCATATTCCTCATACTAATCCTCAGGTATCCTCTTTATTCAAGATCATCGTCTAGGGTACTGACCTATGTCTAGTACAATACTAATATCCTCAATGTACTCATGATCTGACTACTGATCGACAATCTCGTACAAACCGATATCGTCAGCACAATCATCATCAAGGGGTATACATCGCCCAATACGGCCTAGTATCCATATCCTAGTATATGATATCTCATATCACGATCACATGTCGACCACTTTATATATAACACTATTCATCCGTATCGTCGCCCCAAGATCCGCTATAACACCTGGACGTACCTCAAGTACGAATCCTGCCATATCACCGATATCACAATCTCACAAATCTCATCGACTCATCTCAATCCCAAGTATCATCCTCAAATCCGTATGTGAACACATAGTACCATACCTATGTGGACACATAACTATATTTTCCGTATAAGCACAAAAGAAGGAAGAAAGTATGCAAGTATTGGTGGGTGTGTGTAAGTGTGGTGTGACCGCTACTCTAGGGTTTCGCGACACTCAATCATCCAAAAACACCAAATATCCATATTTATCATCAACAACTCAAACAATATATATATATGTGTGTATACATATTCGTATACATCACCACGAACTGCGGGGGTGCTCTACGCCATCCACCCGACTTCTCCCCATAGATATAAATCTACTCACCTGGTCCTCGCCCGCCGGTGCCGACGTCGCCATGCGCTTGCTTGTCGTCTCGAAGTCCACATGGGGTTACCTACATATCATAACGCACCATATCGCATTAAAACTAAATTCGAAATCGAAACGGCATACGAAAATCAAATCGGCACGCGTAACACGCATAGGTCCAAACCTATCGCCTACGCATGCAAGAATAGTCAAACCAACACTCGATGTCGATGTACAAACGTCAAACCCCTGAGAAAAATCCAATCACACTCATTTGCACATTCACGAACACTAATTTTAATATAAACAAGGTTAAAACTCACAAAAACCCCAATTTCACTTAAAAAGTCATTTTTCCGAAAATCTAGCAAGCACAATTCTCCTTTTTTGTACAAAACATGACGTTTAAATGAATGTAGCGGCCAATATACGTATTAAATATCTTAAATAAGTCATAGAAACAATTTTCGGAATTTAATCTCATTAAATTCCAAAAACCCTAATATTCTAGTTTACAAAATACCCTTTTTAACAATTTCATAGCCAAAAATGCACAAACTACAATTTAGGTTGGATTTCCATGCTCTAAAGCATTAAACTACACTTAATAAAGTTAATAATACGATAAAAACACTAACCTTATTTTTAATCTCATATTTCGAATTAAATCAAAAACCTAGTTTGCAACAAAAGCTTAATTTGGACATTTTTCAAGTAACGACTTGTAATTAACAACTAGATTTGTTTTCTACAAAACTAAATATGTTAATCCACATCACTAAACCATGCACAATCAAACACAACTCATTTCCATAACAAACCCTAACTTGAAATCTTTAATCATGCAATTAAACTCACATAAACCAAATTAACACTTAATTAAATTAGCTTTAAGAAATTAGTAACAATTTAAGCAAAAATGTTTAGAATTATACCCAAAAACATTTGAAGATCCACAAGCATCCATAGCCCTCCAAAATGCTCTCTTTTCACAAGGATCCATGCTATACGGGCTAAGCTAAAATGGGTAGGAGTCGGATTTGGGTTTTGGGAATTTTTTGATGGATTTTGGGGCAATTTTTGATGAAGTTTTGAAGAGAAAAGAGAAGGGAAATGGGGGGGGGGCTGCTGCTGCTGTAGGAGAGGGAGGTCGGCTGGAATGGGAAGGGGAGAGGAGAGAGAGGGAGGTAGAGAAAGTGGGGGGAGAATGTCAAAGTCCAACCAAAGTCAAAAGTCTAACTAATTTATCCATTTTCTTTTCTTTTCTTTCATTTCTTTTCCTTTGAAATTCAAGTGGGGACAAAGATGGGGGCTACTGAATTCAGCCAAGGGGAGAAGTGAATGGGTGTGTGTGGGTGTGGGTACGGGTGTGGGGTGATGAAAAATGATAAATACAATACCCCAAACATCCATTTACGCTAAAAAAAGACTTTTTTCTTCAATAATTTCTAAACCGTTTTGGCAAATAATTTCGTTCCAAAAACCACATGATAAAATTTTATTTAATGTTTTATGATGCACAAAATTTGTTTCAACTCATTCCAATTTGTAATTTTCCTTAATTAAATGTATTAGTGACGGCTTAAAATAATAATAAAATAATAATTTTTTTCAGAAAATTTAAAATTTCACCAGCGGCTCAATAAACACCAAATAATAGCAATTACATAGCTAGAATATGTATATTTAATTTTTATAATAAGATATTTGTATTTTGACTTTTTACAGAAAACCCCCTTATTTTACCGATTTTTTTCGAAATTTCACCGAAATGATTTTCAAAACGTTACATTTTCCATCAATTTCACTGTTCAGAGCCGAGAACATGTATCCTGCAATTGACTAGCAAACACGGCTCAAGAGTACCTGCCGATAAGCAATGTGATAAAAATTGGGCGGTATAAAAATGCAAAAATCTGATATGAACAAATAACCCCAAACTTATCATTCGCTTGTCCCGAGCAAAGCCAATTTATTCATAAAAATTCCTAACCTCACTTTCGCAGGGAACGCGATTGCACTGAGCATGTGCAACAAGCCGTTAAACCTCTAGGTGTCCCTAGTAGGAGGAGTGTTGTCTCCTGAGGGTTTTCAGCGGATATTACCGACAAAATCCGGTCAAGCTAATTTTGCAAAATAACTATGATTCAAACCCTAAAGTTTTGTTTCAGAAAATGACAATTCTATTATCCTAAGTCTAGACTATCGAACCTTTATTTTTCACATCTCGCTTATTATTTAACTTAAGATTTTATATGTCTTTACGTGCAGTGCAAATAGTGTCGTTAAGTTCCAGAAGGGTCGAATAAAGTCATCATGTCATACAATAAAGCCCAGATAAAATTTTTAAAAGGATCACATAAGTTTTATAAAGAGTTAAGCATTTTTCAAGTTTCGTTTTCAAATAAGGTTTCAACTTCAGAATTTCTATCTTCCTTAACAGGAAACTAGGTCTTATTTTTCACTCCACCTTTTTCTTGTTTTCATTTCATACACACCTCTGTGAACGTGCAATAGTCTTTATTATAGAATAAAACCTTCATATCTCCGCTAGAAATATTTTTTATAAAAACCTGTCTTTTGTCAAGATTATTCTCACACAAAGAACCGTTAAGAATTTTAACTCGGAGAGAACACTTGCTTGACTTTGTTTTAATTCGGACTTTCTAGGCTTCTTAACGAGCTTTGGGCCAATGCACCCAAACCAGTTGGCTTTAGGGAATTAGGTATATAGACACCCCAGCGGACTTAATTACTCAAGTTACCAAGGCCAAAAAACAAAAGACAATTTAGCGTGAAAATCATGATGATTCAATGCGAACGGAGATATAACCGGCAGTTCAGTTATTTTTTTGGATAAAAGACGTGTTTAGTGGGTTAGGTGTGTAATCATTCCAATCAAGTTTCAGATGGGTTATTTTTCAGACTTAGTTCCAATCAAGGCATCAATAACATTCCTTCATATTCACTTCACTTCATAAACTATTCTTGATATTACTTATTTCAGAACAAACCTATTTGATCCTCAGAAAATCATTTATCCATTTAAAAGTTCTTAGACATAAAAGACTTCTCATCTAATTTCCAAAACTCATGACACGTGTAGTGTGATGTAAAGACGTATATCAGCTATAGTTAACTTCAAAAGAGAGTTATCTTTTAGGTTTTCAAAATCTAAAAATAAGATTTAGTTATTCTTATCTTATCAAATAAAACCGTCGAAATGTTGAATCAGAGTTCTCCCACTAGCTAACTTGACAGAAAAGTTTTTATATTTTTAGAAAATTTTCTTATTTTTATGGATTTTAAGGATTTTAGTATGCAGATGCAAAATATACATATGAATGCGAAGGTTAGAAATGCGTACAGAGCGTACCCTCAAACTTAAACTGAACAGTGTCCTCACTGTCATTGCATGAAGAGATCATTTGAAGGGTCAAAATTGTCGGTTAGATATACACCTTTTTTTGGTGTTTTTGTTTTTAAAGAGTAAAAATGGAAATGAATATCCACAAATAAATACAAAATGGTATATACAAACCCCCAAACTTATTTGGAACAGTGTCCACTGTTCTTGGCTGGATAACCGAAGTTTGGTGGTAGGAAGAGGAAGATTATGCAGGGTAAACCGGCTTCTATAAGACCAGGAGCTCCTCTATTGGTTCGGCGCTAAGGTACGGTTTAAGTCGGTGTCCATTTACTTTGAAAAATGAACCGTCATTTGGATTCTCCAAATCCACAGCGCCCTGTGGATACACATTCCGCACAAAATACGACCCTTTCCAGCGAGATCTGAGCTTTCCTGGATGGAAGTGTCGTCGGGTGTCGTAAAGCAGTACCTGTTGACCAGGTACGAAAGTTTTACGCAAAAGGTGTTTATCGTGAAACACCTTCGTTCGGTTTTTAACGACAACCGCGTTATCGTAAGCCTCATCCCTAAGCTCGCTCAATTCGTTCAACTGCAGCTTCCGATGGCTGCATGCATCTTCGAGAGACAGATTCAGCTCTTTTATCGCCCAAAATGCGCGATGCTCTATTTCGACAGGGAGGTGGCAAGCCTTTCCGTACACAAGCCGATAGGGAGACATGCCAAGATCGGTCTTATAAGCCGTTCGAAATGCCCAAAGGGCATCAGTGAGTTTCAACGACCAATCCTTTCGGTTCTTGGAAACCGTCTTCTCCAATATCTGCTTGACTTGCCGATTTGAAACTTCGGCTTGCCCACAGATTTGGGGGTGGTAGGGCGTAGATAGCTTATGATTAATGGAATATTTCCGCATCAAGGCCTCGAAAGTCTTATTGCAGAAATGAGTTCCATTGTCGCTAATGATCGCTCGTGGGTGCCCAAACCGGGAGAAAATGTTTTCTTTAAGAAATCTAACGACAACCATGTTGTCGTTAGTCCGGCTGGGCACAGCCTCGATCCACTTAGAGACGTAATCAACAGCAAGAAGGATGTACACGTTTCCAAAAGAGCTGGGAAACGGCCCCATGAAATCTATCCCCCAAATGTCGAAAATCTTCACAACCAAGATTGGTTGGAGCGGCATCTCGTTCCACCGGGCTATCCGGCCCAAGTGTTTTCACCGGGAGAAATTCTTGCAATAGTCATGAGCGTCTTTGAAGAGTTGTGGCCAGTAGAAACTACATTGCAAGATCTTCTCAGTTGTCTTTCTGGGGCCAAAATGCCCGCCACATGCTTGATCGTGGTAAAATAACAGCACACTCTTGAATTCATCGTCAGGGACACACCTACGAATAATCTGGTCGGGACAATACTTGAACAGATAGGGTTCGTCCCAGTAAAAGTATTTTACTTGGGATAAGAATCGAAGTCTGTCCTGACTTGACCATTCAGTCGGTAATAACCCTGTGGCCAAATAATTCACAATATCTGCGAACCAGGGTTCGCGAGATACTGTCAAGAGTTGTTCATCTGGAAATATGTCATTGATCGAAAGTTGAGGCGACGGCGAAGAAGGAAGTCGTGAGAGATGGTCGGCGACCACGTTTTCACATCCTCTTTTGTCCTTAATGACAAGGTCAAACTCTTGAAGCAAGAGGATCCAACGTATTCCTAACCTTCTACTCTTATCATGAGAAGGAATGAGCCAAGATTTTGCATCTTTCTTCGCAAAAAGATGGCGCAGAGCAGAATGGTCTGTGTAGGCAATGACTGGAGAGCCGATAAGATAGGGCCTGAACTTTTCTAAAGCAAATACAACAGCTATGAATTCCTTCTCAGTTGTTGTATAATTAATTGGGCGTCGTTTAGGGTTCGGCTAGCATAATAGATTACGTGCGGCATCTTGTTGATGTGTTGTCCAAGGACAGCACCAATGGCAAAGTCGGATGCATCGCACATAATCCAAATCGGTGCGTCCAGTCAGGTGAAGAAAGAACGGGAGCAAAAGTGAGTGAGCTTTTTAATGACTCGAACGCAGTCACACAGCTCGAGTTGAAGTCGAATGGCGTGTCCTTGGCCAGTTGAAGAGTCAAGGGCCTAGCAATCTTGCTAAAGTCCTTGATGAACCGTCTATAGAAACCGGCATAGCCAAGGAAGGCTCGGATGTCTCTGACGCATCTGGGTGGAGGGAGATTGGAAATGACCTCAATCTTCGCTTTGTCAACCTATATGCCATTTTGCGAAATGATATGTCCTAAGACAGTACCTTCGCGCACCATGAAGTGGCACTTCTCCCAATTCAAAGTGAGGTTCTTGTCCTTACATCGGGTAAGGACAGCGTCAAGAAGCAGCAAACACTCGTTAAAAGAATCGCCGAAGATGGAGAAATCGTCCATGAAGATCTCCAGGAATTTCTCCACCATGTCTGAGAAGATTCCTATCATACACCGCTGGAAGGTAGCGGGCGCATTGCATAACCCAAAGGGCATGCGACGATATGCGAACGTGCCGAAAGGACAAGTGAATGTGGTCTTGTCCTGGTCTTTTTCGGCGATGGGAATCTGATTATAGCCGGAGTAGCCATCAAGAAAGCAGTAGTACTCGTGTCCGGCCAATCGTTCAAGCATTTGGTCAATGAAAGGTAGCGGAAAGTAGTCTTTCCGTGTTGCGGCGTTGAGTTTTCTGTAATCGATGCATACTCGCCACCCAGTTTTGGTGCGAGTAGGGATTAACTCATTCGCCTCGTTAGTAATGACCGTTATGCCTGATTTCTTGGGGACAACATGAATGGGGCTAACCCACGGGCTATCAGAGATAGGGCAAATGATACCACTATACAGACACTTCACGATTTCCTTTTTCACAGCCTCCTTCATGAATGGGTTGAGTCGCCTTTGTGGATCCCTGGCTGGTTTGCCATCATCCATCAGATAAATATGATGTTCAACGATAAGGGGACTAATCCCCTTGATGTCCGCCATGGACCAGCCAAAAGCTTTCCTATTGCTGTGCAAGACCGCAAGAAGGGCTTTCTCTTGCTCTGGAGCTAGAGAAGCCGAGATGATAACAGGGAGGGTCTCATTCTCACCTAGGTAAGCGTACTTAAGGTGAGACGGCAAAGCCTTGAGTTCGAGCGTTAGAGGTGAAACGATTGAAGGCAAGATTGGTGAGAAGGTCTCGAACTCAAAGGATTCCAGCAAAGGTTCTAAACGAGTGTAAGCGACCGAGTTGGATGGTTCAGGTAACTCATCCGGAAATTCGAAGGATTCAAACTCGGGTGGTGAGGGGCTACGATAGTTCGAGAAAGTAAAACACTCGTAGTCATTATCGGGCGCAGAAACAGCAGCAGATTCGAAGAGGAAGGCACTAGTGGCGTTAAGGTTATCGTGATCGAACAGAAACTCCTCGAATTCACACTCTTCTGGGGTGATCTCCTGGATTAAGCAAACGTCTAGTATATGAGCATTAGGTTCGGTGGGCTGATTCCCCAACCTAAAAATGTTGAGTTCAATTGTTATGTTTCCAAAAGATAGGTTCATCGAACCATTGATACAATTGATCACAGCATTTGAGGTTGCAAGGAATGGGTGACCGAGTATCACCGGAATTTGATTCCGGGGGTTATCTACAGGATGTGTGTCTAATACAATGAAGACAACGGGGAATATGAACTCCGCAACCTTGATTAACACATCCTCTAGCTCACCCCCAGGATGGGTGATCGATCGGTCGGCCATTTGGAGAGTGCAGTGTGTGGGTTTCAGCTCTCCTACACCTAGTTGCTCATATACTGAGTACGGAAGCAGGTTAACAGTGGCACCAAGATCTAATAGCGCGCGGTTGATGTTCTTATCCCCAATGGTAATGGAAATCGTAGGACAGCCAGGGTCCTTCCGTTTTTGCGGTAAAGATTAGGTAAGAGCATCACTCACAGCACTAGCCAAGAAAACTTTCTTGGGTACCTGAGACTTCCTCTTTTTCGTGCACAAGTCCTTTAAGATTTTCGCGTAGGACGGGACTTGTTGAACAACATCTAAAAGGGGAATGTTAATGTTAACCTGCTTTTTTTAAACAACTCCAGAATCTTCTCCATTTGTGGATTTTGTTTATTGGACCTCAACCGGTTTGGAAATGGAACGATTTTAAAATTGGTTGAGTCCAATGCTTGTAGAGGAGATTGTGGAGCTGGAACGGATCCCAGAGCTGGTACGGATCCCAGAGCTGGTGTTTTCGTGGAGTGAGAAATGGGTCCGTTCAGAGAAGAAGAAGAAGAAGAGCCTTTAGACGAATGGAGAATAGGCTCAGAAGACGAAGAAGAAGAAGAAGAAGCGGTCGGGGTGTCATTATCCTCAATTGTTGTGCCGATGTTGTTGTGCAGCATCCTTCCTGATCTCAATGTAGTCACGGCACTCACATTATGGTTCTGTTGTTCTAGAGCAACATGTACATTATGTGGGTGACCGGGATTTGGGAGTGGTTGAGATGGAAGCTTCCCCTTTTCTCGCTCGCTTAACGCCGCATTCAGCTGTGCAATCTGGGCTTCGATGGTCTTGATGCTTAGCCCGTGTGCAGCAGTGTGTTGCACCAAAGACTGAATAGACGACTGGATGTTCGTGGTGGATTGTGTCGATTGTTTAACGAACGCCTCCAGACTTCGTTCTAGCGAGGAAACCTTATCGTTGTTTGACGGAACAAAGTTGTTTTGTGGAAAAGAATTATTGGGTGCAAAGTTGTTTGTCTGATTTTGAAAAGGTTGGGGTTGGAAGGGCTGCTGAAACTGATGTTGAGTTTGTTGTTGCGGAGGAGGGGGCCTCTGGAAATTTTTGCCTTGGAATTGTTGCTGATTCTGATTCCAGGCGAAATTGGGGTGGTTTCTCCAACCGGGATTGTAGGTGGAAGAGTATGGATCATTTCTCGGTCTTTGCTGAAATGCAGCATTAACCTGATCATGTCCTTGAGATGGTGGATTGTAAGGACACTCTTCGGTTAAGTGAGAAGGATCGGAACAACAAGCACAAATGGTACGAAAGGGAAGAACAGGGGAAGGAGCAGGAGATGAAAATTTGCTCTCTATCGCTTCAAGTTTTCTTGTTATTGCAGCCATTTCAGCTTTCATCGCAATAGAGACATCAAGTTGGTGAATTCCTACCCTAGACTGACCAGTAGAGGTGGAGGAGGAAGAAGAAGAAGTTGGTCTGGTGCTCTCCCATTGAAGCGTTTGTTCCGCAAGGTCGTCGAAGAATTGCCACGCTTCCTCATCAGATTTCGATAGGAAGTGGCCCTGACAAATGGTTTCTAACAACTACTTGGTTGCTGGGTTCAGGCCCTCGTATAAGGTTTGGCAAAGTTGTCATTTCTCAATACAGTGGTGAGGGCACTGAACAAGAAGGTCTTTATACCGGTCAAAGCACTTCCAGAAGGGTTCAGAAGGAAGCTGAGAGAATTGGTTGATTTCGTTACGGATCCTTGCAGTTTTATGATTCGGATAGAATTTCTTGAGAAACGCTTTCACAAACTCGTCCCAACTGGTTATGGAGTTGGAAGCGGTGCTATACAGCCATTTTTCAGCAAGATTGCATAAAGTGAACGGAATGACCCGTATACGTATAGCATCGTCCGACAGCTGGGTAGTTTTCATCATGGCACAAACATTTTGGAACTTGTTGATGAAGATATAGGCATCTTCAGATTCAAGCCCATGAAATTTCGGAAGCATGTTAATGAAGTGGGGCCTAATTTCAAAATTATCCCTGTTGGCCGCTGGAAGAGAAAGACATGTGGGAAGTGCAGAACAGGTGGGATAGAAACGATCCTGGAGCGCGATTCGCTGCGGCGCTACAACAGGCGGTGGTGGTGGGTTATTTGCCTCCATAGGAGGTGGAGTCAATCCCGGGGGAGTCAAAGAGATGTTTGGATTAAATCCTGACATCGCGGAAGAAGAGGTTGGTGATGGTGAAGGTGAAGATGTATGAACAGAATTCCGGTCAACGTCGGAGTTGGCCGGCAAAGGTAAGGGTGATAGAGGCGTGGACGGAGTTTCGACGTCTGAGTCGATCTCGAGTCGGTAGAGACTAACGTAACGCTGACTAGGCGGGCGCTAGTGTCCCGAGTCCAAGAGGACATACACTAAACGAGTTTAGTATAGTCAAAGCGGAGAAGGTGAGGGTAAGAAAACGTCAATGGAAAAATACGATGGGTGGTGGGTGAAAAAATGGATTCTGGCGACAAAGGGCAAGTTTTTATAAAAGTTTTTGGTTTTGTATTTTTTTCTTTTTTTTTAGAAAGAGCTTTACAGAAATATGTACGGGCTTACGGCTTCAAGCAATCACAAACAAGATATGCACAATCACACCTAGATCTAGGGTCACCTAGGTCAGCTAGACAACTCTTAACTGTTCCAAAGGGCTAGAAATAGGACCTCAAACCACCTCTTCTCCAACAATTGCGGCCAGGTAAGTTCCAGGTAAGTGGGAGGCTCCTGATTGAAAGAATTAAAGTTAACCGCAATCAAGACGGTGTCGCTATGCAGCTAGCCGGTTGAGCACGGGTCGATCCACAGGGAGATGGTTATATGTCCGTTCTTGTTTTAGACGAGTTAATAAAGAATGAGTATATGTTTGTTTGATTCTAACCTATGTGTATTATTTGCAAGTATAAAGTTGTTAAGAAAATATACGAAATTGTAAGCTAAAGAAATCCGTACTCAAAACCTTTGAGCCGAGTCTTGACCAATTGAAGCTCGAACAATCGGCAACAACGTGGATTAGGGGATTTTAGCGCGGTATTCGTGGAATCCAGCTTATTTACCCTTGTCCTTCCGTTCTTGTCTCTTGCTTTCGCCTCCAGCCAAACCGAACGCAACCGGTCGCGGTTAGGAATCACCGTTACCTTGTTAGGGGTAGGGTGCCTAACGGAGCGCTTGCGTATGGTTTGGGCGGAGTTCAATGGAAAATAACTGGAAAAGGAAATGAGCAAGGAGAGATTAACTTACAATACCGTATTTATTCTTAACAACGACAATTATTACAACCATTCACAAAAAAAACCAAAAAGAGAGAACAAAAAGAAAAGAACAAAGAAAAGAAAAGATACAAGTAAGTAAGTGCATGAATATAAATTGCAAGAAAGTAAAGCGAGGTAATAAAAAGCAAGAAAGAAATAAGCAATAAAAATAACAAGAAACTAGAACTCAAGACAAGCATGGGATCGATAGCCAACCCTTAAACTTGCAAGCTCAATCAAGAGGTTGCAAGATCAAGAGAAGGGTAAAGAACTCATGTGAAGTGAAGAACCAATTCCACAAGAAAATACGACCCTTGAGATTAATAACTAACCCTTAACCATTCAAGCTCAATGAAGAGGTTGAATGATCAAGAGAAAGCAAGAATCTCAAGGGGAAGTTAAACAAAAGAGAATGATACAAAAGCCCTCATCTTCATTGATCTTCCACTCAAAAAGCTCTCACTACAATTTTCATGGAGAAAAGATGAAGAAGAAGAAGAAAAAGACTAAATCCTAACAGAAAGAAGAACAAAGAATGAACACCAAATTGGACCCTTGGCTTAGCTCAGTTCTGGAGTATTTATAGGCAGGTAACAGAAATTCTAGGGCAACATTCTGGACCCATGTGAAAAGACCCAACTACCCATGAAAAATGACACACTGAAGGCTCAGTACGGCCGCGGAACCGCGGCCTATACCCCCTATTGGCCGCGGTTCCGCCGCACTATAGGTGAGTTGGGCTGTCGGCTCTTGTGTGCTGCCCTGGTCTGCTGTCCCCTTTTGTCTGGTACATGTATTTTCTGATAATCATTCCACATTTCTTCCAGAATTCTAGTTGATCAAAAGGTGATTTGGACATGGATCTTTTGTCATGATTTTCTTGAGCTCCGCGTAGATTTCTTGGATTTGGTGTTGCCATTGTGCTTTGTGCATGAAGGTGACAATCGATTTGTCATTTTGTCTCCTAAACTGGTGTGTGGCAACAGACGGATAAAGATCGGAGACCCGTGTTTTATCTGTGGTTGGCAGGAACTCGGATTTGTCGTATTTTTCCATGGATTTCACCGTTTAGAGCCGAGAACCTGTATCCTGCAATTGACTAGCAAACACGGCTCAAGAGTACCTACCGATACGCAATGTGATAAAAATTGGGCGGTATGAAAATGCAAAAATCTGATATGAACAAATACCCCCAAACTTATCATTTGCTCGTCCCGAGCAAAGCCAATTTATTGATAAAAAATTTCCTAACCTCACTTTCGCAGGGAACGCGATTGCACTGAGCATGTGCAACAAGCCGTTAAACCTCTAGGTGTCCCTAGTAGGAGGAGTGTTGTCTCCTGAGGGTTTTCAGCGGATACTACCCACAAAATCCGGTCAAGCTAGTTTTGTAAAATAACTAAGATTCAAACTCCTAAAGTTTTATTTCAGAAAATAACAATTCTATTATCCTAAATCTAGACTATCGAACCTTTATTTTTCACACCTCGCTTCTTATTTAACTACAGATTTTATATGTCTTTACGTGCAGTGCAAATAGTGTCGTTAAGTTCCCGAAAGGTCGAATAAAGTCATTATGTCACACAATAAAGCCCAGATAACAATTTTAAAAGGATCACATAAGTTTTATAAAGAGTTAAGCATTTTTCAAGTTTCGTTTTCCAGTAAAGTTTCAACTTCAGAATTTCTATCTTCCCTAACAGGAAACTAGGTCTTATTCTTCACTCCACCTTTTTCTTGTTTTCATTTCATACACACCTCTGTGAACGTGCAATAGTCTTTATCATAGAGTAAAACCTTCATATCTACGCTAAATTTTTTATAAAAGCCTGTCTTTTATCAAGATTATTCTCACACAAAGAACCGTTAGGAATTTTAACTCGGAGGGAACACTTGCTTGATTTTGTTTTAATCTGGACATTCTAGGCTTCTTAGCGAGCTTTGGGCCAATGCACCCAAACCAGTTGGTTTTAGGGCATTAGGTGTAGAAACACCCCAGCGGACTTAATTACTCAAGTTACCTAGGTCCAAAAACAAAAGACAGTTTGGCGTGAAAATCATGATGATTTAATACGAACGGAGATATAACCGGTAGTTCAATTATTTTTTGGTTAAAAGACGTGTTTAGTGGGTTCGGTGTGTAATCATTCCAATCAAGTTTCAGATGGGTTATTTTTCAGACTTAGTTCCAATTAAGGCATCAATAACATTCCTTCATATTCACTCACTTCATAAACTATTCTTGATATATTACTTATTTCAGAACAGACCTATTTGATCCTCAGAAAATTATTTATCTATTTAAAAGTTTTTAAACATAAAAGACGTGTCATCTAATTTCCAAGACTCACGACACGTGTAGTGTGATGTAAAGACGTATATCAGCTATAGTTAACTTCAAAAGAGAGTTATTTTTCAGGTTTTCAAAATCTAAACATAAGATTTAGTTATTCTTATTTTATCAAACAAAACCGTCGAAATGTTGAATCAGAGTCCTCCCACTAGCTAACTTGACAGAAAAGTTTTTATGTTTTTAGAAAATTTTCAGATTTTTATGGATTTTATGGATTTTAATATGCAGATGCAAAATATACAAATGAATGCGAAGGAAGAAAGCTTACCGAGCACACCCCCAAACTTAAACTTGACAGTGCCCTCACTGTCAGGCTATACCAAGAGGGTCAAAATTGCCGGCGCTCCCTAAAAACAAATTATATACAACAAAGAAAACAAAAAATATATACAAAAAAAGGAGCCCCCCCCAAACTTAAGTGAAACAATGTTTCCACTGTTAAGCGTTGAAATTCAGGATTAGGGGGGAAAAAGAACAGTATCAAGCTATACAAGGCCTTACACAGGCCAAAAGTTAACACCAACCATTCAATGATCTTATCGTGAAAAAGCCGTCGTTGGTCAAAGAAGGCGTAAAGAAAAGAAATGGAGAATACGCGAGACCGTATGGAGATAGAAGCGGGATACGGTCTCGGTATATGAGAGGAAGAAGAATGGCGGAAGGGAAAATGAGGTGGAATACGAACTTGAGTGTGCAAATGGAGTAAATAGATTAGCACAATTTGTGATGACCGATGTGTGAAAAGTGATTGTGCTAATATATTTATTTGTCGAGAAATGGGGTCAAATCGCTCAAGGTTCGTGAGAAACCATGGGTACGCCGAACTTGGTAAACCAGACATAGTAAACGAAAGTGAGATGGTTTCGTGCAAGGTCGAAACGATGGAAGGGATGGAGGGAAGTGGTTGAGAAGGGTATCGGTTAAAGGTTCAGGAGGGTGTACACAGTCAATGACAGGAATAGGATGAATTGGGAAATCCGACTCATCAAGCAAAATTGGTTCATCCTCAAAACCATCCTCAAAATTTTCCTCAAAATTTAGCACATCCATGCACTTCTCTTCAAAATCAAGACGCATATAGGGTTCGGGAAAAACATTTAATGACTCGGGATGATGATTTGAAGAGAAAAACACAGCCAAATCTACGGGTTCATCATCCAAAAT
Source organism: Agapanthus africanus (assembly GCA_030015575.1). NCBI lineage: Eukaryota > Viridiplantae > Streptophyta > Magnoliopsida > Asparagales > Amaryllidaceae > Agapanthus > Agapanthus africanus. The sequence goes on from JASDDO010000026.1 coordinate 247,417,563, forward strand.
ATTCCCGGCGTCAATATCCTTAATCAAGTAAAAATCAAAATTCTCTGACACCTCAACAAAAGCATGGATATCAATCGATTCAGGTTCTAAAGTGGAGGTGTAGAGGTCAAAAGGTTTAGGATCGGTTTCACTTGGAAGAGACCCTTCACAATGGGGCAAATCAAACACTACGAAGTCACACAACTCATTCATCATTCTATCTTCAATTGATAAATCATGTGGGATACTCAATAGACTTTCAAAGCAGGAGGTGTGGGATTCAATTTGGGATGGGTAGGTTTGATTTGGAAGGGGGTACATCTCACTCTCTCCACTCAAATGCACAGCCTGTCCTGCCGCCTCATCATACATTGAAAAAGTTGGAGCTAGTTGAAATCTAGCTACCGGGTCACTAGGTTGCATGAGGGCGGCCATGGACGCATTCAAATCCATCATCTGTTGGCTTGACGCTACCCTAAAATCTTCCAACGACTGTTCCAGACTAGACATAGGTTGTGAAGGGATTTCAGTAAAAGATTCAAAGTTGTTTGGATACTGAAAACTCCCAAATGGCGGTTCTGAAGCAATGTCTAGGGAAGGTGCAAAAGTAGGGTAGGATTGGTAGGAATTGAATGGCTGGACAGGAGTGGGATCAACATTGGGATAAGAAGGTGAATGGAATTGTTGATCCCAAGAATTTGAAGCGGTGAAAGGAGTGAAAGATCGGCTATGAGATTGTTCAATACGTTCAGCAAGAGACATAGGTCTTGTGGCTACAACTGGACTTTCAAAAGGGGTATCAACGCAAAAAGGGGTGATTGTTTAAAATGGTTAATATGAAGTGGATTGCGGGGTCCAGTTGTTCGTCCTAGACGTGACTATCCGATCTTTCAACGAAATTTTGGGCATGGAGGGGTCGTTTGAAGTTCGACCAAAACAAGAACTGTATGAAGTAATGTCTGGTTGTGGGTACCAAAATTCGGCAAGAGTTTTGCGAGGTGGGGTACGTATGATATGAAGAGAGAAGGAAAGAAAGGAAGAGAAAAGGAGGGGAAAAAGAATGTGATTTTTTTATATAGTTATATATTAACAAAAGAATGAAATATACACACAAAAAGAATATGGACAAAAACAATCACGACACAAAAATACCACACACCTAATCGTTCTAGGGTTCACCTAGGTCAACTAGACCTGCTCCAGAACTTGATTGTCGAAGTAAAACTGTGTCGAGAAACGGACTCAAGATACACTGATCACGAGGCCAGGTAAGTGCAGAGATAAGGGGAGGTTTTCCAACGCTTTCGCGAAGTTCCTTAATTAAATAACCCTTTCTCTTTTGGCGGTTTCCCCGTTAACACTTTCCTAGACACCCTGTAAACAATATACCGTTAAGCGAGATTCTAAACACAGTTAACTCCTCCCAGTGAGCGCGAAGTCCTTAAGGCTTAAAGTCTAGTTTCTTTTAAATTTTGTGCGGGTAAACGTTATGCGCAAGTTCGTGATTTGTGGGCCACGAAAAAGGTGATGAAATCATGTACCGTATGTTGTGGGGTTCGCTTGCCCTTAAGTCCGTATTAATGTATGCAATGCGCAATTCAATAAAACTTCTATAAAGAATCAAACAATCGTTTTTTTTTATTTTAAGCACGACACTGCAACAAATACGGGTTAGTCAATTTTTAGCGTTTGCTAGCGAACTTGCAAAGAATCCTGCAAAGAATAGTATATTGGATGCGTCGAATTTGAGAAGAAGGTGTTAGTAAAGTACGTACCGTTAAGTTTTTGGGTTAGGAAACCCCCGTTGAATCAAATCCGGTAAGCTTGGAAAGTTCGCTTGCGCGGGTCAAACTACCCGGATCTTTGGCACTGTACTTCGTAATCACCTTAACTTTGAACGTACACTTTGCTCCCACAATCGCAGTTTGCAAATCCGCAAAAATCTGCACTCTTGCCCACAAAAATGATCAAAAAAACAAAAAGATATTTTTTTTAAATATTTATAAATATATACAAAAAGAATATTAACCCGATTAACAAGAAAGAAAATACGCTACCGTCTCCCCGGCAACGGCGCCATTTGATTGGAAGAATTAAAGTTAACCGTAATCAAGACGGTGTCGCTATGCAGCTAGCCGGTTAAACACGGGTCGATCCACAAGGATATGGTTGTATGTCCTTTCTTGTCTTAGACGAGTCAATAAAGAATGAGTATGAGTTTGTTCAATCTAATCTATGTGTATTATTTGCAAGTATAAAGTTGTTAAGAAAATATACGAAATTGTAAACTAAAGAAATCCGTACTCAAAACCTTTGAGCCGAGTCTTGACCAATTGAAGCTCGAGCAATCGGCAACAACGTGGATTAGGGGATTTAAGCGCGGTATTCGTGGAATCCGGCTTATTTACCCTTATCCTTCTGTTCTTGTCTCTTGCTTTCGCCTCCGGCCAAACCGAACGCAACCGGTCGCGGTTAGGAATCACCGTTACCTTATTAGGGGTAGGGTGCCTAACGGAGCGCTTGCGTATGGTTTGGGCGGAGTTCAATGGAAAATAACGGGAAAAGGAAATGAGCAAGGAGAGATTAACTTACAATACCGTATTTATTCTTAACAATGACAATTATTACAACCATTCACAAAAAGAACCAAAAAGAGAGAACAAAAAGAAAAGAACAAAGAAAAGAAAAGTTACAAGTAAGTAAGTGCATGAATATAAATTGCAAGAAAGTAAAGCGAGGTAATAAAAAGCAAGAAAGAAATAAGCAATAAAAAGAACAAGAAACTAGAACTCAAGACAAGTATGGGATCGATAGCCAACCCTTAAACTTGCAAGCTCAATCAAGAGGTTGCAAGATCAAGAGAAGGGTAAAGAACTCATGTGAAGTGAAGAACCAGTTCCATATGAAAATACGACCCTTGAGATCAATAACTAACCCTTAACCATTCAAGCTCAATGAAGAGGTTGAATGATCAAGAGAAAGCAAGAATCTCAAGAAGAAGTTAAACAAAAGAGAATGATACAAAAGCCCTCATCTTCATTGATCTTCCACTCAAAAAGCTCTCACTACAATTTTTATGGAGAAAAGATGAAGAAGAAGAAGAAAAAGACTAAATCCTAACAAAAAGAAGAACAAAGAATGAACACCAAATTGGACCCTTGGCTTAGCTCAGTTCTGGAGTATTTATAGGCAGGTAACAGAAATTCTAGGGCAACATTCTGGACCCATGTGAAAAGACCCAACTACCCATGAAAAATGACACACTGAAGGCTCAGTACGGCTGCGGAACCGCGGCCTATACCCCCTATTGGCCGCGGTTCCGCCGCACTATAGGTGAGTTGGGCTGTCGGCTCTTGTATGCTGCCCTGGTCTGCTGTCCCCTTTTGTCTGGTACATGTATTTTCTGATAATCATTCCACATTTCTTCCAGAATTCTAGTTGATCAAAAGGTGATTTGGACATGGATCTTTTGTCATGATTTTCTTGAGCTCCACGTAGATTTCTTGGATTTGGTGTTGCCATTGTGCTTTGTGCATGAAGGTGACAATCGATTTGTCATTTTGTCTCCTAAACTGGTGTGTGGCAACAGACGGATAAAGATCGGAGACCCGTGTTTTATCTGTGGTTGGCAGGAACTCGGATTTGTCGTATTTTTCCATGGATTTCACCGTTTAGAGCCGAGAACCTGTATCCTGCAATTGACTAGCAAACACGGCTCAAGAGTACCTACCGATACGCAATGTGATAAAAATTGGGCGGTATGAAAATGCAAAAATCTGATATGAACAGCTCACCACTACGTAAGTAGTGGTCCTAATTAAGTAACCACTTGCCTTGGACACACTTGCCTAGGCACCGCAAAAGTCAGGATAGGATAAACGACCGATGCCTGTAACTAGTCCTCTGTCCTATTGAGCGCGAAGTCCTTAGGGCTGAGTCTAGTATTTTTTAATTTAAGCAATGGTTAATGCATATGCTTTTTGTGATTTCTGGGGTCCTGGGAAGGGTGATGAAATCCCCACCCAATCTGAATTGGTTTCAAGCCCCTTAAAGTCCGTATTAATATATGCAAAGCAGTAACAATCACTAGTAAAATAGGGGGTTGCCCCTACGGATGGAATTATCCGTTGGGGCAGATTTTACTTGGCCCTACGGATTAGTCCGTAGGGCTAAAGGGTTGCCCCTACGGGCACTGACGTTCAAGAATAAAAAATTTAATTCTTAATTTGGTGTTTGCCCCTACGGTGGCGCAAACAAAGGACCTACGGATATATCCGTAGGGGCAAGTAAATATCGATTTAAAACAAAGCCAGATCGAAAAGCCTACGCTCATTTTCTCTCTCTCCCTCAAACGCGCGCGAAAAACCCTAAATCGCCACCGTCGCGTCGCCACCGTCGTTGGGCAGAGTCGCCACCGTCGTCGCCACCGCCGATTTCATCGCCATCCTCGTCGCCACCGCCGGTTTCGTCGCCACCGTCGTCGCCACCGCCGGTTTCTTCGCCAATTCGACGCCGTCGTCGCTCCAAGTAACCAGCGCACCCATTCAGGTATAAATCTCGAGGTAAATTAAAGCATTTTTGGATTATTCATAGCTGGGTCTGGGTTGCGCGCGCGAGAGTTGGGTTTGGGCAGGGGCGCGGTGGCGGTCGGGGTCGGGGTCGGGGTCGGGGTAGGGTTAGGGTTGGGGTTCGGCTGCTGCTGGGGTGGGGCTGGGGTTAGGGTTACGGTGGGGCTGGGGTTAGGGTTACTGTGGGGCTGGGGTAGGGTTACGATAGGCTGGGGTTAGGGTTGGGGCTAGGGTTAGGGTTACTGTGGGGCTGGGGTAGGGTTACGGTGGGCTGGGGTTAGGGTTGGGGCTAGGGTTAGGGTTACTGTGGGGCTGGGGTAGGTTACGGTGGGCTGGGGTTAGGGTTGGGGCTAGGGTTAGGGTTACTGTGGGGCTGGGGTTAGGGTTATGAGAGGCATGTCAGCATTTTATGTGTAATAATTGAGAGGATCAAGCTAAGTTCTATGCAAGCAGTCCCTCAGAATACATAGAAAGCTAGCCTTACATTTTAAATTAACATATTCCATAGTTGTCTTAATCGTAAGGCAGATACCCATATTGTGTAAGAGCTGGCATTAATACAACCATAGGGAGCTGACTGATTACATCTCATGTGGCATTAAAATCTATAAATGGACATACGAGATAATGCAAAGAAAGAGCAATAGATCAAGACTCAATCAACTTTCCTATGCTTTATGATTTCAGCGGATAGCTCAAGTTTAGTTTCAACTTTATATTCTTATTTTTCTCTTTTTTTTCTTTAGTGCTTCTTCCTCCATTTCTTTGAAGAGTCTCTCACAGCGAAATACACTCCATTTTTTCTTAATTGGACAGAATCCTACCCCCGACAGCCGGAACACATACATACAAACGCATAATTAGAGAGCGACTCGAGATGTTCGGGTTAAAACCAATATATGATACTCGATGATGATATGAAACGTTCATATTCCCATCGATACCCGTATATGAAACTAAAGCGCCACTTAGTCCCTGTCTATCAGTTAACATACGTGCGATGCTCGTCGTGACCTAGAACTATACGAAGCTTGTTAAATATCGGACAGTATAGCTCGATACTAACAACCGTCGTATAGTCTGCGCGACGAGAAAATTCAATCGTATGGTAACCCATAGATTTGTCCCGTGTGGACAAGTTAAGAATGTATAAAGCAAACGCCTTCATTCACTTGTGTTTTCATCCGTTTCGAGATATTTCGTCGGTACCTTTCCGCTGGTTCTCCGTGTACAAAGATAGATTAGATGTTCATTTCAACGTTGTTTCACAGCTTTGAAATGATTATCTATTCTATTACAGTGTACTCGGAGAACAGCGGGGAGGTGCTGCCGAAATTTACTCGAAACGGTTGAAAGCACAAGTGATGGGCGTTCGCTCTATACATTCTTAATGGGATAGAAGCCTACCCCCGACAGCCGGAACACATACATACAAACGCATAATCAGAGAGCGACTCGAGATGTTCGGGTTAAAACCAATATATGATACTCGATGATGATATGAAACCTTTATATTCCCATCGATACCCGTATATGAAACTAAAGCGCCACTTAGTCCCCGTCTATCGGTTAACATACGTGTGATGCTCGTCGTGACCTAGAACTATACGAAGGTTGTTAAATATCGGACAGTATAGCTCGATACTAACAACCGTCGTATAGTCTGCGCGACGAGAAAATTCAATCGTATGGTAACCCATAGATTTGTCCCGTGTGGACAAGTTAAGAATGTATAAAGCAAACGCCTTCATTCACTTGTGTTTTCATCCGTTTCGAGATATTTCGTCTGTACCTTTCCGCTGGTTCTCCGTGTACAAAGATAGATTAGATGTTCATTTCAACGTTGTTTCACAGCTTTGAAATGATTATCTATTCTATTACAGTGTACTCGGAGAACAGCGGGGAGGTGCTGCCGAAATTTACTCGAAACGGTTGAAAGCACAAGTGATGGGCGTTCGCTCTATACATTCTTAATGGGATAGAAGCCTACCCCCGACAGCCGGAACACATACATACAAACGCATAATCAGAGAGCGACTCGAGATGTTCGGGTTAAAACCAATATATGATAATATGAAAACTTCATATTCCCATCGATACCCATATATGAAACTAATTAAAAGCGCCACTTAGTCCCCGTCTATCGGTCAACATAACGTGCGATAATTTATTCTTTTCAACGACAAACGCACACACAAAGCATATACATGGATTTTCTCCTTTGTCAGTAACTATCCCGTTCTTATATTTCTCAATATAGTCAGCATAACCTACAATTTATATGTTATTCAGTCTAACATGGCCCATGAGTACGTCAGAGTTAAGGACTGGATGTATGTGGATTGGAAACAACGTATGCAACCTAAGTTTGTCGCAGGGGTTGCTGCTTTCCTTGAATTTGCACGAGCACATAATAAGATCATAATAGAGAAGATTCTCTGTCCGTGCGATAGATGTGGCAATAAGTACTGGCAGAAGGTAGAATTGGCAGAGCTTCATATTGTAAAACATGGGTTTACTAGACATTATTCAATTTGGAAATATCACGGGGAAGGAGAAGAATGCAGTACTGCGGTAGAAGAAGGAGAACACGATAATGCGGCAGGAGAAGAAGAAGAATTCGGTAATACGGCAGGATACGGAAATTTATTTCCATCAGAAGAAATGGAGGATATGGTAGAGGCTGCCCTAGGTGAATCTATTCGTACCGAAGATGACATTCCTTCCGGTCAAGGACCGCGTGCGGATAAATATGAAAATTTCATGAATGATGCTAGGAAACCAATTTATGAGAATGCGAAGTATTCCACCCTCTCATGGTTCGTCCAACTTTTCCAAATTAAGTGCCTAAATGGATGGAGCAACAAGTCATTCACAATGCTTCTTTCGTTCTTGAAAGATTCTATGCCTCCGGGAAATAATGTGCCCGAAAGCTGGTACGAAGCCCAGAAAATGATGTCTGATTTGGGTCTAAAGTGCGAGAAGATTCAAGCATGTCCTAAAAATTGCGTGTTGTACCGGAAAGAGAATTCAGATTTGAAAGAGTGTCCAACATGCGGAGAGGCCAGGTATAAGCCGAAAGATTCTGATAAGAAGCCTAATATACCTGTGAAGATAGCACGATATTTTGCCATAACACAGAGGCTACAGAGGCTATTCAGGTGCAAGAAAACAGCCGAGGCAATGATTTGGCATCATCGTGCTCCTCCAAGCGAAAATGGAAAAATGAGCCATCCAAGAGATTCACCGGCATGGAAGGATTTCGATAGGAGGCACACAATATTCAGTAGCGATCCCCGCAATGTCCGGCTCGGACTGGCTGTCGATGGCTTCTGCCCATTCAACTATATGGCTGGAAGTCACAGTACATGGCCCGTTGTAATGATAATTTATAATCTGTCGCCTTGGTTGGCTATGGACCAACCATACTTTATGATGCCTCTTCTTATCGACGGACCAAACTCACCGGGGAACAATATCGACGTCTATCTCCGACCTCTGATTGAGGAGCTGAAAACTTTATTTATTGATGGTGTAGAGACATATGATTCAAACACAAATACAACCTTCATACTGCGTGCGGCTTTAATGTGGACAATTAATGACTTTCCTGCATATGGAATGCTTTCAGGTTGGTCCGTACATGGTCACAAAGCATGTCCTCATTGCCATGAACACACAACATCAAAATTTTTGAATTTTAGCAGGAAGGTTTGTTATTGCGGCCATCGACGTTTTCTGCCTCCAGACCACCCCTACAGGTTAGACACGGTTCACTTTGATGGTCATCAGGAGCTTCTTGGGCCTCCATCCCCATTGTCCGGAGAGGACGTGACTGCTAAATGGGATGGTTACAATAACGTGACCTTCGGGATGGATCCGACGAGACAGGTCAAACCACAATATTGGAACAAGTTAAGCATTTTCTTCGAGCTTCCGTACTGGTCTACAAATTCAGTGCGTCATTGTCTGGACGTCATGCATATAGAGAAGGGAGTATCAGAGCACATACTTAACTTGCTTCTGTGTAAAGACGGGAAATCGAAAGACAACATGAATGCCCGGATGGATCTACAAGAGTGGGGAATAAGAAGTGAACTGCACCCTAAACCGGTAGCGGGTAAACCGGGCAAGTTTGTACTTCCCAATGCCGCTTATCATATGTCACAACAGGAGAAGAAAAGATTCCTGCAGGTGTTGCATGATTTGAAAGTCCCCACAGGTTTCTCAGGATCATTCAGCAAGAAAATAAAAATTGTGAAGGGCAAGATCGATGGGTTGAAAAGTCATGACCACCACGTTATCGTGGAGCACCTTCTTCTATTAGCCCTCAGGACTTCTCTCCCCGACTCGGTTGGTCTAGTAATCAACGACCTATGTTGTTTTTTCAGGGAGTTGTGTGCTAAAACGCTGGAGGTTGCGACGCTGGATAAACTAGAAAATTCTATTGCGTTGATACTTTGCAAGTTTGAGCGTATTTTCCCACCGTCATTCTTCGATATCATAATACACTTGACGGTTCATCTTGCAACTGAGGCGAAGTTAGCCGAACCGGTACAATATCGATGGATGTATCCCGTCGAGAGGTACGTGTAATTTTTCGTTTCGCGCAATTTATAAATTTATTTTTGTCATGTATGCCCGTGTTTATTTATTCAACATATTCTCATTAGGTACCTTTACACTCTTAAGAAGTATATACGCAATAAAAATCGACCAGAGGGTTCTATCATGCAAGGTTATCTTCTTGATGAAGCAACCACATTTTGTTCCCGCTATCTGGACGAGAACATTGAGACAAGGCTTAACCGACCACGAAGAATTCAAGACGGGCCATATGGTAAAGCCGAGTATAAGAGGGTAGACACTATGTTTATCAACAAGATATACCGGTTTATCTTGCTTAATTGCGAATGTCTTGAAAAAATTAGAGAGTAAGTTCTTTTGGATTAATTGTTATATCTGTGTTTGTGTGTGTATGAAATGACATAATATTAATGACATAATTATTTGTCGAAAACAGAACTCATTTTAACGAGGTACGTGAGGGGCATCCTGATTGGAACGAAGAGCGTTTGGAAAAATACCATCAGGATAATTTTTGTGATTGGGTCACAGAGCATGTAAGTTATTCGAATTACATTTTATTGCTATCAGTTTTAATCTAAACTTGTATCGTTATGTATTTATCGTAAAATTTGTTTTGTTAGATCTACGATCCGAACTTTTCTGCATCATTTGAGAGTGATTCAAGATGTTTAGCTCAATTTCCTAGTATGGAGGTTGCACATTACAAAGGATTTGGTGTCCTTGGATACAAATTCGAAGTTAAGGACATAGAAAAATCTAGAATCACTCAGAATAGTGGTATTGCGACGGTAGGATCGGACGGTGTGATTTACGATGGGTACTTAAATTGTATACTCGGCATCCACTATCCCGGACGATCAGAACCCTTTTATATATTCCACTGTACTTGGTACGATCCGCGAACCGATACAGACAGGTAGAGAAGCAGCCTTGGGACTTGGAAAGATGAATATGGATTGACCAGTGTGAACACACTTCGATTTTACGGTCAAGACGATCCGTTTATCTTTCCGAACCAAGCGTTCCAAGTATACTACTCATAGTGTTTGAAGCATCCGGGGTGGAGTGTTGTATGCCGATGGAAACCTAGAGATGTCTACGATGTCCCAGAATACGAGGACAGCGATGAGGACGAAGAAGAGAGAAGGCTTAAAGTGCTCCGACCGTCTGTTTCAAAGGACGGGTTGTCTTCGACCGATCATGAAGTTACGTGGGTTAGAAATGACATCGACGATGAAATCCAAGTAGATATGTATGATGTGCCCACGAAACGAAAAAGGTTATCAGTAATGTTATATTATTACTTCACATTTTACGCTCTAGATCATATATAGTCAATACTTTTAATGATTGTCTAATGCGTCCACGAACCGTTTATCTAGATTGGATGACGATGTCGGGAGCAGCGAGGGGCGGCAGGAGCTCCAGCCGCGGCAGAGGCAGAGGCAGAGGCAGAGCGGTTCTGCCGCCCGGAGAGCTCCGTAGGGAGCTTCAGAGGGCCGGTCTTGCACCCAGATCGGAGACCCCTTCGGATGCCTCCTTCCGTGTGGATTTTGCCACACCTCCAGGTATACTGCACGCATATCCATTTTCAATTTAATATTACAGATATTCATGCCTGTTTATGTCAAAATTACTTATATTGTCAATGTTTGATTGTCTAGTTGTTGGTCCTGCGTCCACATCTGGGACAGAGGCCACCCCCGCTCCTCCAGGTATGTTTATATATCATATAGTGTATGTATATTGATTTAGAATGCTATATCATAAATATACACATTCCTTTTGCTCTTACTTAGCAATTTTTATTATTGTCTAGCTGTAGGTGGTGACACCACCGCACCTGCGGGTATGTTTATATGTCCTATAGTGCATGCATATTGATTTAGAACGTTATATTATTGATCTACACATTCTTTTTTCAATTACTTATCAAATCTATTTTTAATTGTCTAGTTGTTGGTCCTGCGTCCACATCTGGGACAGAGGCCACCCCCGCTCCTCTAGGTATGTTTATATATCATATAGTGTATGTATATTGATTTAGAATGCTATATCATAAATATACACATTCCTTTTGCTCTTACTTAGCAATTTTTATTATTGTCTAGCTGTAGGTGGTGACACCACCGCACCTGCGGGTATGTTTATATGTCCTATAGTTCATGCATATTGATTTAGAACGTTATATTATTGATCTACACATTCTTTTTGCAATTACTTATAAAATCTATTTTTAATTGTCTAATTATAGGTGGTGCGTCCACACCTTCCACAGGGGCCACTCCTGCCGCTTCCGTACCCTCCGCATCGTCTGCAGGTTAGTATGAATAAATTTAAAATATTTATTTATTTTACATATGCTCTATAGAATAAATATGAACTTCATGGAGATTTAGCGTCGATGTTTATTTTATAGTTGGAGGGGATGCGTCCGGGTCCGGGACCCCGATTGTTCCTCACCGGAGGAACTATCGTCCCGCTCGTGCTGCTGCTCGGGCCCAGGCTCGTGCGTTATTCACCGGAGGTATATATCACACTTGAATTTTTGTTTAACCTTGATTTCTTAATACAACTTTGTCTTATTATTGATTGTCTTGATATTTCGTGCAGACGCAGGGCCTCTCCATCCCCAGAGGGGGACTCGAGGCCCGAATCAGTCCCATAGGCCGAGGCCTAATAGAGCTAGGGGGGAGGCAGCATTCCCCCTATTTTTTACCCTTGACTATCGCTATACCGGTCCTCATGCCGAGAGGTTCGGCCGGTATTTGGGGGATGAGAGCCGGATCGTGAAGAACTATCCACTTCACGTTGAGTGGGGCGAGCAGCACCAGCGCTCATTCGCCCTCTTCTTTGAACAGGCTCGGGTATGTATTAATATATATTTTCATTTGATCTATCCAATATATTTATTATTAACACTTGCAATCTAATAACAATGTTTTTTTTTGTATTTTCAGTTGGATTACGATTTTCAGCCTGTAGCCGACCCTGATCACTCGGGGAGGGTGCTCGACCTTCATGCTCTGTACAATGGCCTGATGAAGAACATGCAGGCCAAGGTCCGATACAACAGGAATGAGCTGAAGGCCGACTGCTACTCCCTGTGGATAGCGACCCCCGAGGCAGAGAGAGCGGCCCTCCTATCTACTCCGGCGTTTGCGAGAGTCGACGTAGAGACATGACCTCTATTGTGCGCTTATTTCGACTCCGAACGCAAACAAGTATGTATTTTAAATTTAATTCATTATTTATGATATAATTTATTTCTTTGTGTTTCTTAATTAGAAAACTAAATGTTAATGCGTTGTGCAGAAACAGGCCGCTCAGAATACGGAGAACAGGAAGTCGGCGAAGAGGGGTCGCCCCACTTACACAGGTGGCTCGAGGAACATTACTCGAGCCATGGAGTTATCGGTAAATTAAGAGTTATTCTCTAATATTCTGCAATATTAAGAGTTATTCTCTAATATTTCTAATATTAAGAGTTACTTTCTAATATTGCAGACATCTCGGACCGTGGCGTCAGGTGGTACACCGAGCGTGCTGTCCGCATATCTTGCCGTCCACGGCACCTCGACAGATCCCGCCACGGGCGAGCTTCGATGTCCCGACGTCGCTACCCAGGAGTACTGCGTAAGTGTTAATATTTTTTCTACCCAAATTTGAAATTTTAGTTTTGGAAGGTTCAAGTTTAAATTTTATACTTATACTTTACTGCTTAATGTGGGTGTAGGAGCGGGTGGTTGAGCAGGCCCAGGCCTCGGGGATCGATTTTACCGGACAGAACGATCCGAGGCTGCTGACCCCAGTTCTGGACGCCGCACACGGAGGGCACCACGGAGGTTGGGAGAGAGGCCGGGGATTGGGCCCTAGCAGGGCCCATATGAGGTTGGACTCCACCCCGGCGGTTACTTCCTCCGTCTCCAGTGGCCGGCATGTCCATCAGGAACTGGATTGCTTGAGGGCCACCGTTCAGGAGTTGAAGAAGATGCTGGTATGTATACTACTTTATAGTAAAATATCATTTCATATTATATACATATCAACATATACATAATTAGTACGTAGGTTGAGCTTATTTGGTTTTAGACTTAAGTCTGATTAATCATACATACATATGTAATTAAAATAAACAACGCTTTTCCAAACTAGATATCCAAACAGGGTTTCGAAATAACTTAATAATGAAACGAATTCGAATAATACACAGTTCTTACACGCTTCTTACACACGTTATGTCCAGACGCGACAGGGTAGATCGGCCGAGCCTCCACATGCATCTCCTTCGGCTGCGGCTCCGCAAGCCACTACATCGGCTGCGGTTCCGCAGACAGCTCCTGTAGCTCCACCGCCCACTCAGACTCCCGCAGCCGCGGCTCCGCAAGCGACTACCTCGACGGCGGCTGCGCAGACCACATCGCCAGCTCCACATGCCGCTCAGACTCCCTTATATGTAGCATTGGAGAGTGTATTTACCGAGGAGCAGGCGCGCGTTATTCGAACGTTATTCGGAGGTGGAGCTGGACCGAACTAGGGTAGCTTTTTGGTTCTTATTTTTTGAAACATGTATTTATTTATATCACATTGTACTACATTTTGAAACGATATTGATATCGGTTTGTATTTATATCATATTCAGTTTTTGGGTTTCTTTTGTATATTATATATATGCGTGAGATGTGATTATGAATACTGCAATATATGATTTGATTGATGTATATAGTATTGTGCACAGGGCGGCAAAAAATCTGGCAGCCCATTTTAAAAAAAAAAATACAGACAATATGTACCTATGGATTAAGCCGCAGGTACATACCCTAACCCTACGGGTATATCCGTAGGGGCAAACTATCAGGAAACCTGATAGTTTCCCACCTGATATCAGTGCAGGGTGTTGGGGTTGTCCCTACGGATATGTCCGTAGGGGCCAGTGTTTATCCCCTACGAATTTATCCGTAGGGGAAAATATCAGGTTTCCTGATATTTTCCCACCTGATATCAGTCCAGGGTGTTGGGATAAGCCCCTACGGACTTAACCGTAGGAACTACTTTATATCCCCTACGGATATATCCGTAGGGATCTAAAAGGGACCTACGGGTATATCCGTAGGTATATACAATATATTCAAAAAAAAAAATTACATATATGATTTTATTACCCCTACGGGGTACTCCGTAGGGGCTATAACACCTACTGATATATCCGTAGGGGCTTAAATTTGTCCGTAGGGGCACGTTCAGGGCCTCAACTTGCACCTGCGGCCTTTGCACCTACGGGGTCTTTTTTCGCCCCTACGTATATATCCGTAGGGGCAGTGGGTTGCCCCTACCGATAAATCCGTAGGGGCAACCCTTATTTGTAGTAGTGAATCAACTGCAATCAATTTTTATTTTTTTAAGCGCGGCGCAAAGAATCCTGCACAAAAACAATTTATTGGAAGGGGGAAGAGAATTTGCGCAAAGAATGCTGCAGAAAACACAGTTCAGTAGAGTTCAGAGGAGTGGGGAGGCGATAAGGAACACTCACAGGGAATTTGGCACCCTGAAGGCACCAAACGGCCGCGGTTCCGCGGCCTAAGCCTGCTTATGCCGCGGTTCCGCGGCGGTTTGTTGGCCTTGGTGCTTGATTTTTCTTGTCGGTGCTTCCTTGGTTGTCCTCTGCTTGTCTGGATTTCCTGAATCTTGATTTACTCACTGTATCTGCTCCAGATTTTTACAGTATACCGTTGGTTTCGTCTTGATCCGTCGCTGTGTAGCCGAGAGATATGGGTCTAACTTCCCACGTCTTTGGCACTGAACTCGACCGTCCTTTTATCCTGCACACTTGCACAAAAACTAATCAAAAATAATAAGATGGTTTTTTACAATGTATATTTTTTTGTTTTGTTTTTCAGTAATATTTATATTCACAAATTAACCCGAAATTACACAAAGAAATAAACTACCGTCTTCCCGGCAACGGCGCCATTTGATTGGTAATGTTTTTGCGTGCTAAGTTTGTTACCGCAATCAAGACGGTTTCGCTTGTAGCTAGCCGGTTGAGTACGGGTCGTCCGTAGGGAGATCGGAATCTTTTTCTATGTGCTTTACCGAGTTAAGTCCAAATGTCCAGGTTTGTTTTTAGATTACTTATGTGCTAAAATGATATATAAAGAGAGCTTGTTAGGGTTAGGATTAGGTTAGTTTGAGTTATGAGTCGCTCACTTCTTTCATTGCCACTCTTAATATCGGTGTTACGGTAATCGGCAACAACGGGGATTAGCACGACTAGGAAGGAACTTGCGAGTATAAGCTAGGCTTTCCAACGCATAAGTTCTTCCTTTTGGTGCTTGTCCGTCCGTTCTTAGCCCTTAGCCTTAACCTCCGGTTAATTCAACCACAACCGATCTTACTAAGGAATCACCGCTATCATGTAGGATAGGGTGCCGTAGGGAGCGGATTGTGGTTCAATTAACGGGAGTCCGAATTAAGATGTTGGGCAAGAAAAGAGTGAGAGAGATTTCCTTCTCTCAAACATTCCTTATCCTACCATAACAAGTATGGAAACTACTCACCCATTATAAGGAAAAGAAAATAAAACAAAGGAGGAAGATAGAAAGAAAGAGATTAGAAGATTACAACTAGCTATTTGAGACCTCACCTTGGCAAGGATCAAGCTTAAGCATCATAGTTGTTTTAAGGATAAAGAAAAAGAGAACAAGAAAGAAACAAACAACAAATAACAACAACTAAATTAGCAAATGAAAAATACAAGCAAATATAACTAACAATTACAACAAGATAAGCACGGTAAGAACAAGAACTCCTTTATTCATTCTTCACTCACAAAAGCACACTACAAGTTTTTAATGGAGAAGAGATGGGAGGAGGAAGAAGAACAACACATGTATTCTAAAATCTAAATACAAGAATAAGCACCCTTGGTTTTGGCAAGTTCTGGACTATTTATAGGCAGGGAGCTGGAAACCTAGGGCAACATTCTGAACAAAAATGAAATGACCAATCTGCCCCTAAAAATAATCCTTCTGAGGAGCCAGTACGGCCGTGGATCCGCGGCGTAGACCCCCTATTGGCCGCGGATCCGCGGCCCAATAGGGGAATTGGGTTCTCCACTTTTTTGTGCTTCTTAGTGTTGATGTTTGGATCAGTTTGGTACGCTTTGTTTCTCAAAATCACTCCACATTTCTTTCAGATTTGCACAGGTCAAAAGGTGATTTGATGTGGATGTTTTGCCATGATTTTCTTGAGCTCCGCGTAGATTTCTTGGATTTTGTGTTGACATTGTGCTTTGTGCATGAAAATGACAATCGATTTGCCATTTTGTCCCTTAAACTGGTGTGCGACAACATACGGATAGAGAGCGGAGACCGGTGTTTTATCTGTGGTTGGCAGTAATCCGGAATTTGTCGTGCTTTTCCATCAATTTCACTGTTCAGAGCCGAGAACCTGTATCCTGCAATTGACTAGCAAAAACGGCTCAAGAGTACCTACCGATAAGCAATGTGATAAAAATTGGGCGGTATAAAAATGCAAAAATCTGATATGAACACATGAGGCCGAGAGCCTGTATCTTGCTGCCTTTCCCGGTACTTACGGGCATGCGGAATTTGATGAAAAACAATTTTCTAGAGGCGGCAACATGGACTCAAACCGGATCTTTGTTAAACTATCTACCTAACAACCTAACTAGGAGTAGTTAACTACTCGGTTAGGGGGTTATACCTTCCTTTCTTGAACTCCTTCGTCTTCTACACTTGATGGTTGTACGGATCGGCTTCACCCCGTCATCTCCTTGCGCCGAAGATCGATCCACCCGAAAGTTTCTACCTTTGGCTTCTTCTTCGAACTTTGAAGAAACTAGTTCACTCGGTTTGCTAAACCTTGTGAACTAGAGTGAGTAGAGGAGAGTGTGTTGGGATTTTTCTCTATGGTTCTTGTTTCTCAACTCAAGAGACAAATGAACCATAGACTAGAGAGAAAGGGAGAGCAAGAGGAAGAGGGTGAGAGCTGAAGCCAAGAGAGAGAGTGGAAATGATAGAATGAGCAAGACTTTTCTCTCTTGGCTCTCATAATCCAAAGCCATCATAACCAATGATAGCAATCAAGTATTAGTGATGGTTTAAGCTACAATAGCCATATCATTTCATGCACTCATTTTGCACAAGATAAACAAGCAAGCAAAAGTTTTTGCCATGAAATGATAGCTATTGTCATGATGATGGTCAACTAGTCCAACCTAGTCAACCGGTCAGCAAAGTCAACAAAGTCAACCCCTCAACAACCATGTCACTATAATACTTAATTAATATTAATGTTAATCATACATCATATTCTCATTAGGGTTTAGCAAAAAGTCAATAGTCAACAGTCAACAGTCAACAACCCTAATGAGAATCCTCTGCCTCTGTCTCTCCGTCAACTGTGCATACACACCAGCATCCGCGTTCCGAGGAAGACGAATACATACTAGAAAAAACCAATCCCAAAACGTACACTAGGATCTGGCTTAAACCAAAGCCCGCTAGTGTTAACTGTCCGGACACTGTACGTGCACAAGTGCACGGATGTGACCGAACCCTGTCGCAAAACCATGCGACCCGTCGCAAAACCATGCGACCTCTACTCTTTTGCCAAAAGGAGAATAGCTTTCTGTGTGGGACTCTAAAGACTCGACACTACGCTGGCAGTGGGTTTAACCACAGACCGCAAGCGGCACTAGCTGTCCGTAACGGTCCCCAGGTAGATGCCGACAAGAAGACTGACGAGGTGAAACCCATCTGAACTCCTACTGAGTCTGACTGTGACAGTCTCCATACAGTCTGGTCTGTTCGTCTGATACATCGCATGGCTGGCCTAGGGGGCGGTAAATGTCAGTCCCCTAATAGCGGTACAAGTCGTGTCGGAGTGAATCCCAGAACACCCTGAGATAACACTGGAAACCTACCAGTATATCTTGCTTGCCCTGGCCAGGGACTACTCGTGTAATGGCTCTCCTAGACACAGCGCGATGTCAACCCCCAATACCGGGAGAGACGAATCCTGTCTAACTGTCACTGCCTCCAAGTGCTTCGGGATTGCACCCAACTACTACCTGTTTGCACGACTCCTTTGAGCCGTGGTAGGGTAGTAATCAAAGTACAGTGGGAACACACTCGAGGCGAAGTGACAGTGTCAAGTCAGCGGACTAAGCTATACTCATGTCACCTGGGAACTGATAACTGACGATAGGTATAATACCAACCAGTCAGTTCCCGACGAGTCATGTCCAGTGTACTCGTAACCTAACGAGCACCCGCATACTATCTCAAGTACGACGTACTGACGGCTGTGGGACAGACCGTCACCCACACTGGGATGAGAAGCGCACACGCTAGTCTACTCCGGAGTATCGATGCCCTGTCTCGATTGTCCTGCGACTAGGGACCTGCATAAGGATGTGCTTATAGATTACCCAGCCCCCACTAGTGTGACTGCCATCATAATGCTGGTAATCAAGCAAATATCCTAAGGGCTCCACTAATGTGTATAGGTGATATACTAAAATAAACACATGTACACATTGAAGTAGAAACAAACCAAGTAGCGTACTGCTATTTTGAGCAAGATTGTATATACAACTGTGAATATCCCAAGCTTCCATTAAGTAATATACAAACTAGTACTATACAGTAATGGCCTCTAGGGCATATACACTAACAATCTCCCACTTGCACTAAGGCCATGTACTGGCGTATCGAAGAACTATCATCTCGATCAGCCGCTCGAACTGAGTCTGGGGCAAGGCCTTGGTGAATGGATCTGCAGTGTTATCTTCTGAAGCAACCCTCCGAACCTCGATCTCCTGGCGATCCACGATCTCCCTGATCGGGTGATACCGCCTCAAGATGTGTCTGGATTTCTGATGGGACCTGGATTCCTTCGCTAAAGCTATAGCCCCGTTGTTGTCGCAATACAGATGTATTGGATCAATAATGGACGGAACCACTTGAAGTTCTTTCAAGAACTTCCTCATCCAGACGGCTTCTTTTGCGGCATTAGATGCAGCGATATATTCCGCTTCCATAATCGAGTCAGCAACGGTTTCCTGTTTGGAACTCTTCCAACTCACCGCCCCTCCATTGAGGGTAAAGACAAAACCCGACATGGACTTGGAATCATCCGTGTCACTATGGAAGCTGGAGTCAGCAAAGGCCTCGATCTGGAGGTCTTTTCCGCCATACAACAAGAGCATCTCCTTAGTCCTTCTTAGGTACTTGAGAATGTTCTTTACCGCTATCCAGTGTTTCTCCCCACGGTTCGACTGATACCGGCTTACTACATTCAGTGCATAAGCTACATCCTGTCCGGTACACAACATCGCATACATTATAGAGCCTACCTCAGAAGCGTAGGGTATAATAGACATGCGATCCCTTTCCAAATCAGTCTTGGGAGACATCTCTTTGGAGAGGGTGATCCCATGACAAGCCGGTAGATTACCGCGCTTGGAATCTTCCATAATGAATCTTTTCAGTATGGTGTCGATGTACCTGGACTGTGAAAGTCCTAATATCCTCTTGGATCTATCACGATGGATCCGGTTCCCCAGGATGTAAGAGGCATCACCCAGGTCTTTCATGGAGAACCTGTGTGACAAGAACCCCTTGACAGATTGTAGCATAGGAATGTCATTTCCTATTAAGAGAATGTCATCCACGTATAAAACGAGGAATACTACAGTTCTCGCTACAAATCTACTATAGATGCATGGTTCATCTGGATTTTTGATAAAGCCAAATTCCTTGACCATCTCATCAAAACAGATGTTCCAACTCCGCGATGCCTGCTTTAGTCCATAAATGGACTTAAGCAACTTGCACACCGTTCCGCTGCTCTCACTCTGAATGAAACCCTCTGGCTGGTCCATATAGACACACTCCTCCAAATTTCCATTTAGAAAAGCGGTCTTTACGTCCATCTGCCAAATCTCATAATCGTGGAAGGCAGCAACGGCAAGAAGGATCCGAATGGATTTCAGCATAGCCACTGGAGAAAAGGTTTCGTCATAGCCCAAACCAGGTCTTTGACGAAAACCCTTTGCAACAAGTCTATCTTTATAGGTCTCAACCTGTCCATCTGCACCAATCTTCCTTTTGAAGATCCACTTGCATCCTACGGGTTTTACCCCATCTAGAGCAATGTCCAACGTCCATACTTTGTTGGTGTACATGGACTCCATTTCGGTCCGCATTGCATCCAGCCATTTTACTGAGTCAACGCTCTGAACGGCCTGCTGAAAGCTAGTAGGCTCATCATAATCTATGATGCAATCCTCTCTATCCCCGTCTATGAGAAAACCATTGTATCTCTCGGGCGGATGAGACTGCCTACTATTCCTGTGGAGCGGCGTAGGAATTTCCTGTTCTTTTGAACCCTCTGGTTCTACTAAGCTTTCAGTAATAGCTCGTGGTTCTGGAATTTCTTCCAGTTCTACTGCGCTCCCACTTATCTGGTTTCCAAAAACTCACTTTCCAAGAAGTAGGCATGACGAGAAACAAAACCTTTTGTTCCTCTTCGTAGTAGAAGAAATATCCCTTAGAGTTCTTTGGATATCCCATGAACTTCCACTGTACTGAGCGTGCCTCGAGTTTGTCCGCATGCTGCTTTTTGACAAAAGCTGGACATCCCCATGTCTTAATGTGATTAAGATAGGGTCTCTTCCCACACCACATCTCATATGGTGTAGTAGGCACAGTCTTAGTTGGAACTCGGTTCAAAAGGTATGCAGCTGATTCTAGCGCATACCGCCAGAATGATCGCGGTAACTCAGCGTTACTCATCATGGACCGTACCATATCTAATAAGGTTCGGTTCCGTCTCTCCGATACACCGTTATGTTGCGGAGTGTATGGAGGAGTAAGCTGAGAGAGAATTCCGTTCTCTTTTAAATAGTCCAGGAACTCGGCACTCAAGTATTCACCACCTCGATCCGATCTTAGAATCTCGATACTTTTGCCGGTTTGTTTTTCTACTTCATTCTTATATTCCTGGAATTTTCCAAAGGCTTCGGACTTATGTTTCATTAAGAAGACATAACCGTACCTTGGAAAATCATCCGTAAAAGTAATGAAGTAAGAATAACCGCTTCGCGCATGTGTAGACATTGGACCGCACACGTCGCTGTGTACGAGTCCCAAGTGCTCGCTCGCTCTTACTCCGTATCCAGTGAACGGAGTCTTTGTCATCTTTCCTTTGAGACAGGATTGACAAGTGGCATACGATTGATATTCGAACGGATCCAAATATCCTTCTGTATGTAACTTAGTCAACCTTCTTTCATTGATGTGACCCAGTCTACAATGCCATAAGAAAGTCTGATTGATTTCTGGAGACTTTGTTTTGTGTGTATTCTGGACATTGAAAATCTGTGGTTAGTTTAATACGTATATACCATTGCTCAATGTACCTGACCCAATCAGAACTTGATTAAGGTGAATGTTTACAACATTACTTACAAACGCAAATTCATAACCTTCTTTAGAAACCAAAGATACAGAAATGATATTACAAGTTGCGTTGGGTACAAAAAAGCAATTACGCAAAACCAAAACATGTCCATCTGACATTCCCAGGTGATAGTCCCCCACGGCCTTAGCATCCATGCAAGCTCCGTTTGCAACTTTGAGGGTCATGTCACCTGCCTTCAAAAACCTACGGTTTCTCAACGCCTGCAAAGAATTACAGATATGAGATCCTGATCCGGTATCCAATACCCAGGAAGTAGAGTTTATTGAAAGACAGTTCTCAATAACATACACACCTGAAGCTGAAGCCGCAACCTGCTTCAGATCCTTTGTTTTGGCCTTCCAAGCCCTGCAATCATTCTTCCAGTGTCCCTTCTTATGACAATAGAAGCATTCTTCTTTATCCACAAGCTGCCCCGCTTTCTTTGTTGCTTTTGCTTTTGCTTTTCCCTTCGTATCCACTTTACTAACACCGCCCCTTAGTTTGGCGGGGGCTTTCTTCTTCTTTCCCTTGGCTTTCGCCTTGGACCTAGAAGAGGAAGATCCTCCTACAAACAAAGTGGATGTTTCCCTACCTTTCTGTAGGGTGCCCTCTGCGCTCCTCAGCATGTTGAGGAGTTCTGAAATTTCAACTTCCTTTTCTTGTAAGTTGAAGTTCAGGATAAACTGGGCGTAAGTGGAAGGAAGGGACTGGAGAATCAAGTCCGTATAGAGCTCATTCTCCAACGTGGTTCCAAGGTCCGTGAGCTCTTCTATGTAGCCAATCATCTTAAGCACGTGTTCCGCTACCGATGATCCGACGGCCGATCATGCCGAAAATAACTTCTTCGACACTTCGTATCTTGCGATACGAGATTGCTCTCCATACAGTTCTTTTGTATGGAGAAATATGGATTCGAGGTCCATAATCTCGTGCCTCCTCTGATGTTCGTTGTCCATAGAGGCAACCATGAGGCACCTGGCCTTCGCTCGATCGATCTCCCAAGTCTTACGGATTTCCTTATCCGCGACGCTGAAGGTGGGATCTGGAACAGGGGGAGCTTTGGTGGTAAGAAGATACCCCAGCTTGTCGTAAGTGATTGCCATTTTGACATTCCTGAGCCAATCTTCGTAGTTTGGCCCTGTCAGTATGTTTTTATCTAGAAGTAACTTAAGTCCAGTCATGTCGATTGGTCGCTGCAATTAGGAGAGAGAGAAGAAACACTCAGCATGATGCTCTTGCAAGTTTAGAGTTGTTTTTAGTTTTTCTAAACAGGATGGCTCCCACTGTTTCTCGAATCCTTCCTCAAACCAAAAAGGAAGAATTAGTCAGGATCAATCTCACCGTACAATTCTTGCTTAACCGTTCAGCCAGGCTAGTGTCGGTACTTCGAGGGAGGTTTTCCAACGCTTTCGCGAAGTTCCTTAATTTAAGAACCTCTTTTCCTTGGGGGCGTAGCACCGCTAACACCTTTCTAGACACCTACTAGGGTTATAGCATTGATCGTTTAGTGAGAAATTTCCCGAGGAGTAGCATATACTCACAGTAGGATTGGGATCCAAATATCATTGCATGATGAAACTGAAGGAATCCTACCAGAATCATCACACTCCAAATGGTATGCAACTCTAGCAAGTTTCAATACTTATGAAACTCCCGATGTGGATTTTTGCCCCATGCTCTTATGACCTTGACTTTGGCCAACAAATCATAAGTCACATGTCAAGTTCTACCCGTCATTCTCCAGGTTAATTTGAATCCACCCGTACCTACCCTTGACTTTGGCCAACATGGCAGTACGACTGTTCCAAATCAACGCATCTATCTATGCTGCACATGAATACCCAATAGCTACCATTCACTATGCCTTGACTTTGGCCAACAAACATAGCTTGAATACTATTGACCATTCATGTGAAACGACGGAGGGCTACGAATGGTTTTGGCAAAACCGTGAACGTAGTGAACTTGATATAATCGATGGAACGAGATAGCTTTTAAAAGGAGTGGCTCAAGCTCCGCATTTAAAAGTTAGTTTTGAAAAGAACCGAGTGGTTTTTCGAAAGTGTTCCAACGACTTTTACTTGGTTTATTTTCTTGCATTAGTTCTTTTAATGCGTGTTATTCATGCATTAGTTCTTTTAATGCGTCCCATCATTTAATCCTACCATTGCAGAAAACAACCAAAATATGACGTACGCTTATGCCATTGGCATTCGCCACGGGGCCCCGTCATTACCCATTAGGTTACTTAACTAACGACAGAGCGGGGGCTGGGCTAGCGCGGCTATAAAACATAAGCAACACCTAAATAATATCATATATACATATATATTGCAATGATAGCCATTTCAGATCACAGATGAATACATTGGATATACTAGGAGCTCGCAATTCGTACGAGCCTGTAACGAAAAGCAGATTACACGGTCGCGGTGAATAGCCAATACCCCACCCAAGACCCCTACGGGTGCGGCAAACTACCCGCCAAGTACCCGAAGCGAAGCAACCTCCCTCAACTCCATGAGTAGGCCACTCGGCACTTCGGGATACCCGGTAGTTTGTGCACCCCCTCCATGGGTCTATCCTAGGAGCAAAAACAGTAAAAAGAAATTAAACAATGACGGCTACAACCCCGACCGGGTTGCGCGGCAATATAAATAATTATTACATCAATTTACAAATTTATATGAATTGAAAGAAAAGAAAACTCTCATCTCACAACCCCCGGCTATTCACCCGCGACAATCCAATGAATTCATATACACATACCAATAACATTACAGATCACAGATTTGTATAACCCCCACTAATCGATATATAGCGATTAGCAGACGTTCAATACAAATATCACATCACAGATAAAAACCCGTCAGCTTAAGTCTTTAGAAGTTCGATCAAAAATACGGATTTTTAGGCCCCAAACATAAATTTTCTTTCTGGAAAATCTGGGCTGAAAAGACATATTCCAAAAATCCTAAAACAACCCCAGAAACACACTGCACAAAATTTGGACCTCGGCCGAGTTAACTCGGCCGCGGAACCGCGGCGGGAGCGTGCTCCCGCCGAGTTTCCGCGGCGCTTTGACCGGTTCGTTGGACCAAATTTTGTGTATGTTTAATAAAAAGCCTGAGCCGATTTTTAAGATGAAATTTATAATTTTTTGAACAGAAAAAAATTCGGCAGAAACTTGACATATCGGATTCGTTTTGTGACTTTTTCTTTGATCGATCTTCTAGTTACTTTGCTAACATGTTAGATGGAGTTTAACTAGGCTCTGATACCACTGTAAGTCCATGCTGCCTCTCCCGGTACTTATGGGCATGCGGAATTTGATGAAAAACAATTTTCTAGAGGCGGCAACATGGACTCAAACCGGATCTTTGTTAAACTATCTACCTAACAACCAAACTAGGAGTAGTTAACTACTCGGTTAGGGGTTATACCTTGCTTTCTTGAACTCCTTCGTCTTCTACACTTGATGGTTGTACGGATCGGCTTCACCCCGTCGTCTCCTTGCGCCAAAGATCGATCCATCCGAAAGCTTCTACCTTTGGCTTCTTCTTCGAACTTTGAAGAAACTAGTTCACTCGGTTTGCTAAACCTTGTGAAGTAGAGTGAGTAGAGGAGAGTGTGTTGGGATTTTTATCCATGGTTCTTGCTTCTCAACTCATGAGACAAATGAACCATAGACTAGAGAGAAAGGGAGAGGAAGAGGAAGAGGGCGAGAGCTCAAGCCAAAAGAGAGAGTTGAAATGATTGAATGAGCAAGAATTTTCTCTCTTGGCTCTCATAATCCAAAGCCATCATAACCAATAATAGCAATCAAGTATTAGTGATGGTTTAAGCTACAATAGCCATATCATTTCATGCACTCATTTTGCACAAGATAAACAAGCAAGCAAAAGTCTTTGCCATGAAATGATAGCTATTGTCATGATGATGGTCAACTAGTCCAACCTAGTCAACCGGTCAACAAAGTCAACAAGTCAACAAAGTCAACCCCTCAACAATCATGTCACTATAATACTTAATTAATATTAATGTTAATCATACATCATATTCTCATTAGGGTTTAGCAAAAAGTCAATAGTTAACAGTCAACAGTCAACAACCCTAATGAGAATCCTCTGCCTCTGTCTCTCCGTCAACTGTGCATACACAGCCGCATCCGTGTTCCGATGAACACGAATACATACTAGAAAAAACCAATCCCAAAACGTATGCTAGGATCTGGCTTAAACCAAAGCTCTCTGGTGTTAACTGTCCGGACACTGTACGTGCACAAGTGCACGGATGTGACCGAACCCTGTCGCAAAACCATGCGACTTGTCGCAAAACCATGCGACCTCTACTCTTTTGCCTAAAGGCGAATAGCTTTCTGTATGGGACTCTAAAGACTCGACACTACGCTGGCAGTGGGTTTAACCACAGACCGCAAGCAGCACTAGCTGTGCGTAACGGTCCCCAGGTAGATGCCGACAAGAAGACTGACGAGGTGAAACCCATCTGAACTCCTCCTGAGACTGACTGTGACAGTCTCCATACAATCCGGTATGTTCGTCTGATACATCGCATGGCGGCCCTATGGGGCGGTAAACGTCAGTCCCCTAATAGCGGTACAAGTCGTGTCGGAGTGAAGCCCAGAACACCCTGCGATAACACTGGAAACCTACCAGTATATCTCGCTTGCCCTGGCCAGGGACTACTCGTGTAATGGCTCTCCTAGACACAGCGCGATGTCAACCCCCAATACCGGGAGAGACGAATCATGTCTAACCGTCGCTGCCTCCAAGTGCTTCGGGACTCCACCCAACTACTACCTGTTTGCCCCACTCCTTTGATCTGTGGTAGGGTAGTAATCAAAGTACAGTGGGAACACACTCGAGGCGAAGTGACAGTGTCAAGTCAGCTGACTAAGCTGTACTCATGTCACCTGGGAACTGATAACTGACGATAGGTATAATACCAACCAGTCGGTTCCCGACGAGTCCCGTCCAGTGTACTCGTAACCTAACGAGCACCCGCATACTATCTCAAGTACGACGTACTGACGGCTGTGGGACAGACCGTCTCCCACACTAGGATGAGAAGAGCATACGCTAGTCTACTCCAGAGTATCGATGCCCTGTCTCGATAGTCCTGCGACTAGGGACCTGCATAAGGATGTGCTTATAGATTACCCAGCCCCCACTAGTGTGACTGACATCATAACGCTGGTAATCAAGCAAAGTTCCTAAGGGCACCACTAATGTGTATAGGTGATATACTAAAATAAACACATGTACACATTGAAGTAGAAACAAACCAAGTAGAGCAAGATTGTATATACAACTGTGAATATCCCAAGCTTCCCTTCAGTAATATACAAACTAGTATGATACAGTAATGGCCTCTAGGGCATATACACTAACACTAATATTATGTCGAACTATTATTTAACAAGCTATGTCCATGAGTGATATTCTCTAAAGTGTTCGTGACATGACAATTACCGATGATGATGTGTGTGAGCCGGCAAGCCTGTGTATGTAGAATATACACATCATCGGTAATGGTGCTGGTGTCCCGACAGCAGGGTTTCTTGATAATTACAGATAACATATGCACAAGCATGCAATGCGATGAAACATCATGAATATACAGAAAGCGATGTAGTAACAGCAACACTGAAAACTATACCTACCTAAAATACGAGTCATGCCATTTGGTATTTAAAATACTCACGATTCTGCACTTTTGAAAAAGTGTATGGCTCGAGCCCAGTCAAAAGGGTAAGGGAATCCTCCTAAGTCTGAGTCAATCTATATATATAGCTAGTAGTCGGTGATCTCGTCTTAATGGTATCACGTACGACACAATAACTAATAAGACATCCTCAAGTCAAGAGTGTTGATTTATCCTCATAACTATATCTCGTACGGTAAATCTATCGTACAACATCCTGAATCTGGGTACGGGTCAAATATCACATTTATCTCATTATTTATCTGGCATCCTCATCATCACATATCGTGAGCAGGGGTACTGATCTAAGTCTAGTACACTATTAATATCATCAACAATATCATGCTCTGGCTACTGATCTAAAGTTTCCTACAATCCGATGTCATCCACGCATATCATCATATAGAAGTATACATCGTCCAAGCGATCCATTATAAATATCTTAACATATCTTATCTCATATCTCGATCACATGTCAACTATCGTCATATATACCAACAACATAGTATCGTCGTCCAACGACCCGTTATAACAACATGACATGTCTCGGTCACACATTAAATATCTCACGGCGGTTGGAGATAGTGCCCTCAGAGTCAATTATTGGATCACAGGCACGTGATTGCAATAATTGATGGAGGACCTATCCCGATAGGACAGTCTTACTAAAGATGATAGCATGCTATCTGGTTTATTGTTATCATCGTGTACTGCTTTAGGTGACCTTACAGGTCACTATTGCACGTTGATAGAGCCCCTAAGATTCTTGCTTGACTGCCAGCAGTATGAGGGCGATCATATACGTGGGAGCTTGTAGTCTATAAGCACATCCTTAAAAGGTCCCTAGTCGTCGGAGTTTCAAGAAAGGGCATCGATACTCCAGAGTAGACTAGTGTATACAGTCGAGACCCCGACGAGGGGCGGTGGTCGGTCTCACAAGCCACTGGTGTCAGTTGGTTCACCTAAGATGTATACAGGTGCTCATTGGGTTATGAGTACAACGGACAGGACTCGTCGGGAACATGCTAGTTGGTCTTATACCTGACGTCAGATAGCAGTTCCCTGGTGACATGTGTACAGGTTAGTTCATCGACCTGAGATCGTCATTTGTCTCATGTGAGTTCCCACTGTACTTTGATTACTACCCTACCACGCTCAAAGGAGACGTGCAAACAGGTTTTAGTTGGGTACAGTCCCGAGCCACATGGAGGCAGTGAGCGGATCTGCAGGGGTTCGTCTCTCCCGGTATTAGGGGTGAGGTCGCGCTGTGTCTAGGAGAGCCATTACATGAAGTCCTTGGCCAAGGAAGGAGATTTACTGGTAGGTATTCCAGTAGTATCTCAGGGTGTTCTGGGCTACACTCCGACATGACATGTACCGCTTTTAGGGGTCTGACTTTTACCAATCCCCTAGGCTTGCCATGCGATACTCATAGACGAATGGACAGGACTGTACGGATATTGTCACTGACAGGCTCAGTAGGGTGTCAGGATGAGTTCGCTCATCGACGTCCCTTTTGGTCAATACCTGGTAGCTCGTTACGTATGGCTAATACCTCTAACGTGCTAATGGTTAAATCCACAGCCAAGGGATTGACGAGTCTTTAGAGTCCCCCACAGACCGTTTCTCAAGTTTCGGGCGAACGCTGTAAAGGCCGTATGGAGATATGGTAGGGTTCGATCGTGTACGTGCAGTATTGCACGGATCATGGTCGGACGGATAATACTAGCGGGATTTGGTTTAAGCCGGATCCTAGTATTGTACAGTATAGATTTTGCCTCGTTGCATTTATATTCAGTCGTAATACAAATGCGGGTATGTATATACAGTCGCGGGGTTTTCCTGTAATTTATTACGGGATCAGTTTTCTGAATTTGCCAGTTTGCTTTCCGTTTTGGCCATTTTCCTTTGTTCTTTTCTTGGCTGAAATTTGGTGGAAGGGGGTTATTTGCAATTGTGCAATTAACAATTGAGAAGACTTTTGCATCATGATAGTTTCATGATGGTGCACCATCCATTGACTTCATCATGGTTTGACTTTTGTGATGACATGGGTTTGATGATGGGTTTATGAGTGTTGGACTTGGTTTGTGATCATGATTCATCATGATAACCTTTTCTCTTTCATGCATTATTTGGGCTCACTAATTTTTGATCCACTCACTCTCTCCTCTCATTCTCTCCTTGATGCATGGCCGGACACAAGACGTGGTGGCTGTCACAAATTTTTGAAGTGGGATTTTTGATCTTTTGGCTTTGCAAAAATCCCATAGCTCCATCTCCAAAAGTATATATCTAATTCCTCCCACCAAAAGGCAACTTCGAGTAGCCCCATCGAGACAAAAGAGTTCTACACTTCATCTGCAGCATTTCTTAGACACGTCGACTCGCCAACTTCATGCCCGAGTTGCCTCGGTCCAGAGGTGGGAGCCTGTAAAAGAACCCAGTGATGTGGTGCCCTTCCGACGAGGAGATGAAGACCGGAGATTCCGGGGGAGATCAGATCAGGACGAAGACCGAGGACGACGAAGGACCTACGGGATCGCTCGGTATATCTCTCTAACCCCCTTCTCTAGTTAGCTAGGAGTAGGTTAATGGCCCGATCCGGGTTTTATAGTGCGCTGTGGTGCCGTTTTAAAAGTTAAGGAAAAGTATCGTTTCTTCATTTTGGCCTCGGATTGACGGCCGGGGGCGCGCCATGAACTTACACTGGTATCAGAGACACGCCATTAACCTAGTCTAGCTTGCACTAACATGTTTACAAGTTCGATCGATCGGATTTTCCAAAAACCGCGTTTTTCATTGCATCAGTTTTCTGTCGATTTTTTTTCGGCTCGAAATTTTTTTCAGTACATTGCATAAATACGTGCAGGGAATTCTAAGAATTCTGTAGAAATCTGGTCGCATGTTTTCACTGTTCCACCGCGGAACCGCGGCCAAACCCATGCTCTGGCCACAGTTCCGCGGCCATATTATCTCTTCACTGTCTGTACCAGATTTCTACAGTGGGTCTTAAACTGTGAAATGGGGTTTTTGGTATATTCTGTTTAGGCCCAGATTTTCTTTGAGCGCTACAGTTGTGCTTGGGGCCCACTTCGGAAAATTCAGTCGATCCAAAATTTTAAACATGTTAGTTCACAGTATTTACATTATATCTGCGACCGTGAATGTCATTTGATCGGTAAATCATGTCTAACTGCTATAGCCCTTTTAGACGGATTTGCGAACGTGGCATTCACGTTGATGTTCTGTGTTGTGCTGTGATGTTGCGGATTGGTCGTGGGGGATAGCCTGGATACAATGTAGTACAGTTTGGTTTTATATGTACATTTGATATTGCGGGGCGAGCGCCCGACATGTGGACTGCCGTCACTGCCTGTTTGTATATTATTCTTTTGGGGCACGACCGGGATGAGGTCGATGTACACGTTGTATGTATATTTTACTTTCTGTACTATGATTACCCCTAGGTGGGGTGCACGGATAGACCGGTTCTAGAGGGCAACTGGCTCGCATCTCATGGCGTTGAGACGGAAGGGGCTTCACTCTAGAATTGGCAGGCTATTCGCCGCACTCGTAGGGGGTACAGGTTGACCCAAGGAGGGGTGCCCAAGTTACCGGATTCCGTGAAGTGCTGCGTGGTCCATTCACGTTGCTGAAGGGGGCCGCCTCGCTTCAGGTTTTGGAGGGTAACATGTCGCGCCCATAGGGGTCTAGGATTTCATTGCACAGGCTATCCACACGACCAGGGAAAGTCGGGTTTCACTAGAGGCTCTATGACACCCGGGGATCCCAGATATCTGTATTGTTTTGTGATACTTATTACATTTCTGTGATGTTGCATTTTATCACGCCTTGAGCGAATGTTATATATTTATATATATACTAGTAGATGTTGTATACGTTTTGCATCCGCGCTAGTCCAGTACCCCGCTCTATCATTAGTTAAGTAACCTAACGGGTTAATGACGGGACCACAGTGGCGAATGCAGATGGCATATGCGTACATCATTATTTTCATTCTTTATTGGTGTGATCAATGGATGGGACTGCATTGATTCGGATCAATGCAAGCTAAACAAACCTATTCTGATGTTGTTGGAACAATTTTTCAAAAAGCTGTTATTGCAAGGACGTTCTCTTTTGTTTTGCATAGTGATATTCAGTTGGAATATCCTGCACCTCAGTCGACGAGGCAAGGGCCGATATCCCTTCACCGGGAGTGACCCCTTGGATAGAAGTTTGCGTCAGGGCAATAACTTCACTATAGTCGTTTACTTTTGCTTTGCATCGTGGTATTCAGTTGGAATATCCTGCACCTCATTCTACGGGGAAAGAGCCGAGATCCCTTCACCGGGAGTAACCTCTTTAGCAAAAGTTTTCGTCACTATATTTTTATAAAGCTATCCGGTTCCTTCAACGATATCAAGTTCATTACGTTAAAGGTTTTTCGCCAAAAACCATTCGTAGCCCTCCGTCGTTTCATATGGATAGTCAATAGTATTCAAGCTGTGTTTGTTGGCCCAAGTCAAGGCACAGGGTTTGGTAGCTATTGGATATTCATATGCAGCATAGATAGATGCGTTGGTTTGGGACAGTCGTACTGCCTTGTTGGCCAAAGTTAAAGGTAGGTACACGGGTAGGTTCAAATCAACCTGGAGAATGACGGGTATAACTTGACATGTGACTAATGATTTGTTGGCCAATGTCAAGGTCATAAGAGCATGGGGTAAAAATCACATCGGGGGTCTCTAAAGAAACTGAAACTTTCCAGATATGCGCATACCTTCTGGAGTATGATAATGTGAGCGGATTCTGTCACGTTATCATGCGATGATAGTTGGATCCCGATTCACACTGATGAGTTGGTTTACTCCTCGGGTGATCCCGACTAATTCTTCTTTCAGGTTTGGAGGAGAATTTGACGGTACAGTGGGAGGTTTCCTGATTAGATAAAGTGATAACCGTTCTGATCAAGGTTAGAGTGCACGCTGAGTGTTTCTTTTTTCTCTTTCTTTTGTAGCGAACATGACCCGACCTTTGACTATGACTCAGTGACCAAGTTGACCGAACCTTCTTAAACACTGGCTTTTGGATTGTCAGAGTTGCATACCTCATTGCCACTCCTATTTTTACCCTTTTCTCCAGGACACCCCGTATTACTACGAACGTCCACTTCTATTGGATTAAACCATCGTATGGTTATATACGAACTGGAAGGAATTTATTCGAGAATGGTTGCTGGTTCTGGAGAAAACGAATAGGACTATTCAATTGTCTTTTCCTTTTACCTTCTCTCAGGTTGCGAGTACTCCTTGGTTTAGGAGATAGTACACCTATTACGCAAATTGGATAGTTTTTTTCCAAACCTTAGGTTGGTGCCGAACGGTGGGGAATGAAGAAAACCAATTAGCATAATGATGGTGTGCAGAAGGTAATAAGTTAAGACAAATAAAGGGATTAGAAGAAGGGCAAAGTAAATTCCGACTTCTATTCACGACCAAACCAAGTATTTCATTACCACTCCCACTTCACCTTTGTATTTCTCCTGGACACTCCGTATGTAACATTTCAAAATAATAAAATATTATTTTTGGGAAATTTTATAATTTAATATTACTTTATTGAATATTTTAATAATTCGGTATAATTAAATACAAATAAATGGGGAAATATTTTGGAAAATTCTAAAATAGGTTATTTTATAGAATTATGCCAATTTAAAGTTTTTTTGATTAGTTATATGCTAATTCAGTGTTAATCGCGATTAAAAATCGCTAATCGGTTTTTTTAGCGTTTTGTGCAAAACATGCACATATCATTCGTCTTACACTTGTGCATTTTCCACCATGTTTCTTTTGGGGTTACTATTCTAGTGAGAAGGTTTTTAGAGAGGAAAGAAAAGGAAAAGAAATGGAAAAGGATTATTATATGAGGTATGGTGAGAGAGAGAGGGTTCCTTTTGACCAATGACTTAGCCATTTTCCCAGATCTCCACACTCATTTCTCTCCCTCTCCTCCTTCATCTCCTGCGGCTGCTGCTTCTTCCCCTTCCTCCACCTTCAAGCCTTCATTTAACCTCTAAAACTATACCAAAACCCTACCCCCATTTCATTAAAAGTGTGCACAAGCTCAAGATCTACACATTGCACCAAGAAGGCAAGGATTTTGGCAACTAGGGGCAACTCAAGATAATTCTTGAGTTGCCAAATGAGGTATTTACTGAACACTCGGCTTAGTTTTAGTATTTCTTATACCCCATGTTTAGATTGAACCGATATTGTGTGTTTTTGTGGACTTAAGGAAAGCCTAGTTAGGGTTTGAGGAATTTTGTTTTGTAATGTGAAATTGAGCTCAGTAGAGGTTATATCAACAACCTAGTGCATGAATTGAGATCTAAAACCGAGTGTTGAGACCCCGAATATGGATTTAGAAACTGATATCGGAAAATTTGGGGAATCTGTGAAGGTTATATGAGATCTGCTATCAACCGGAGACTCTGAAATTATTTTGGTTGGACATTGGTATGTGCAGGTACCCAGGAAGCTATCACCACAACCCTAGCCCCTACCTCCTATTCCCGGCCGCAAATTTATCCATTCTTGTCGCAATTTGCAGCCAGACCATGGTGGATTTGCCTCGTTTTTGTTTTGGTGCCCCCTTATCAGTAGATTAGACCCCTGGTATGTGTATATTTGTCTAATTTGACCTAGGGTGAAATCTGGAGCCTATTTTCTTAGTTACTGCTTTGGATTCGTGTTTCCGTATTCCGTATTTTTAATTCTAAAATTGTGTTTGTGTTACCTCGACTATTGGCATTTTTACGACGATATCGGGGATTGATTGATGGTTTTGGAGGGCGTGCCCATAGGTTCTAACCTATAGGCCCCTTATCGTATCGTTTTGGGTTTCGTGTGCCGTTTTAGCTTTGATTCGGTTTTAATACGTATTTACGATACTTTGATGTGTAAGTACCCATGAAGACTTGGCGACGACGGGCAAGCGCGTGGCGACGTCGACAAATGAAGACGCAAGGTGAGTAGATTATATCTACAGGGGGAAGTCGGGTGGATGGCGTATAGCACCCCCGCAGTCCGTAGTTGATATACTATATTATATGATAGTTATAGTGTGTCATCGATATTGTGTTAGGTGTATTATGGATAGTTTAGTGTTAGAAGTAAACTAGTGTAGTTCATAGTCGCGAACCCTAGAATAGATTTACACCCACACGCACACCCTTGCGATATTCTTTATACTTACACGGTGTTGATGGTGATATTGGATGACATTGGAGATGAGTCGATGATTTTGGAATTGTGCCGCGAGATCGGTGATTTTATATGATTCGTATTTGGGATACGACATGTGATCTTTAGCGGGCCTTTGGACGTATGCTTGCACACGACAGTATATAGATGGTATCAGTTGTACTAGACTTAGATCAGTACCCCAGATTATGTGATATGAAGATAATGATACCTGATATTTGATGAGAGGAATGTGATACTGACCCGTACCCAGCTATTGGATGCCGTACATCGATTTACCGTACGACCTTTATATTGATGATAGATCCGTACTCATGACTTGAGGATGTCATATGATATATTGTATCGTACGCGATACTATTGAGGCGGAATCACCGACTATTATATCTATATATATCGACTGAGATTTAGGTGGTTTCCATACCCCTCCCGGTTGACTTGATACTTAGATCTGTAGTTTGCATAGTAGATGTTAGACTAGACCCGAGTCATACCTATTTCAAAAAACTAATGAATCGGGAATACCTTAAAAAAAACTGTAGCCCTTATTTTACTAAAAACCCCGATTTGTCTTATTTCAAATGGCAAGCCACATTACTATTCATTTACCACTTACTCTACGCTCGCATTGCATTGAATTCTTATATGTTATTGATTTATATTCCTTTGTGCATATGCCTTTACATAGTTGCATGCTCATAATAGTGTTCATGTTGCTTGTGTTATAATTCATGGATTTCGCACTGTGATATAGTTGCATATAATGATTGTGGATTATTTTACTCCTGCGTATATATATCAGTGGTATGGGACGCTGAAATATATATGATATACCCATAGAGTATATAAATATTAGTGGTATGGGACGCTGATATATATATACGCCTACTTAATATATCATCATGATGATCTATGCAAATTTACAAATGCATTATGAGAGGAGCCTATGTGCTCGGAGCCTATGAGCTCGATGTGAGAGGATACTATGAGCTCGATGTGAGAGGAGCCTATGTGCTCGGAGCCTATGAGCTCGATGTGAGAGGAGCCTATGTGCTCGGAGCCTATGAGCTCGATTTGAGAGGATGGCATATTATATCTCCCCTACCCCACATTTATTTTATATGCATTGTATCATATATTAGTAGTACCTGATACAATACCTTCATGAATGCTGCATACATATCGGATACATGATATATGGGTTTCACTTGATATTGAGATATATAGTTTGTGTCGATGCTCGACATTGATTTTCTGATGATTTCATTCATGATATCTTCTGTTTTCATTTTACCGCATACATAAATCATATTTATGACATGTTATTACGTGAGGCACTGGCACGAGTACTTGGCACTACACTTATGTTCAGATCTTACATTGCCACTTTACCATGCTTCAGACTTATTCATTTGAGCTTTATATTATATCTGATCGTTTTGACTTAGGATTATGTCATGCTTTCAATTTCTGCTTGTAGATATTTTCTATTCACGAGTTGGCAACTCACCCCCGTTGGGCCACAGTTCTTGCAGGTTTTGCCGTACAGGTTCCATAGCAGCATTTCCGGCACAATGCTTCCTTTGGGGGTGATTTTCTTGGTAGGTGGGTTCTTTGCATCAGAACCACCCTTGTATATGTATTATTCTTGTATCTAGAAATTCCATCAACCAAAACTTGTATATTGTTTCAGACTTAGACACTAGTGATGTATTATTTCGACTTTAGAGTCGCGCTCAGTAGTATTACGGTTTTCTTTCTTATTAGAGACTCTTTTGGTTTTGATACTCGCCCTTGGGCGTTGTATATTATATTGCTTGTGTGGGTTGTGCTCTTTTTTTATGCATAGCAAGTGTTTGATAAAATGCCTCAATGGAAAAATTTACAAAATATGTTTATTTACTCTTAAAATGGTTTTAGATTTCTGGGCTTTTGGCTTACTTGGATGGGATGGGGGTCCTATAGACTTCATACGGTTCAAGGGCCAGTCACGTGCTCTTTCGAGTCGTGACAAAGTTGGTATCAGAGCGCTAGGTTAACCTTGGTTCGAGTCTATATTTGACTATGTGGAGCCTAGGGCATCTATATATATACGGAACTTAGGCTTGACCTTACGGAACTTAGACTTAGTCGAGGGGGTATTAGACCCGAACTTTCATCGCGTAGGATGACCATTGGTTGATGGAATAGGTGACTAAAGTAGAGTGACGTACCGTGGGTATGTTCCGCGGCATACTTACGATACGCTACCCCGCTCAAGGAACCTTAGGATGTACATATTTTCGAGATCAGTGATTCTCTTCATATCTATGATTATACATCCATTTGAGATCCTCGATTCTATTAGTTCCATGATCATAATTTCATTGATGTTGTTCCTTCTTATGATCATGTATCCATTCTAGATCTGTTGTTTTCTTTCTTGCCATTGATCTGCTCTCTTCGATACTCGATTGAGGTTCCTGTCGCTATTATATGGGCACAGTTAAGCTGCTGCTAGTGCTACGGTCAGGTCGAGCTCATCTGGTACAAGGGCCGACCATTGTGTTTTCTGGTGACATGGGAACGTCTCGAGTTAGTATTGGTGATTGTGACATCTTGTGGAGGCGAGTGCTTGGTCTTACACTGGATGATCGGGCCATTGTTAGAAGTGCCAGTTGAGAGAGGACTGTTGATGTATAGCATACCTCAGAGTTTATGATGTCGCCTACCGTGCAGACAGATGGAACAGTTGTTGCTGAGATTCATAGGATGTCGCTTCTGGAGCTTACGAGTTGAGATCGCCGGAGCTTCCAGGCGGATATGAGACAGATGATAGCCAGTCTACCAGATTTGAGAGACGAATGTGATTCGTTCAATTTATGCGCCGGAGCAGGCCCGGTTGAGTTGAAGATTTCCAGTATGGAGAGTCTTACTCAGATCTAGAGCAGACCGATTTAGAGATGACCGCCAATGTATCGCCTTTCCTGGAGGATTGAGGCGCTGTTCAGCGTACTGGCGAAGGAGCCAGTTGTTGCTGCGAACAACGAGATATTGCCCCAGATGTTGGAGCTATTGCGGAACGAGTTGTACTAGGAGATGATAGAAGGTCGCTAGTCATCGAGGACGAATGACTAGGACATGTGGCTCGTTCGCTTACTGATGCGAGGTCATCAGATAGATTGATTCCAGCTAGAGGCGACTTCACGCAGATTCGTTGAGAGTCGATGGAGACGATCAAATGTCAGGAGCCCATTTTCCAAGTTTAAAGTATTCGGAAAGGCATCCAAGCGATTCTATGGACCTTCTAGAAGAATGAAACCCTAACTCGACTTAATGACCGTGTGAAAGCCTTTGAACCTTATGGTTTGCGGCAGTTCCGCGGCGCCATTAGTGAGACTTGGGTTTGCCCTTCTACGGCTGGACCACCGACGCTGTGACATGTACTCGATACTATTAAACTGTACCCAAGATGTTGATCTCTTGGGGGATTATGAAGGTCTGACGATTCGGTCGGATAATTCGAAATCATTCGGATATCATGTGATGGGACACACTGCTTGGGAGACTCCAGATACGAGCATAGCCGTTGGAGCGCAGTCCATGCAGCCACGATGAGACGAGTCTGAATCAGTTGATATTGAAGCAGAGTGAAGTAAAGGGGTTCGCAAGAGATTTCGACGCGATGACGTCCCACTCCATTGACATCAGAGATGCGATACGCACGCATAGGCATTGTATATGTATATACCTTCCAGAAGGAGTTGCGACGAGTATGCAGCCGTTCCGGAACAAAAATTTAGCTTCAGCAATGGACGATGACTTCCGGGCAATTCGGCAGGAATAAGATTTGAGAGAGAGACCTCGACAGGACCTTTCTAGAGTACTATACGAGAAGACCTGGACCCAGGAGTGGTCAGATTGCGCACACCCAGCTGGCCAGAGTTCGGCATCATCGACAAGATAGTTGACCACGTTCGGATAAAGGACCTTACCCAGATGCGTTGCAACTTGATCGAGGACGGATGAGTATTGAGTATTCCTCCGATGGTTGGGACGCGTTCCCGAGGACCGGTTCTGCCAGA
Source organism: Agapanthus africanus (assembly GCA_030015575.1). Taxonomy (NCBI): domain Eukaryota; kingdom Viridiplantae; phylum Streptophyta; class Magnoliopsida; order Asparagales; family Amaryllidaceae; genus Agapanthus; species Agapanthus africanus. The sequence continues at coordinate 247,456,248 of JASDDO010000026.1, forward strand.
CATCTTCTACAGAATGATGAAGCTACAGAGTACGCGATTTTGAGTCCGTGCGAGAGACTTCGGATTGACCGTGGCCGAGAACAGTGCAGTGCGTAGATAGCATGGCGTGACGTCATAGTGGACGACGATAGAGACAAGTGGAACCAGAGGTTCGTGCGAGACGCTGACGAGCTTTCGTTACTTTCTGTCGAGGCTAGAGACCTGATATGCTTACAGAGGCGTTGGGATGCGACCAATTTCCAAGAAAATATTGTGCTGAGGACACAGATGTCCATCGAGTGAGAAGAGATTATGCAAGAGAGCCAGCCTCCATACAGTTCGGCATAGACAAGATCGGAAGAGACCTTGAGCAGGATCCCTTCCAGGACACTGCTGCAATGATGTTTGCACCCAGGATCAGATGTGTCACGGGCATTCAGAGAGCCAGAGGCCGACGCCAGTGACATGCTGCTTTACGAGTGGTCGTGAGGATTGACCGAGAGATAACCATAGAAGTTCCAGAACGGAATCTTCCCCGTTAGCACAGCTGACAGGGCCGATGAGCCGATCCATAGAGAAGATAAGGACTCAGAGACGGAGGACGCCAGACGGTGAGAAAGATGCAAGTAGATATCTTGCGCTGCTAGCATTGGATGCACCGACACCTTCTCGACTTTGAAGGAGGGACTACCGACGACGGTATTTATGATTTGTGATTTTGTGATTCGATTATCACGTATCCGACAACTTGGATTTTTACTGAATGTTTTAGTAGTTGGGGGTTTAAATTTAAATTCGGGGACCGAATTTATTTAAGGGGGGTAGATTGTAACATTTTAAAATAATAAAATATTATTTTTGGGAAATTTTATAATTTAATATTACTTTATTGAATATTTTAATAATTCGGTATAATTAAATACAAATAAATGGGGAAATATTTTGGAAAATTATGGAAAATTCTAAAATAGGGTATTTTATGGAATTATGTCATTTTAAAGTTTTTATGATTAGTTATAGGCTAATTTAGTGTTAATCGCAATTAAAAATCGCTAATCGGTTTTTTTTAGCATTTTGTGCAAAACATGCACATATCATTCTTCTTACACTTGTACATTTTTCCACCATGTTTCTTTTTGGGTTACTATTCTAGTGAGAATGTTTTTAGAGAGGAAAGAAAAGGAAAAGAAAAAGAAATGGAAAAGGATTATTATATGAGGTATGGTGAGAGAGAGAGAGGTATGGTTCCTTTTGACTAATGACTTAGCCATTTTCCTAGATCCCCACACTCATTTCTCTCCCTCTCATCCTTCATCTCCTGCGGCTGCTGCTTCCTCCCCTTCCTCCACCTTCAAGCCTTCATTTCACCTCTAAAACTATACCAAAACCCTACCCCCATTTCATTAAAAGTGTGCACAAGCTCAAGATCTACACATTGGACCAAGGAAGCAAGGATTTTGGCCACTAGGGGAAACTTAAGAAAATTCTTGAGTTACCAAATGAGGTATTTACTGAACACTTAGCTTAGTTTTAGTATTTCTTATACCCCATGTTTAGATTGAACCGATATTGTGTGTTTTTGTGGACTTAAGGAAAACCTAGTTAGGGTTTGAGGGAATTTTGTGTTGTAATGTGAAATTGAGCTCAGTAGAGCTTATATAAACACCCTAGTGCATGAATTGAGACCTAAACCTGAGAGTTGAGACCCCGAATACGGATTTAGAAACCGATATCGGAAAATTTGGTGAATCTATGAAGGTTATATGAGATCTTCTATCAACCCGAGACTCTGAAAATTATTTTGGTTGGACATTGGAATGTGCAGGCACCCGGGAAGCTATCACCAGAACCCTAGCCCCTACCTCCTATTCCCGGCCGCAAATTTATCCATTCTGGCCGCAATTTGCGGCCAGACCATGGTTGATTTGCCTCGTTTTTGTTTTGGTTCCCCCATATCTGTAGATTAGACCCCTCGTATGTGTATATTTGTCTAATTTGACCTAGAGTGAAATCTGAAGCCTATTTTCTTAGTTGCTGCTTTGGATTCGTGTTTCCGTATTCCGTATTTTTAATTCTGAAATTGTGTTTTATGTTACCTCAACTATTTGGCGTTTTTACGACGATATAGGGGATTGATTGATGGTTTTGGAGGGCGTGCCCATAGGTTCTAACCTATAGGCCCCTTATCGTATCGTTTTGGGTTTCGTGTGCCGTTTTAGCTTTGATTCAGTTTTAATACGCATTTACGATACTTTGATGTGTAGGTACACCATGAAGACTTGGGGACGACGAGCAAGCGCGTGGCGACGTCGACAAATGAAGACACAAGGTGAGTAGATTATATCTATAGAGGGAGGTCGGGTGGATGGCATATAGCACCCCCGCAGTCCGTAGTTGATATACTATATTATATGATAGTTATAGTGTGTCATGGATATTGTGTTAGGTGTATTATGGATAGTTTAGGGTTAGAAGTAAACTAGTGTAGTTCATAGTCGCGAACCCTAGAATAGATTTACACCCACATGCACACCCTGGCATATTCTTTATACTTACACGGTGTTGATGGTGATATTGGATGACATTGGAGATGAGTCGATGATTTTGGGCATTGTGCCGCGATATCGGTGATTTGATATGATTCGTATTTAGGATACGACATGTGATCTTTAGCGGGCCTTTGGACGTGTGCTTGCGCATGCAGTATATAGATGGTATCGGTTGTACTAGACTTAGATCAGTACCCCAGATTATGTGATATGATGATAATGATACCTGATATTTGATGAGAGGAATCTGATACTCACCCGTACCCAGCTATTGGGATGCCGTACGTCGATTTACCGTACGACCTTTATATTGATGATAGATCCGCACTCATGACTTGAGGATGTCATATGATATACTATATCGTACGTGATACTATTGAGACGGAATCACCGACTATTATATCTATATATATCGACTCAGATTTAGGTGGTTTCCTTACCCCTCTCGGTTGACTTGATACATAGATATGAAGTTTGCATAGTAGATGTTAGAATAGACCCGAGTCATACCTATTTCAAAAAACTAACGAATCGAAAATATCTTAAAAACACTATAACCCTTATTTTACTAAAAACCCCGATTTGTCTTATTTCAAATGGCAAGCCGCATTACTATTCATTTACCACTTACTCTACGGCTTGCATTGCATTGCATGCTTATATGTTATTGATTCATATATCTTTGTGCATATGCCTTTAGATAGTTGCATGCTCATATTAGTGTTCATGTTGCTTGTGTTATAATTCATGGATTTCGCACTGTGATATGGTTGTATATGATGATTCTGGATTGTTTTACTCCTGCGTATATATATTAGTGGTATGGAACGCTGAAATATATATGTATACCCATAGAGTATATATATATTAGTAGTAGGGGACGCTGATATATATATATATACACACACACACACACACACGCCTACTTAATATATCATCATGATGATCTATGCAAATTTACATATGCATTATGAGAGGAGCCTATGTGCTCGGAGCCTATGAGCTCGATGTGAGAGGAGCCTGTGTGCTCGGAGCCTATGAGCTCGATGTGAGAGGAGTCTATGTGCTCGGAGCCTATGAGCTCGATTTGAGAGGATGGCATATTATATCTTCCCTGCCCCACATTTATTTTATATGCATTGCATCATATATTAGTAGTACCTGATAGAGTACCTTCATTAATGCTGCATACATATCGGATACATGATATTTGGGTTTCACTTGATATTGAGATATATAGTTTGTGCCGATGCTCGACATTGATTTTCTGATGATTTCATTCATGATATTTTCTGTCTTCATTTTACCGCTTACATACATCATATTTATGATATGTTATTACGTGAGGCACTGGCACGAGAACTTGGCACTACACTTATGTTCAGATGTTACATTGCCACTTTACCATGCTTCAGACTTATTCATTTGAGGTTTATATTATATCTGATCGTTTTGACTTAGGATTATGTCATGCTTTCAATTTCTGCTTGTAGATATTTTCTATTCACGAGTTGGCAACTCAACCCCGTTATGCCACAGTTCTTGCAGGTTTTGCCGTACAGGTTCCATAGCGGCATTTCCGGCACATTGCTTCCTATGCGGGTGATTTGCTTGGTAGGTGGGTTCTTTGCATCAGAACCACCCTTGTATATGTATTATTCTTGTATCTAGAAATTCCATCAACCAAAACTTGTATATTGTTTCAGATTTAGACACTAGTGATTTATTATTTCGACCGTAGAGTCGCGCTCAGTAGTATTACGTTTTTCTTGCTTATTGGAGACTCTCTTGGTTTTGATCCTCGCCCTTCGGCATTGTATATTATATTTCTTGTGTGGTTTGTACTCTTTGTTTATGCGTAGCAAGTGTTTGATAAAATGCCTCAATGGAAAAATTTACAAAATATGTTTCTTTACTCTTAAAATGGTTTTAGATTTCTGGGCTTTTGGCTTACTTGGATCGGATGGGGTCCTATACACTTCATATGGTTCAAGGGCCAGTCACATGCTCTTTCGGGTCGTGACACCGTATCACTATGAAGATCCACAGTTTATTGGATATTCTATCGTATGGTTATATACGAACTCGAAAGGAACTTGTTCCAGTTCGGGGATGGATTCTGGTTCAGGAGAAATAGGAATATGGTTTATTCGGTTGTCTTATATCTTCACCTTCTCTCGCATTGCGAGTGCTCCCAGGATTAGGACAGTACACCCATTATGCTTATTGGATAGTCATCTTCCAAACCATAGGCTGGTGCCGAGCGGTATGGAAAGAAGAAAACCATTTGGCCTAAAGGGGTGTACAGAAGGTAATGACTAAAGACATATGAAGGGATTTGGAGAGATGGCAAAGAAATATAGGGTTACAGTTGTGAATCTGGATAATGGGAGAGGCATTACTAGGAATACCAGGATACCCCTACGAAACATTTCAATGTTTCAGTTTCGCTGTGTACTGTTAAAAGAAAACTGATTTCCCAATCAGATCTTGCTCCGGGGTATGTATTTACCAGGTATGATTCTCACATCTGTATGGTTTTACAGATGATGAGTGGGAGTATGTTATTGGGAATTAGGTGATTGACCTCATTATATCGGAATTCGTTGTAATTGGTGATATTTGAGGAAATCGCCTGGGTTGTTTGCCGGACGGCAAATATTCGGTTTTGAATATCCACTGTTATGCACCAATTTCAAATTGATACATCTGTATGTCTATTTTTATAGAGTGAGATATACATTTTTGAAATTATGTCTATGACATTTACCTATATCAGTGGATGGTTAGGTAAGGAGCATTAAACATCGGTGTAATTCTTCTTAACCATAGGTACAGTTTTCAACCTACGACACACATGGATTGAGTTATCAGACTCAAGGGACTTATACAGAGTATTGTATGTTGTCCATTAGGACAGAGGGGTTGGTCCTCGTACTATATTCGGTTTACTTATGACTTCTCTAGTTTCTTAAATAAGTGTTTCGTAGGAACACAAGGTCTGAGTTTTGAGAAGTTATAGGTATATGAATAAAGTAGAGAACCAGGTGTTGCAAGTATCGGAATTTTTCAAGGTGATCGAAGATGTAGATACTTGTGTGTGGTATTCAGTTGATAATAATGGTTTTAAGAGATCTTGCTTCTCTTTCAGGTTACTTATATTTGGATGCATTTCTAAGTTGAATAACGCTGATAGGCCCTCTTTCCATTTAGTTGACATGCACTGGAGACAGTTGCATGATTTGAATCTGGTTCAACTAAATCTGTGCCTCTGTTTCTATATTGGATATAGAACGGTTCATATCTTAACATTGTTAAGGTACAGGGAGCTGTCCGGCTTATGATTAAAACCAGACTCTGGATAACTCAAGGCACGTTTCTATAATGGCTGTTTGTGGGTTGACCCAGGCTATGACGAGGGTTGACTTTCTACCATATAGAAGATCAATAGTGATATTGTTCTTGACTCGCCACAGTTTTAACAAAAATGGATTTTTTCAGAAAACAGTAGTGGGAGTATGGTATAACTGGAAGTGATTCCAGAACCGCAAACGATTACTGAAAGTTTGATAGGAACCTAAAGTTTCAATCTGGCTTGACATTCCATTGGCCACTCCGCAGATACGGTGGGTAACCTCAGGCACCCGAGGGGTACTCCGGTAGTCTCAAGGACGGTGACAGGGAGGTTCTTGTTTACCCAAACTTGCAATTGCTGTTGTTCCAGGCTGCGAGACCCGGCAGGAGGATGAGTATAGCGTCCTTCTAAACTAGCTTTAGAAGTGTACGTGTATATGACTTTGCCATAGGGTTGTCGTAGTCAGTGGGAGCAGCGGAAGCATTGGTGGACAAGTGGCTTATGTCTATTTATAGACTAAAGCAGATGTAGCGGAGATAGATCATCTATTTCTGATATGATAGTCATAGGTTTGACTTCATCAGAATAGGGGATGGATCTGTTAAGAAGGTAGTAGGGTGTGATGTCCTGGTATTTGGATGACATACACAGAGTAGGAAGTGATGTTCCTATACTACGATCGGTTATACTTTGGTTGTCACACAGTGGTTTCTCCATATAGAACTTGGATATTATATCAGATATTCTAGTTACTAGTGTTAGTTGTATGTATGCCCTAGAGGCCAGTATTGTACAGATGATGTATATTATATTGGATGCTTGGACATATATAGAGATGACTTTCTTGCTCGATATGATAGTATGCTATCTGGTTACTCTTTATCTTAACATGTATACTAGTCTCTTTATACTGTCTTATAGTTACATGTTGGTAAAGCCCTTAGGATGTGTACTTGACTGCCTGGACTATGATGCAGATCATACTAGTGGGGACATGGTAGTCTATAAGTACATCCTTCAAAGTCCCTAGTAGTGGGTGTATCGAGACGGGGCATCGATATACCAGTGTAGACTAGAGTATACGCATCTCGACCCATGAGATGGGCGATGGAAGATCCCATATCCATTGGTGTTTGACATCAGAGATGATATACGGGTGCTCAGTGGAGACTGGGTACACTGGACGGACTCGCCGAGAACTCCCAGATGGTATTATACCTCACGTCAGATGGCAGTTCTCAGGTGACACTTGTACAGGTTAGTCTGTAGACCCGAGATCGTCATAGAGTCTTGTGTGATTCCCACTGTTCTTTGATCTCCACCTTACCACGTCCATGAGGGCGTGCAAAACGGTGGTCTTTGGGTACAGTCCCGAGTCACATGGAGGCAATGAGCGATAGGAGGGGTTTCGTCTCTCCCGGTATTGGGGGTTGATGTTGCGCTGTGCTCGATTTGCCGTAACAGGGAAATCCCTGGCCAGGGCTGATCAGAGATTTGCTGGTAAATGTTACCAGTAGTTTCTCGACCCGTTATGAGCCTCACATCGGCACGACTTATCGATTATTGGGGTCTGACGTTTACCACCCCTAGACTTGATATGCGACATATCAGACGAACATACAGGACTGTACGGTAAGTGTCACTGGTTGGATTCACAGGAGTGTGAGCGGGCTAGCTCGTCGATCTTCTGATCGCTCAATACCAGGATGGCCGTTATGTTTAGCAGACCGCTTGCGGCTTGTGGGTGCTTGATATGATCATCATCTGCTACCGGCGTATTGACGAGTCTTTAGAGTCCTACACAGAGGTTTCCTGGCTCAAGCGAAATGAAATAGTAGCGCATATGAGATATGTGCGGGAGCGCGAATAATGCGTGTATGTGATACCGCATTTCATTCTCGCGATAAATGTTTCGATAGGTTATATTCGATATGACCTAGTTATCGAATCATTGATTCGAGAAGCCGATACATAGGATACTAGTCGGTTATATGCGATATGACCGGATCGTTAAATCAAGTGTTGATTTAATGATTTAATGTATAATTATACATTTGATATATTACTTTGCATTAACTAGTATTGGTTCATTTTAAAAGGATTTTCTCATTTGATGCACATTGTATATATGATATATTTTTGTGCACATGTTTGTATCATGTTTGATGATACTTGCTCACTTGGGTTTGTGTAAAGATTAAACCATGGTTACATGCATAATGTTTAGGGTTTTGATTATTTACTTATTTATTTATTTATTTATTCATTTTGGATATTATTAAGTATGGTGGCTTTTTTTTTCTATGTTGAAGCTTCATGAAGCTTTGACAAAGTCCACCATCCTTATCTTATCCTTAACCCTAACCATTCCCACTAACCTTAGTTTAATCTCTACACTTGACCATGGTCAAGATATGATAAGTATTCATATTAGTTTCATTTTTAAAAAGACTTATCATATATTGTTTTCTTCTTGATCATCTTCTTCTTCAAGAAAAGCTTAAGGTCCATCAATGGCAACTTGAGCTAAAGTGAGAAAAATCCAATTCTAAAGTAAACCCACCTCCTATTTCTTCACCCTCTACCTCTTGCCAAGTTGTTTTGGGTGTTTTCTTCACAAGTTTCACAACTTGGTGAAGTCGGAGCTTGAACTTGTGAAACCTCGACGTAGATCATCTTCGGCACGAAGCCGACGACCTTGCCCGCTCGTTTTTCCGATGAAGCCGACGATTGAGTCTAGGATTCGAGATGGACAGCGAGAGGACGCCTACGTGGAGCTAAGGAAGTGGAGAACCGGATCTACAAAGGTTGTAGCCTCTCTCCTTTAGTTAAGTTGTTAACTAGTTTAGTATATCGCCTAGATTTCTAGTCAACGATCCGTGTTAGGTTTTCTCGGCACACATAAAATTTGAAATTGGCATGGTTGATGCCTTGCGAGACCTCTTGAGAGTGCCTAGGAACCCTACAGTGGTATCAGAGCTACTAGGCATTGGATGTTGACCTATGGGGGGTTCTCACTGTGTGACAGTGTGGCGAAGCATAGGCTCTTACCCCAAGGGTGTCCCGAGACCGGAAGGTGTTCCGGTGGGTTGTAGTCCTCGTGAGGGGGCATGCGTAAAAAGTAGCGGCTGAGGGACCCGTTGGTGCCACGGCGACCCCATTGGATGGGGTGGCTGACCTACAGTGGTATCAGAGCCTAGCTAGAGCCTTAGGCGAAGTCTAGACGGAATTTGAAACCCGAACGAACCCGAAACCCTAAACCAAACATGCTCTCTGGACTTTTTATAAAATCTGGAGTTTTTCGATATTAAAAATGCTTAAAAAATTCAGCAGGGTCTTATTAGAATTACTGTAAAATTCGTGGGTCTAATTCGTCAAACATGCGGCGGAACCGCGGCAGAAGCCTTGCTTCTGCGGCGGTTCCGCGGCCATTCGATGACGTCAGCCCTACCAATTTGCACAGTAATTTCTATTTAACAGTGCTGAGTTCTCTGGGTATTTTTAAATTTTATTCAAGAGTTGAATTTTCTGGGGTTGTTTTGGGGTTTCGGTGTTTCGATCGGAGTATCAGATTTTGTCTATGTGGCTTTCCGGATAAATTTTAGAATATGTTAAAAAGTTCGACCGGATGAAAATACCCATCTTTTCCCCTGCCGGAATATTTCCAAGTGTTGGATCTTTCTATGGTTTAAAGAAGTTCTGAGTAGTGCAAGTATCGCGATGGTCTCTCTAGAAGACAACGAACCTTAACTCGATTATGTGACCGTCTTGAACTGCCCTTTGAACCTTCGGGTTTGGGGCAGTACGGCGTGCCACATGTGAGGCGTTGGCTTGACCCTTCTACGGCTGGACCGTTAGTACTAAGGCATGAAATGAATGTCTTTGAACTTATTTCATGTGTTGATCGGTGTCGGGAAAACTAGGGTGTTCGACTGTTCGATCGGAAAGTTTGATATTTTCTATTTATCCGGAATGGGATACAATAATTGGAATTCACAAACAGTTATGTTATAACTGAATGAATGTTATAAATCTAGCAGTTTAGTTTCACTTGATATTGAAAAGAGTTTTCGATAATGAGACTAAAATGCGGGGTTTATAACTGTTAGGCATGTGATGTCTAAGTATTTCATTTGATTAGGCATGCGATGTCTAAAGAAGTTGCGGATTCCAATTGTTGTAGTTTCACACTTTCTTTTCTGTGACCGTAAGTGTAATATGTGATATCGCCGGTTTCGTTGCTATATGTCAACGACAATTGGGATGCGCATATTTACTTACGTTGATGACATGTGATGTTATGTGTTGCTGGATATGTTATATTGGATCGTCGTGTTTGAATAGCCGGGGGTTTTTATGTGAGATGAGTGTTTTTTCAATTTCATTCATGTAAAAACTTGTATGTAATATTCTTTTATATTGGGGCACTTCCAGGTAGCGGAAGATGTCACCCTTTGTATATTATTTACTTTTCTGCATTAGGATAGACCCAAGGAGGGGAGCACAAGTAACCGGGTTCTGGGGTCCAGTGGGAGACCAACTCGAGGAGTCGAGTCCGGGTCTCCTAACCCTGGAATTGGTAGGGATGCTTGCCGCTCTCGTAGGGGTCTAGGGGTGTGGGATTGGCTATTCATCACGACCGTGGAATCCGTGTTTTATACTGGCTCGTATTGAAAACACGGACCTCCTAGTATATCCAATGTTTCATATGTTTCTTCTGCTGCGATATCTGTGATGCGATCATGTGATGTTCTGTGATAGATACTTTATATAGTATATATGATATATTATATAAACGTTACTTATATTTTGCACCCGCACTAGCCCTGTCCTGCTCTGTCGTTAGTTACCTAACCTAACGGTGCACGAGGGGACATCCAGGCGAATGCGGATGGCATAAGTGTACGTCGTATTTATCTGTGATGTTTAGGTATTTAAATGATGGGACTTCATTAATGTGATTAATGAAAGAAAAGAAACCTAAGATGTTGTAGAATCAAATTTTAAACAAAACAGGTAGCTACAGTTCTTGCTTTGCATAGCGGTATATATGATATACCCTGCACCTTATTCGATGAGGAAAGGACCGAGATCCCTTCACCGGGAGTGACTCCTTTAGCAGTAACTGGCAGATGCTACACACTCAGTTTGGCTTTGATTGCTTTTAAGAGTTTTTTGCTTTGCACAGTGATATATATGATATATCCCGCACCTCATTCGAAGAGGAAAGGGCCGACGATCCTTTCACCGGGAGTGACCCCTTTAGCAAAACTAGAGAAGCCTCAAAATCACTCCATTTCAAAACATCATTCGATTCTACAACGATATCAAGTTCATTACGCTCATGGTTTTTTCTGAAAGAACCCGCGTAGCCCTCCGTCATTTCAGATAGATAGGATTTAGTATTCGTGCTGTGTTTGTTGACTTAGTCAAGGCATAGTGTATGGTAGCTAAATTATGTTTATCTGTAACAACATGAGATGTGATTGGATTAGAGCATTCGCACGGCCTTGTTGACTCAGTCAAGGGTCGTACGGGTGGGTTTAATTCAATCGGGAAATGTACGGGTTGAACTTGACTTGCGATTTATGGTTTGTTGACTTAGTCAAGGTCATAGATCGCTAGGGGCAAAAGCATTATCGGGAATTTCAAGTGTTGAAATTTGCAATGAGATTGCATACCTTCTATGAGATAGTTGGATCCCGATACCCACTGCGAGTAAGAGTTACCCCTGGAAGAGTTTTACACATTACAATTTGCCGATCAAGTAGGTGTCTAGAAAGGTGTTAACGAGGTTACGCCTCTGGGAAAACGAGGTTTACATTAATTAGGTTCGTGCGAAAGCACGGGGGACCTCCCTCAAAGTACCGACACTGGCCTGGCTGAAAGATTGGCAAACTTGTAGTTTGTAATTAATCCCGGCTAATCTGTCCTTTTAGGGTTTGAAGGAAGATTTGATAAAAAGCAGTGGGAGCCATCCTGATTAGATAAGATAATAACCAATCTGATCTTGCACGAGCATACGCTAAAGTGTTTTTTTCTCTCTCTCTCCAGGTAGCGACCATTTCATGCCTTAATCAAGATAATAATATGGATGTATTGACCGAACCCGCATGTTATACTGTGCAGGGGAACGTTGGACCCGTTCTATCTTATAAATGTTATAAGACTGAACAGGAAACAGGAGAATATCTGGATTCTCACACCGCCCAAACGGAGAACATGCATGTTGATGCATCATCTTCAGGTGTATTGAGAACTGTTTCTCAGTTCACCCTACGTCCTGGGTATTAGATACCGGGTCAGGATCCCACATATCTAAGATGTTACATGGGCTGCGAAAAGGTAGAGAACTGAGAAAAGGTGATCATTCCGTTCATGTAGGGAATGGGGCAAATGTTGCAGCCAAAGCAGTTGGCATATATCACCTGGTATTACCAAATGGTAATACACTAGTCCTGAATGAGTGCTATTATATACCGAACATGATGTGTAACATTATATCAGTTTCTTTATTAAGTAAAGAAGGTTATAATTTTGTAGTAAAGGATAATGTTATGAACATATTCCTGGATCAAAAGTTGATAGCATCAGGCTCGCTACATAATGGCATATTTATTCTCAATCAAAATACAGTCTTCAATATACAAAACACACACAAAAGGAAAAGCTCAGAAATGAACGAATTCTTCTTGTGGCATTGTAGACTTGGCCATATCAATGAGACACGACTAGCTAAGTTGCATAAGAATGGATATTTGAATTCATTCGAATTATCATCTTATGACACTTGCCATTCATGTCTCAAAGGAAAAATGACAAAAACTCCGTTTACGGGACACGGAGAAAGAGTTACTGAACTCTTGGGACTGGTGCATAGTGATGTATGCGGTCCAATGTCTACACACGCCAGAAATGGTTCTTCCTACTTCATTACATTCACTGACGATCTCTCTAGATGCGGGCATGTGTTCCTATTGAAACACAAGTCTGAAGCTTTTGAGAAATTCAAAGAATATAAGCACGAGGTAGAGAACCAAACGGGCAAAAGTATTAAGGTTCTTCGATCTGATCGAGGAGGTGAATACTTAAGCAGTGAATTCCTTGATTATCTAAAAGAGAATGGGATTCTCTCTCAGCTTACTCCTCCTTATACACCACAGTACAACGGTGTATCGGAACGAAGGAATCGCACCCTATTAGATATGGTGCGTTCAATGATGAGTAATGCTGAGTTACCTATTTCCTTTTGGGGGTATGCGCTTGAGACAGCCATATACCTATTGAATCTGGTTCCGTTTAAATCTGTACCTACCACACCATATGAGATATGGAGTTGGAAGAGACCATATTTTAAACGAATTAAGATATGGGGTTGTCCGGCCTATGTCAAAAAGCAAAATCCGGACAAACTCGAGGCACGATCAGTCCTTTGCAAGTTTGTGGGATATCCTAAGAATTCTCAAAGATATTTTTTCTACCAAGCTGAGGAACAAAGAGTGTTTGTTGCTCAACATGCCACCTTTTTGGAAAGGGAATTTCTTGCAAAAGAAATTAATGGCAAAGAGGTAGAGCTGGAAGAGGTTCCAGCACCACAGACTGCAACTAACGATTTGGTAGAACCAGAGGATTCAGTAGTACCCGACGAACCCCAGCCTCTCCGCCGATCTAGTAGGGTTCCTCGCCAACCTAAGAGATACTATGGTTTTCACATTGATGGTGGCAGTGAGGATTGCATCATGGAGGATGATAACCCAACTAGCTTCGAGCAGGCTATCACGAGTGGGGACTCAGTGAAATGGCTGGATGCTATGCGGTCCGAGATGGAATCCATATACACCAACAAAGTATGGACTTTGGAAGTTGCTCCGGAAGGGGTAAAACCCATTGGGAGCAAGTGGATCTTTAAGAAAAAACTTGGTGTAGATGGGAAAGTGGAGACTTTCAAAGCTAGACTTGTAGCAAAAGGTTTTCGTCAAAGACCAGGTGTGGACTATGACGAGACCTTTTCTCCAGTGGCTATGCTTAAATCCATCCGGATCATGCTTGCCATCGCTGCATATCATGACTTCGAAATCTGGCAAATGGATGTTAAGACCACCTTTCTAAATGGTGATTTAGAAGAGTGCGTGTACATGACTCAGCCAGAGGGCTTCGTAGACAGTGGGAGCAGCGGGAAGGTGTGCAAGCTGCTTATATCCATTTATGGATTAAAGCAAGCATCGCGGAGTTGGAACATCTGCTTTGACGTCGTTATCAAAGAGTTTGATTTCGTCAAAAATCCAGATGAACCTTGTATTTATAAGAAGGTGGCAGAGAGTAAGGTTGTCTTCCTCGTATTGTACGTGGACGACATACTCTTGATAGGAAATGATATTCCTATGCTGCAATCGGTCAAGCTCTTCTTATCACAAAGATTCTCAATGAAAGATCTTGGTGATGCCTCCTGCATATTGGGAATTAGGATCTATAGTGATTGATCCAAACGGATATTGGGATTATCCCAATCAAGGTACATTGACACCATACTAAAGAGGTTTAGTATGGAAGAATCCAAGCGTGGGAACTTGCCCACGATCTCTGGAGTCATTCTCTCCAAAGAGATGTCTCCCAAGACTGATTTGGAGAGAGCTCGCATGCAAGGGATACCCTATGCTTCGGCAGTAGGCTCTATCATGTATGCGATGCTATGTACCTGACCCGATGTTGCATACTCACTAAGTGTAGTGAGTCGGTATCAAGCAGATCCTGGAGAGAGTCACTGGACAGCTGTGAAGAACATTCTCAAGTACTTGCGAAGGACTAGAGATATGTTCTTGGTGTATGGTAACGGAGAACTCCACTAGAGTCCTTTACCGATTCGAGCTTCCAGAGTGATAAGGACGACTCTAAGTCGCAGTCGGGCTTTGTCTTTACCCTTTACGGAGGGGCAGTTAGCTGGAAGAGTTCCAAGCAGGAAACCGTGGCAGACTCGACGAGGGAGGCTGAATACATCGCTGCCAACGATGCTGCCAAAGAGGCTGTCTGGATCAAGAAGTTCATTACAGAACTTGGAGTGGTTCCATCCATTGAGCATCCAATACCTTTGTATTGCGATAACAATGGAGCGGTGGCTTTGGCCAAGGAACCCAGGTCCCATCAGCGGTCCAGGCATATTCTGAGGCGGTATCACCTGATCCGGGAGATAGTTGATCGCCGGGAGATCGAGGTCAGGAGAGTTGACACGAAGGACAACACGGCGGATCCACTCACGAAGGCCATTCCCCAGAAACAGTTTGAGAGACTCTTCGGGATGCTCGGTATGCGATACTACAGCAGCTGGCCCTAATGCAAGTGGGAGATTGTTAGTTGTATGTATGCCCTAGAGGCCAGTATTGTACAGATGATGTATATTATATTGGATGCTTGGACATATATAGAGATGACTTTCTTGCTCGATATGATAGTATGCTATCTGGTTACTCTTTATCTTAACATGTATACTAGTCTCTTTATACTGTCTTATAGTTACATGTTGGTAAAGCCCTTAGGATGTGTACTTGACTGCCTGGACTATGATGCAGATCATACTAGTGGGGACATGGTAGTCTATAAGTACATCCTTCAAAGTCCATAGTTGTGGGTGTATCGAGGCGGGGCATCGATATACCAGTGTAGACTAGCGTATACACTTCTCGACCCATGAGATGGACGATGGATGATCCCATATCCATTGGTGTTTGACATCAGAGATGATATACGGGTGCTCAGTAGAGACTGGGTACACTGGACGGACTCACCGAGAACTCCCAGATGGTATTATACCTCACGTCAGATGGCAGTTCTCAGGTGACACTTGTACAGGTTAGTCTGTAGACCCGAGATCGTCATAGAGTCTTGTGTGATTCCCACTGTGCTTTGATCTCCACCTTACCACGTCCATGAGGGCGTGTAAAATGGTGGTCTTTGGGTACAGTCCCGAGTCACAAGGAGGCAATGAGCGATAGGAGGGGTTTCATCTCTCCCGGTATTGGGGGTTGATGTTGCGCTGTGCTCGATTGGCCGTAACAGGGAAGTCCCTGGCCAGGGCTGATCAGAGATTTGCTGGTAAATGTTACCAGTAGTTTCTCGACCCGTTATGAGCCTCACATCGGCACGACTTATCGATTATTGGGGTCTGACATTTACCACCCCTAGACTTGTATGCGACATATCAGACGAACAGACCGGACTGTACGGTAAGTGTTACTGGTTGGATTCACAGGAGTGTGAGCGGGCTAGCTCGTCGATCTTCTGATCGCTCAATACCCGGATGGCCGTTACGTTTAGCAGACCGCTTGTGGCTTGTGGGTGCTTGATATGATCATCATCTGCTACCGGCGTATTGACGAGTCTTTAGAGTCCTACACAGAGGTTTCCTGGCTCAAGCGAAACGAAATAGGAGCGCATATGAGTTATATGCGGGAGCGAGAATAATGCGTGTATGTGATACCGCATTTCATTCTCGCGATAAATGTTTCGATAGGTTATATTCGATATGACCTAGTTATCGAATCATTGATTCGATAAGCCGATACATAGGATACTAGTCGGTTATATGCGATATGACCGAATCGTTAAATCAAGTGTTGATTTAATGATTTAATGTATAATTATACATTTGATATATTACTTTGCATTAACTAGTATTGGTTCATTTTAAAAGGATTTTCTCACTTGATGCACATTGTATATATGATATATTTTTGTGCACATGTTTGTATCATGTTTGATGATACTTGCTCACTTGGGTCTGTATAAAGATTAAACCATGGTTACATGCATAATGGTTAGGGTTTTGATTATTTACTTAGTTATTTATTTATTTATTCATTTTGGATATTATTAAGTATGGTGGCCTTTTTTTGTTTCTATGTTGAACCTTCATGAAGCTTTGACAAAGTCCACCATCCTTATCTTATCCTTAACCTAACCATTCCCACTAACCTTAGTTTAATCTCTACACTTGACCATGGTCAAGATATGATAAGTATTCATATTAGTTTCATTTTAAAAAGACTTATCATATATTCTTTTCTTCTTGATCATCTTCTTCTTCAAGAAAAGCTTAAGGTCCTTCAATGGCAACTTGAGCTAAAGTGAGAAAAATCCAATTCTAAAGTGAACCCACCTCCAATTTCTTCACCCTCTACCTCTTGCCAAGTTGTTTTGGGTATTTTCTTCACAAGTTTCACAACTTGGTGAAGTCGAAGCTTGAACTTGTGAAACCTCGACGTAGATCATCTTCGGCACGAAGCCGACGACCTTGCCCGCTCGTTTTTCCGATGAAGCCGACGATTGAGTCTAGGATTCGAGATGGACAGCGAGAGGACGCCTACATGGAGCTAAGGAAGTGGAGAACCGATCTTCAAAGGTTGTAGCCTCTCTCCTTTAGTTAAGTTGTTAACTAGTTTAGTATATCGCCTAGATTTCTAGTCAACGATCCGTGTTAGGTTTTCTCGGCACACATAAAATTTGAAATTGGCATGGTTGATGCCTTACGAGACCTCTTGAGAGTGCCTAGGAACCCTACAACTAGATCTATGGTTTTAGATCTAGGTTTGGGAAGTGTCCCAATCAGGGTACTTAGGCAGCATTCTAAAGGTGTTTTAGAATGGACGACTCCTGGCACGGTAGTGTACCTGCAGGTGATGGAGTCACCCTCTCTAAAGGTGTCTTACTAACTAAAGGGGAGAGGGATTTGCATGATTGGCAGATCACTTTCTTAGGCAATTGAGTCAATCATGAGATATCAAGTACCACACCTGATGTTGTTTTTGCAGTGGATGCAATAAATTGATACTAATCCAATCCTGGAGAAACGGTCGGAAGCAGTTTTAGAACATAAGTGGATGTTCTAGGGATATGATAACAACGGCCTCTTTTGGGAGACGGTTATCATTCCGGCCTTCTAAGGTGACCTGGATGACAGAGTGACTGTCAGAGTTATAGTTTTCTCTCTGATGAGAGGAAGTATTTTGGACAGGTGGTCTAAGCGGATATTGAAGGAGGCATGGCGCAGGATACTGATTAAGTTCATTTGACGATACAGTCTGGGAAGTTTGGATTTGGAGTTCATTTATGAACTAGGTCCCATCAGATATCCAGACATATTCTAAGACAGGTATTGCTCATTTCAGGAGATGGCTTTCTCCGCGAACTTGAGATAAAGAGAGACATAGAAAGAAATATCCAGGCGGATCCACTCACTTAGGCTACTCCTCGAACGCAATAGTTTCACAAACGGGTTTTGTGAGACTGATTAGTAGAGCAGTTGGGTGTTCAGTATCACACGGGCTGTGAGTATGTGACATCACATTAATTAGCCTTGAGTGCAAGTGGGAGATTGTTGGAGATAGTGCCCTCAGAGTCAATTATTGGATCATAGGCACATGATTGCAATGATTGATGGAGGACCTATCCCGATAGGACAGTCTTACTCAAGATGATAGTATGCTATCTGGTTTATCTTTATCATCGTGTACTGCTTTATGTGACCTTACAGGTCACTATTGCGCGTTGATAGAGCCCCTAGGATTCTTGCTTGACTGCCAGCAGTATGAGGGCGATAATATACGTGGGAGCTGGTAGTCTATAAGCATATCCTTAAAAGGTCCCTAGTCGTGGGAGTTTCGAGACAGGGCATCGATACTCTAGAGTAGACTAGTGTATACAGTCGAGACCCGACGAGGGGCGCTGGCCGGTCTCACAAGCCACTGGTGTCAGTTGGTTCACTTAAGATGTATACAGGTGCTCATTGGGTTATGAGTACACCGGACAGGACTTGCCGGGAACATACTAGTTGGTCTTATACTCTGACGTCAGATAGCAGTTCCCTGGTGACATGTGTACAGGTTAGTTCATCGACCTGAGATCATCATTTGTCTCGTGTGAGTTCCCACTGTACTTTGATTACTACCCTACCACGCTCAAAGGAGACGTGCAAACAGGTTTTAGTTGGGTACAGTCCCGAGCCACATGGAGGCAGTGAGCGAATCTGCAGGGGTTCGTCTCTCCCGGTATTGGGGGTGAGGTCGCGATGTGTCTAGGAGAGCCATTACACGAAGTCCTGGTCCATGGCAGGAGATTTACTGGTAGGTATTCCAGTAGTATCTCAGGGTGTTCTGGGCTACACTCTGACACGACTTGTACCGCTTTTGGGGGTCTGACTTTTACCAACCCCCTAGGACCGCCATGCGATACTCATAGACGAACGGACCGGACTGTACGGATATTGTCACTGACAGGCTCAGAAGGGTGTCGGGATGAGTTCGCTCATCGACGTCCCTTTTGGTCAATACCTGGTAGCCCGTTACGTATGGCTAATACCTCTGACGTACTAGTGGTTAAATCCACAGCCAAGGGATTGACGAGTCTTTAGAGTCCACCACAAACCGTTTCTCATGTTTCGGGCGAAACGCTGTAGAGGCCGTATGGAGATATGGCAGGGTTCGATCATGTACGTGTGAAATTTCACGGATCATGGTCGGACGGATAATACTAGCGGGCTTTGGTTTAAGCCGGATCCTAGTATTATAAAGTGTAGATTTTATCTCGTTGCATTTGTATTCAGTCGCAATACAAATGCGGGTATGTATATACAGTCGCGGGGTTTTCCTGTAATTTATTACGGGATCAGTTTATTGAAGTTGCCAGTTTGCTTTCTGTTTCGGCCATTTTCCTTTGTTCTTTCCTTGGCTGAAATTTGGTGGAAGGGGGTTATTTGCAATTGTGCAATTAACGATTGAGAAGACTTTTGCATCATGATGGTTTCATGATGGTGCACCATCCATTGACTTCATTTGACTTCATCATGGCTTTACTTTTGTGATGACATGGGTTTGATGATGGGTTTATGAGTGTTGGACTTGGTTTGTGATCATGATTCATCATGATAACCTTTTCTCTTTCATGCATTATTTGGGCTCACTCATTTTTGATCTACTCACTCTCTCCTCTCATTCTCTCCTTGATGCATTGCCGGCCACAAGTGGTCGGGGCTGTCCCAAATTTTTGAAGTGGGATTTTTGATGTTTTGGCTTTGCAAAAATCCCATAGCTCCATCTCCAAAAGTATATATCTCATTCCTCCACCAAAAGCCAACTTCGAGTTGCCCCATCGAGACAAAAGAGTTCTACACTTCGTTTGCAGCATTTCTTGGACACGTCGACTCGCCAACTTCGTGCTTGAGTTGCCTCGGTCCAGAGGTGGGAGCCCGTAAAAGAACCCGGCGATGTGGTGCCCTTCCGACGAGGAGATGAAGACCGGAGATTCCGCGGGGAGATCGGGACGACGACGAGAAGACCGAAGGACACGGATCGCTCGGTATATCTCTCTACCCCCTTCTCTAGTTAGCTAGGAATAGGTTAATGGCCCGATCCGGGTTTTATAGTGCGCGGTGGTGCCAGTTTTAAAAGTTAAAGAAAAGTATCGTTTCCGCATTTTGGCCTCGGATTGACGGCCGGGGCGCTGCCGTGAACTTACAACGACATCATGCCCGATCAGATCGACTCATTCCCTAGTATCATATAACATTCTCGTCATCCAAGAATGTGAATATACCAATCTAAATATGTCCTCAATACGCACAAGGATATCAATGTATGCTAGTATGTGTATGTGCGTGTATGCAAATCTTTACCCTAGGGTTTTCGTGACTAAGAAATCGACTAAAGTCCTTCTTCAATTCTCGCTAACACTAAACCCATGATCACCTAAAGCTCCCCTTGCTAAGTGTTCAATCTCTCCATAACATATAAATGCATATCTATAACATATCACGACATTTCTTAAGACTTTGTGTGGGTGCTATACGCCATCCACCCGACTTCTCCCCGTAGATATAAATCTACTCACCTGATCTTCGTTTCCCGATGCCGATGTCGCTACACGCTTGCTTCTCGTCTCGAAGTCCACTTAGGGTACCTACACATCATAACATATCGTATCGCGTTAAAATCAAATTCGAAGACAAAACGACACATGAAAACCAAAACGACACGCTTAAAAGCCTATAGGCTAGAACCTATGGTTTGCATCTTGCAACTCAACCCATTAACACTCGGGATAGGCGTACAAACGTCAAGTGACCGAGTACAAACACAAATATCAAAACTTAGATTCGAAAACAACGCAAAACATAAGCCAAGAACACTGAAAACATCCTCCAGATTTTGTTTAAGGTGAAACCAAGGTGCACAAATAACTCTGGGGTGATGTATATGAAGTACATGACCTGCTGAACCAACCTGGGCCCTAACCCTTACCCCATGGCCGGCCAAACCCAAGAAATTTCCGGCCTGCTCGGTTCTTAAGGGTGGGATGGGGTTCGACTTAGTATGGTGGCCTCCTAGGGTCCAATATGGGTCAATGGTATTGTTTGCTTTTCAAGTTTTGGTCCTGGGTCACTCCAGATTTCTCTGCACCCACTAAAACTCACAAAACCGACATTTACTGTTTTCTGTTTTCAGTTCCACGTTTTGTATTGTGTTTGGTCTTGCTTTTTGACAAATTTGGGAGTTTAAGGTCACTAATAAGGTTCCATAACACAAACCCAACTCAAGAAAACCCTAACCCCTTTCTATAAATTTTCAAAGCTCACAAAAACGCACCAAATCATAACTAAACATATATATGGTTTAAACTGAATGAAAAACTATACTAATTGTGAATGGATTACCTCGTTTGGCACTCATGAAACCCCTACAGTGCCAAAACGCAAACTTTCTTGGTCCAAGGTGTAGCTTGTGAGCTCTAGCACAATTTTTGTGAAATGGAGATGGGGTTTTGATGAGGGAAATGAGGTGTTTGTGAGGGTTTGATGAAGAGGGAGATGAGCTTCAGCCATGGGCAGAAGAGGAGAGGAAGATGAAGAGAAAAT
Source organism: Agapanthus africanus (assembly GCA_030015575.1). Classification (NCBI taxonomy): domain Eukaryota; kingdom Viridiplantae; phylum Streptophyta; class Magnoliopsida; order Asparagales; family Amaryllidaceae; genus Agapanthus; species Agapanthus africanus. The sequence continues at coordinate 247,478,029 of JASDDO010000026.1, forward strand.
AATTAAGAAGGGAAAAGATATGACCAAGGTTTGTTGTAGGTCTACCCTGGTCCAGTCGAGGGTATGACACCATTTGGGTTATTGTTGACCGATTGACGAAAGAGGCTCACTCCTTTCCAGTGAAGACCACTTTCGGTTATGATCAGTATGCTCAGCTGTACATTGATGAGATTGTGCGTTTGCACGGCGTTCCCACATGCATCGTATCCGATAGGGGCAACCAGTTTACCAACCGTCTTTGACAGAAACATCAGGAAGCTTTAGGTACTCGATTGAGTTTTAGCACCGCATTCCATCCGCAGACCGATGGTCAGTCATAGCGGACTATACAGACTCTGGAGGATATGCTTCATGCGTGCGTGCTTGATTCTTGTGGCAGTTTGGATCGTCACTTTCCGTTGATAGAGTTCTCCTACAATAATAGTTATCAGGAGATAATTCATATGACACCTTTTGACGCTTTGTATGGTAGAAAGGGTCGATCGCCGGTCTGTTGGACCGAACTCAGCGAGTGCAAGATTTTAGGACCCTAGCTAGTTTAAGAGAATACGGAGAAAATCCAGTTGATTCAGGATCGGATGAGAGCAGCTCAGTGCAGACATAATTCTTATGCTGACCGTCGTCGTCGCAGGCTTGAGTTCGCAGTAGGGAATCATGTATTCCTATGGATTTCTCCGATGAAGGGCGTGATGAGATTTGTGAAGAAAAGGAAGCTTATTCCAAGGTTTGTGGGTCCTTTCAAGATCCTTGAGCGAGTTGATGTCATTGCCTACCGTTTGGCACATCCTCCCAGTTATCCGGATGTTCACCCCGTGTTTCTTGTATCGATGCTTCGCAAGTACCTTCATGACCCTTCCCATATGATTCGGCACCAGACTATCGAGATGGAGCGCGAACTTTCTTTCACCGAGCAGCCGGTAGTTATATTGGATCGGCAGGTGAAGAAACTTCGGTCAAAGGTTTTTCCATCGGTGAAGGTTCTTTGGCATGGCCCGAATAGCGAAGAGGTCACATGAGAAGCCGAGAGCGAGATGCGGAAGAAATTCTCTCATCTCCTCGACGGTATGCATAGTAATGTTTTTAAATTCAGGGACCGAATTTCTTTATGGGGGGAAGATTGTAATACCTTAGAATGCGATTAGTCTTAATTAACGATAATGCGCGGTTTTAATAAAAAGTTAACCAAAATAGTTGTCACATATTTTATAAAAATTAATTAATATTTTATTTTTAATTGTTTTAAGCTTGCACACACTTGTGCATGTTAACCTAGGGTTAATATGTGTTAATCTTGTTTTGTAGCATGGCACACTTGAACATTTCCTTAATATGTCATGTTACATTTTTGGATATTTTATTTATTCTTTTGAATTAGGGTGAGTTATGGGAGAGAGAGTTGACAAATGAAGAATGATGAGGCATGGGGCAAGCATGGGAGCAATTAATGAGGAGAGAGAAAGGGCATGGCTCATTTCCTAACCTCACACCAACATTTTTCCCTCATCACTCACACTTTCTATTTTTATTGTTCTCCTTCCCCTTCCCTTCCTCCAACTCAAACCTATCTTGTTTCATCATAAACCAAGCCTAATCTTCAATAAACCTCATTAAACCCCTCATAAAATCAAGTTAATACTCTTGAGATGACTTGGAGCTTGGAAGGCTAGGGTTTTCAAGCAAGGTAGTGATCTCCAACCGTTATCTAGGCTTTATAGATGTTGTATTGCTTATTAGTTGTTGTTTTAAACACTAAAGTTATAGTTTTTATGCAAATGTCATATTTTGGTTGAGTTTTGTGTCTCGGGTGAATCTGCTATCGAACCAGGTTGTTGTTTGAGAAGTTGCCATTACAAAGACATAGTTTGGAGACCTAAGAGCTATCCTAAAAATCTGAGACCACCCCTTCACCTTTGGCCGCAGATAAATTGCTTCAGGCCGCAAATTGCGGCCAGATTAGGGACTGGGGTCTCGTGTCTTGGTCGTGGGGTCTCTGTGGTTGTTTGAAGTCTCGTGGAACATGCAACTTTCACTAATTCTTTGTGTGGGAAAATCTGGGACCACTTAGCTAGTTTTTAGTGTTTCGGTAACGTGAGATACGATTAATCCGACGTAGTTAAGTGTTTCTGGTAGCCTGCGGTCGTGGATTTATTTTGAGATGCTGCTGTACGCATTTAGACGCTAAGCGAACCCTTGGTAGCTTAAGGGAACCGATTTGTTAATTGGCGTTGTGCTCGTATATTATTGGGTAGTTTTCTGAATCCACGCGTTATTGTGTTGTGTGATAATAGGATCGCAGGCGAGGACATCGGACGCTGCGAGGCGGGGAAAACAGGTGGTTGGATTTACCTAGCTCGAGATCATCGGTAAGTAAATTTAACATCTACGGGGGAATCGCCCGTATGGTATTAAGAGTCGAGGGTTAGATTCGGTGTTATAGCCACATGTTTATATGCATATGCGTTGATTGTGCATGAGCATCATCTGTATACCATTACTTGTTGTACATTGACTTAGTACCTATTGGACAATGCACTATTATTGACGGTTCATGTTGCACGAGTACTGAATTGTAGGCCACACACACACACCGTTGGTAATTACCATGACATGCACATCATATACATATATATTGTACAGCATTCGTTACTAACATTGAGACATTTGTTCATGAACCACTTTACTAAGGGTATATGTATTATACCACTTTTATTATTATCAATAGTTAGAGGTTGATTCTTGTTCTATTGTGCATATGAATTACATCATGCATACATACATACATTCATGCATACAAACATGCCTTACTATAGCTATATATGCATTTTTATATGAGGTTGCATTTGATTTCGGGGAAATTGGGAACCGCAAGACACCCTTAAAAACTTGACACATTTAAAAGAGCGGTTTTCCCTTGATATGCTCATATTACTGTTCTATGTTGCTGTAAGTGCACGGCGGCGCCCCGGCCGTCAATCCGACGCCGGAATGCGGAAGCGGTGATAAACTTAAATTTTGCGGACTTAGCAAACCGGCACCACCGCGCACTAAACTCCGGATCGTAACCATTAACAAGTCTACGCTACTTATAAGACGGTTTAGAGATATACCGAGTGATCCGAGTCCTCCGGTCTTCTCGTCGTCGTCCCGATCTTACGCGGAATGTCCGGTCTCCATCTCCTCGCCGGAAGGGCACCACATAGCCTGTAGCTTTTACGGGCTCCCACCTCAATACCGAGGTAACTCGGGCGCGAAGCTGGCGAATCGACGCGTCCAAGATTTGCTGTAGGAAGTGTAGTGTAGAGTATGTCTCTTTGGGGTTGGTTGCCTTTGGATGGAGGAAACATGAATGGACTTTGGAATGAAGTGAAGAATTTTGCAAGCATGAAAATGATATGTGAATTAATCCCTCATGCCAAAAATGAACTCCTCTCACTCTCCCTCCAAGATGTGGCCGGCCTCTTTTTAGAATGGTGGAGGAATCAAAATTGCAAAACTATGAAGGGAGGTTATGGTAGTAAAAGTGAAAGGGGTGACCATAAAGAAAACATACACCATGCTTATATTAAAATCAAACCATACCCTTTCAATCATCATTAAAGCAAGTGATGGAGTAAAAGATATGAAGCTATCATAATCAATCTTTATGCAAGAAACCCCCTTCACAAATGTAATTTGCAAAACTGCAAATTACCCCCTCCATCAGAAAAGTCCGGCCGGGAAAGAACAAAGGAAAACCGGCCGTAACGGAATGCAAACAGGCAACTCCAGAAAACTGGTCCCGTAATAAATTACAGGAAAAACCCGATACTGTGCATACACACCCGCATCTGTATTCCGTCCGGATACAAATGCAATGAGACAAAATCTACACTGTACTAAACTAGGACCGGCTTAAACCAAAGCCGGCTAGTAATATCCGTTCGATCCTGATCCGTGCAATACCGCACGTATCTGATCGAACCCTGCCGTATCCCTATACGGCTACTAGTACAAACCGTCCGATCCTGATCCGTGCAATACCGCACGTATCTGATCGGACCCTGCCATATCTCCATACGGCCTCTACAGCGTTTCGCCCGAAAGCTTGAGTAACTGAAAGTGTGGTAGACTCTAAAGACTCGTCAATACTATGGCTGTGGATTTAACCACTGGCCCGTCAGAGGTATAAGCCAATACGTAACGGGCCACCAGCTATTGACTAAAAGGGACGTCGATGAGCGAACTCATCCTGACACCCTACTGAGCCTGTCAGTGACAATATCCGTACAGTCCGGTCCGTTCGTCAATGAGCATCGCATGTCGGGCCTAGGGGGTGGGTAAAAGTCAGACCCCCAAAAGCGGTACAAGTCGTGTCGGAGTGTAGCCCAGAACACCCTGAGATACTACTGGAATACCTACCAGTAAATCTCCTGCCTTGGCCAAGGACTTCGTGTAATGGCTCTCCTAGACACAGCGCGACCTCACCCCCAATACCGGGAGAGACGAAACCCCCGAAGATCCGCTCACTGCCTCCATGTGGCTCGGGACTGTACCCAACTAAAACCTGTTTGCACGACTCCTTTGAGCCGTGGTAGGGTAGTAATCAAAGCACAGTGGGAACTCACACGAGACAAATGACGATCCCCAGGTCGATGAACTAACCTGTACACATGTCACCTGGGAACTGCTATCTGACGTCAGGTATAAGACCAACTAGCATGTTCCCGGCGAGTCCTGTCCGGTGTACTCATAACCCAATGAGCACCTGTATACATCTTAGGTGAACCAACTGACACCAGTGGCTTGTGAGACCGGCCACCGCCCCTCGTCGGGGTCTCGACTGTATACACTAGTCTACTCTGGAGTATCGATGCCCTATCTCGAAACTCCCACGACTAGGGACCTTTTAAGGATGTGCTTATAGACTACCAGCTCCCACGTATATGATCGCCCTCATACTGCCGGTAGTCAAGCAAGAATCCTATGGGCTCTATCAACGTGCAATAGCTACATGTCATGTCACTTAAAGCAGTACACGATGATAAAGGTAAACCAGATAGCAAACTATCATCTCGAGTAAGACTGTCCTACCGGGATAGGTCCTCCCTCAATCATTGCAATCACGTGCCTGTGATCCAATAATTGACTCTGAGGGCACTATCTCCAACAATCTCCCACTTGCACTCAAGGCTAATTATTGCGATGTCGCATACTCACAGCCCGTGTGATACCGAACACCCAACTCCTCTACTAGTCAGTCTCACAAAGCCTGTTTGCGAAACTCTTGCGTTCGAGGAATAGCCTCAGTGAGTGGATCCGCTATGAAGTTTCTTTCTATGTCTCTCTCTATATCTCAAGTTCGCGGAGAAAACCATCTCCCGAAATGAGCAATACCTGTCTTAGAATGTCTGGATGTCTGATGGGACCGAGCTCATAAATGAACTCCAAATCCAAACTTCTTAGACTGTATCGTCAACTGAACTTAATCAGTATCCTGCGCCATGCCACCCTCAGTATTTCCTTGGACCACCTGTCCAAAATACCGCCCCTCGTCAGAAGGAAAACTATAACTCTGACAACCTCCTTGTCGTCCATGTCACCTTGGAAGCCTGGAATGATAACTGTCTCCCATATGAGGCTGTCGTTATCATATCCCTAAAACATCCACTTATGTTCTAAAACTGCTTCCGACCGTTTCTCCAGGATTGGATCAATGTCAACTTATTGCATCTAGTGCAAGAACAACATCTGGTGTGGTACTTGACATCTCATGATTGACTCAATTGCCTAAGCAAGTGATCTGCCAATCATGCATATCCCTCTCTACTTTAGTCTATAAGACACCTTTAGAGAGGGTGACTCCATCACCTGCAGGTACACTACCGTACCAGGAGTCATCCATTCTAAATACTCTTAGAATGCTGTCAAAGTACCCTGATTGGGAAACTACCCAAATCTAGATCTAAAACCATAGATCTAGTAACCAGTATGTCTGATATAATGTCCAAATCCCGTGTGGAGAAAACACTGTGTGACGACCAAAATATAACCGATCGTGGTATAGGAATATCACTTCCTATTACCTTCTCAACAGATCCATCCCCTATTCTGATAACGTCAAACCTATGACTGTCACATCAGAAATAGATGATCTATCTCCGCTATATCTGCTTTAGTCTATGAATAGACATAAGCCTGATGTCCACCAATGCTTCCGCTGCTCCCACTGACTACGACAATCCTCTGGCAGAGTCATATAGACGTGCACTTCTAAAACTAGTTTTAGAACGACGCTATACTCATCCTCCCGCCGGGTCTCGTAACCTGGAACAACAGCAATGGCAATTGTGGGTAAACAAGAACTTCCCTGTCACCGTCCTTGAGGCCACCGTAGTGCCTCTCGGGTGCCTGAAGTTACCCACCTTATCTGCGGAGTGGCCAATGGAATGTCAATCCAGATTGAATTTTTAGGTTCCTTATCAAATCTTCAGTAATCGTTTGTGGTTCTGGAATTACTTCCAGTTCTACCATACTCCCACTACTGTTTTCTGAAAAAATCCATTTTTAATAAAACTGTGGCGAGTCTAGAACAATATTGCTATTGTTCATCCAGATGGTAGAACGTCAACCCGCGTCATAGCCTGGGTCAACCCACAAACAGCCATTACAGAAACGTGCCTTGAGTTATCCAGTGTCTGGTTTTAATCATAAACCGGACAACTCCCCGTACCTTAACATCGTTAAGATATGAACTGTTCTATATCCAATATAGAAACAGAGGCACTGATTTAATTGAACCAGATTCAAATCATGCAGCTGTCCCCAGCGCATGTCAACTAAATGGAAGGAGGACGATCAGCGTTATTCAACTTAGGAATACTTCCAATTATGAGTAACCTGAAAGAGAAGCAAAATCTCTTATCATTACTATCAACTGAATACCATGCACAAGTGTCTACATCTTCGATTGCTTTGAAGAATCCCGATACTTGCTATACCTGGTTCTCTACTCTATTCAAATACCTATAACTTCTCAAAATTCGGACCCTGTGTTTCCACGAAACACTTGTCTAAAAACTAGAGAAGTTATAAGTAAACCGAATATAGTACGAGGACCATCCCCTTTGTCCTTATGGACCCTGGACAACATACAGAACTCTGTATAAGTCCCTTGAGTCTGATAACTCATTCACTGTGTGTCGTAGGTTGAAAACTGTACTTATGGTTAAGAAGAATTACACCGCTGTTTAATGCTCCTTACCTAACCATCCACTGATATAGGTAAATGTCGTAGACATAATTTCAGAAAGGTATATCTCACTCTATGAAAATAGACGTACAGATATATCAATTTGAAATTGGTGCATAACAGCGGATATTCAAAACCAAATATTTGCCGACCGGCAAACAGCCCAGGTGATTTCCTCAAATATCACCGATTACAACGAATCCCGATATAATGAGGATAATCACCCAATTCCCAATAACTTACTCCCCCTCATCATCTGTAAAACCATACAGATATGAGAATCAAACCTGGTAAATACATACCCTGGAGCAAGTATCTAATCGGGAAATCAGTTTTCCTTTAACATTACACAGTGAAACTGAAACATTGAAATGTTCCGATGGGGTATTCTGGTATTCCTAGTAATGCCTCTTCCAGATTCACGACTGTAACCGTATAGTTCTTTGCCACCTCTCCAAATCCCTTCATATGTCTTTAGTCTTTACCTTCTGCACACCCTTTTAGGCCAAATGGTTTTCTTCCTTCCCTACCGTTCGGCTCCAGCCTATGGTTTGGAAGAAGACTATCCAATAAGCATAATGGGTGTACTGTCCCAATCCTAGGAACACTCGCAATGAGAGAGGGTGAAGATAAAAGACAACCGGATAAACCTTATTCCTATTTCTCCTGAACCAGAATCCATCCCCGAACTGGAACCAGCTCCATTCGAGTTCGTATATAACCATACGATGGAGTATCCAAATAAACTGTGGATCTTCGTAGTGACACGGAGTGTTCTGGAGAAATACAAAGGTGATTTGGGAGTGGTAATGAAATACCTGGTTTGGTCGTGAATATCTGTTGCAATTTACTTTGCCCTCTTACTAATCCCTTGCTTTGTCTGAACTTAATACCTTCTGCACACCATCGTTATGCTAATTGGTTTTCTTCATTCCCTACCGGTCGGCACCAGCCTAAGGTTTGGAAGAAGACAATCCAATTTGCGTAATAGGTGTACTACCCCTAAACCAAGGAGTACTCGTAACCTGAGAGAGGGTAAAAGGAAAAGACAACTGAATAATCCTATCCGTTTTCTCCAGAACCGGAAACCATCCTCGAATAAAGTCTTTCGAGTTCGTATCTAACCATACGATGGTTTTGTCCAATGGAAGTGGACGTTCGTGGTAAAACGGGGTGTCCTGGAGAAAAGGGTAAAAGTAGGAGTGGCAATGAGGTTTGCAACTCTGACAATCCAAAAGCCGGTGCTTAAGAAGGTTCGGTCAACTTGGTCACTGAGTCACAGTCTTAGGGTCGGGTCAATGGTCGCTGCCAAAGAGAGAGAGAAAAGAAACACTCAGCGTGCACTCTAACCTAGATCAGAATGGTCACCAATTTATCTAATCTGGAAACCTCCCACTGTACCTCAAATTCTCCTCCAAACCTGAAAGAAGAATTAGTCGGGGTCACCCGAGGAGTAAACTAACTCATCAGTGGGAATCGGGATCCAACTCTCATCGCATGATAACGTGACGGAATCCGCTCACGGTATCACACTCCAGAAGGTATGCGCATATCTGGCAAGTTTCAGTACTTTTGAAACTCCCGATGTGATTTCTGCCCCATGCTCTTATGACCTTGACTAAGGCCAACAAATCATAAGTCACATGTCAAGTTCTACCCGTCATTGTCCAGGTTGATTTGAACCCACCCGCACAAGCCCTTGACTAAGGCCAACAAGGCTATACGACTGTCCCAAACCAACACATCTATCTATGCAGCATATGAATACCCAATAGCTACCAAACACTGTGCCTTGACTAAGGCCAACAAACACAGCTTGAATACTATTGACTACCCATATGAAACGACGGAGGGCTACGAATGGTTTCTGGCGAAAACCATTAACGTAGTGAACTTGATATCGTTGAAGGAACGGATAGCTTTTTAGAAAATATAGTGACGAAAACCTTTACTAAAGAGGTCACTCCCGGTGAAGGGATCTCGGCTCTTTCCCCGTAGAATGAGGTGCAGGATATTCCAACTGAATACCACGATGCAAAGCAAAAGTAATCGGCTATAGTGAAGTTAATGCCCTGACGCAAACTTCTGTCCAAGGGGTCACTCCCGGTGAAGGGATCTCGGCCCTTGCCTCGTCGACTGAGGAGCAGGATATTCCAAATGAATACCACGATGCAAAACAGAAATGAACGTCCTTGCAATAACAACTTTTTGAAAAGTGTTCCAACAACATCAGAATAGGTTTGTTTAACTTGCATTGATCCGAATCAACGCAGTCCCATCAATTGATCACACCACAAAGAACGAAAATATACTGACGTACGTATATGCCATCCGCATTCGCCACTGGGTCCCGTCATCACCCGTTAGGTTAGCTAACTAACGGCAGAGCGGGGACTGGACTAGCGCGGATGAAAAACATATACAACATCTACTAATATATATACCAATATATTATATTCGCTCAAGGCGTGAATAAAATGCAACATCACAGAAATGTACAGCATCACAGAACAATACAGATATCTAGGATCCCCGGGTTTCACAGAGCCACAACTGAAACCCGACGTTCCCCTGGTCGTGTGGATAGCCTGTGCAATGAAATCCTATACCCCCTACGAGTGCGGCGAATAGCCAGCCAATCCTGGAGTGAAGCCCCCTCCGTCCCAATGCCATAAGATGCGGGCTTGTTGCCTTCTAGAACCCGGCTATCCGTGCACCCCTCCGCGGGGTAACCCTAGTACAGAAAGTAAAATATACATACACCGGGTACATCGACCGCAACCAGGTCGTGCCCCAAAAGAATAATACAATCAGGCAGTGACGGCAGTCCACATGTCGGACGCTCGCCCCGCAATATCAAATGTACATAATACAACAACACAGTACTAGCATTGCATCCAGGCTATCCCCACCGACCGATCCGCAACATCACAGCAAAAACAGAACATCAACGTGAAAGTCACGTTCGCAAATCCGTCTAACCGGGCTATAGCAGTTAGACTGGATTTACCGATCGAGTGACATTCACGGTCGCAGATATAACGTAAATACTATGAAAAATGTGTTTAAAATTTTCCGATTGATCAAACCTTAACAAGTGGGCCCCCAAGCAATACTGTAACACATCAAGAAATACTGGGCCCAAATTTAATATTCCAAAACCGATATTTTAAGCCTATAAGCCCACTGAAAAAAAATGGTGCACTGAACCCAAATAACTGCGGCGGAACAGCGGCCAAAGAGGGGTTACGGCCGCTGTTCCGCGGTCGTACGGAGGGAACAGGGTACCAAAAATTTCCAGTGGTCTTACGATGCACAGTACATCATTCTGCAATCACCTGAAAAATTTTACGACACCAAAAATTTTCAACAGAGAACTGATGCAAGCAAAAAAATGCGGTTTTGGGATTTTTGTTCGATCGGAATTGCAAACACATCAAACAAAGCTAGACTAAGTTAATGGAGAGGCTCTGATACCACTGTAAGTGCACGGCGGCGCCCCGGCCGTCAATCCGACGCCGGAATGCGGAAGCGGTGATAAACTTCAATTTTGCGGACTTAGCAAACCGGCACCACCGCGAACTAAACTCCGGATCGTAACCATTAACAAGTCTACGCTACTTATAAGACGGTTTAGAGATATACCGAGTGATCCGAGTCCTCCGGTCTTCTCGTCGTCGTCCCGATCTTACGCGGAATGTCCGGTCTCCATCTCCTCGCCGGAAGGGCACCACATAGCCTGTAGCTTTTACGGGCTCCCACCTCAATACCGAGGTAACTCGGGCGCGAAGCTGGCGAATCGACGCGTCCAAGATTTGCTGTAGGAAGTGTAGTGTAGAGTATGTCTCTTTGGGGTTGGTTGTCTTTGGATGGAGGAAACATGAATGGACTTTGGAATGAAGTGAAGAATTTTGCAAGCATGAAAATGATATGTGAATTAATCCCTCATGCCAAAAATGAACTCCTCTCACTCTCCCTCCAAGATGTGGCCGGCCTCTTTTTAGAATGGTGGAGGAATCAAAATTGCAAAACTATGAAGGGAGGTTATGGTAGTAAAAGTGAAAGGGGTGACCATAAAGAAAACATACACCATGCTTATATTAAAATCAAACCATACCCTTTCAATCATCATTAAAGCAAGTGATGGAGTAAAAGATATGAAGCTATCATAATCAATCTTTATGCAAGAAACCCCCTTCACAAATGTAATTTGCAAAACTGCAAATTACCCCCTCCATCAGAAAAGTCCGGCCGGGAAAGAACAAAGGAAAACCGGCCGTAACGGAATGCAAACTGGCAACTCCAGAAAACTGGTCCCGTAATAAATTACAGGAAAACCCCGATACTGTGCATACATACCCGCATCTGTATTCCGTCCGGATACAAATGCAATGAGACAAAATCTACACTGTACTAAACTAGGACCGGCTTAAACCAAAGCCGGCTAGTAATATCCGTTCGATCCTGATCCGTGCAATACCGCACGTATCTGATCGAACCCTGCCGTATCCCTATACGGCTACTAGTACAAACCGTCTGATCCTGATCCGTGCAATACCGCACGTATCTGATCGGACCCTGCCATATCTCCATACGGCCTCTACAGCGTTTCGCCCGAAAGCTTGAGTAACTGAAAGTGTGGTAGACTCTAAAGACTCGTCAATACTATGGCTGTGGATTTAACCACTGGCCCGTCAGAGGTATAAGCCAATACGTAACGGGCCACCAGCTATTGACTAAAAGGGACGTCGATGAGCGAACTCATCCTGACACCCTACTGAGCCTGTCAGTGACAATATCCGTACAGTCCGGTCCGTTCGTCTATGAGCATCGCATGTCGGGCCTAGGGGGTGGGTAAAAGTCAGACCCCCAAAAGCGGTACAAGTCGTGTCGGAGTGTAGCCCAGAACACCCTGAGATACTACTGGAATACCTACCAGTAAATCTCCTGCCTTGGCCAAGGACTTCGTGTAATGGCTCTCCTAGACACAGCGCGACCTCACCCCAAATACCGGGAGAGACGAAACCCCCGAAGATCCGCTCACTGCCTCCATGTGGCTCGGGACTGTACCCAACTAAAACCTGTTTGCACGACTCCTTTGAGCCGTGGTAGGGTAGTAATCAAAGCACAGTGGGAACTCACACGAGACAAATGACGATCCCCAGGTCGATGAACTAACCTGTACACATGTCACCTGGGAACTGCTATCTGACGTCAGGTATAAGACCAACTAGCATGTTCCCGGCGAGTCCTGTCCGGTGTACTCATAACCCAATGAGCACCTGTATACATCTTAGGTGAACCAACTGACACCAGTGGCTTGTGAGACCGGCCACCGCCCCTCGTCGGGGTCTCGACTGTATACACTAGTCTACTCTGGAGTATCGATGCCCTATCTCGAAACTCCCACGACTAGGGACCTTTTAAGGATGTGCTTATAGACTACCAGCTCCCACGTATATGATCGCCCTCATACTGCCGGTAGTCAAGCAAGAATCCTAGGGGCTCTATCAACGTGCAATAGCGACATGTCATGTCACTTAAAGCAGTACACGATGATAAAGGTAAACCAGATAGCAAACTATCATCTCGAGTAAGACTGTCCTACCGGGATAGGTCCTCCCTCAATCATTGCAATCACGTGCCTGTGATCCAATAATTGACTCTGAGGGCACTATCTCCAACAGTTGCATATATCGTATTTCATGGATTTATGCTTTGAGATACTGATTTCATGTGATTTATGGATTTGAGAACCGTGGTTATATTTCAAAGAAAGTATGCATTATTTTGAAAAAAACGGTTTCTCTTGATATGATATTTCGATGCGTCCACCATGAGTTTTCCCGGTTCTGAGATTGGTTTTCGAAACCCGATTCTAGGAGTTGGACGATCCGTTTGTGAGTTCATGGTGGACCCGGAATGGTACACCGGGGCAAAAAAGGTATGTTGAGTAGTAGACGATGAGCCTGGCTGAGTGACTACTACCTACCGGTGATAGTTTGGACCCGGCGGTTATCCGGAGGATACCTAACGGAGTTGTGAGATGGATATGGGCCGATCGGGACAGACAGAGCCCGAGTTATATGGATTTACGTATCGATGCTGGACACGGGTTTTCATGATATTTCAAGTGTCAATGTTGGACACTCAGATTCCATGAGATTGACGGATATGAGGGCCGATCAGAGTGACGGTGCTTGAGATATTGGGATTTGGGATGTCGTTGATGGACACCAGTTTTTCCACGATAACGATTCATTTATGATGACTTTGTTTTATCCCCCGCTCAGGATTTATTTGATATGCATTTTTTCATGTAGTTGTAGTACCCTGATGGTGTACCTTGATCATGATTGGTTGCATATCCATATTGCCATACTTAGGCTATCAAATTGCATGTTTTAGATTATCGTTGTTCGTGCATACTTGTGATTATCTGTATAATGTTATTTACTATTTATGAGTTGGCAACTCACCCCCGTTGTGCCACAGTGTTTTGCAGACTTGACCCTCAGAGTAGTTGCGGCAGGGCTCCTTATTGTATCTATTTCTACGAATATCGCTACGGTTGGTTGTCAGGCCGTTTGGTGTAGGTAGGTTTGCGGTTATCCGAATACATCTACTGTATATCTCCTTGTATCTAGTATTATCCATCTACCACATTCATGTATTTGACTTAAAGACGAGTTTGTGAGGATCGATATTGTATTATATGTGATTCTGGGTGTCGTGCTCGTGTGAGCCGGCTTTTCTTATGTTATTTTCATTCTTATTGCCAATTTTTTCGCTACAGCGTCATATATATGCTTATGGTGGTTGTGTTCCGCCTTTGGGCGTGATTTTCTCTCGTTTGGGAATGCTTTATTTATATCCTGTGTTTGTACCCATTTCGGGGCTAGTTTTATAAATGAGGTGACGCCAAAAATTTTAAGAAAATGATTTAAGTCTGAGATTTTAACTTAGGATTTTCAAATGTTTTTAGCAAATGTTTTATTACTTTACTTCTTCTCTTGGTTTAGATTTTTTAGTTTTTCGGCTTACTTGAATTTTGTTACGCCTGTTGACGTCACGTGGTTTAAGTGTCGGTCGCGTTCCTAAATTGGGCCGTGACAACTTACTTATGACAAAGTGGCATATGTCATCACAAGTACTGCTCCCCCTGTCCCAGGACCAGATTCCTCAGTTGCGGACAAAGAGGTCCGCAAAACATGGGATCTGGATTGCGAGATAGCTAAGTGGATCGTGCTGGCATCTTTGAATAATGAACTCCAGAAGTAGCACGAGGATATGGATATCAAATCCATTTTTCTCCATTGCAAGGAATTATATGGAAAGCACTTTCGTATCGCAAGGTATGAGACCTCAAGGAAACTATTCCAGATGAGGTTAGCTGCAGGATCACCTGTAGCAGAGCACGTCCTAAAGATGATCTGTCTTATTGAGGAACTCACGAACCTAGGATGCATGCTAGAAAATGAGTTATACATTGACTTGATTTTACAGCCCCTTCCCCACACCTTCTCTCAGTTTGTGCTGAACTTCAACATACACAATATGGAAGCTGATCTTCCAAAGCTCCTCAACATGTTGAGGGTAGCGGAGAGCTCCTTGAAAAAGGAGAAAACACATGTTCTTTATGTTTGTCAATCATCCTATTTTAAATCCAAAGTGAAAGAAGAAGATGAACACCACCAAATAGAAATGAGGTGTTAAAAAGGTGCAGGGAACGAACAAACTAAGGAGAGTAAAAGCAGATAAGGATGAGTGCTATGTAAGGTTCCCTAGCACGACAACAAGGTTTCGGGAGGCATCGTCCATGCCATTTTCAAAAATTGTCATGCTAAGCAACCCTAAACTAAGAATCTTTAACTAGAGATTTAGACAAAATCAAATGTAAACAACTTTTACATCATGAGAACAAGAATACAACCTTTGTAGATGGTCCTTCTCTTCACTTGCTCCGTGTAGTAGTCCCGCGACTCCACTAGGCTTCTTTTGAGACTTTGAACGGGCTTTCTCCGATGACCTTCGTGCCGAAGATCATCTAAGCGAAGTCCCGCCAATTCAAGCTAGCTTTTACACTAAACACTTTAGCGTAGGAAACATGCTACACTTGATTGCTAGTCAAGTGTAGGATGGTGAAGTAGGGGATGTAAAGAGCTCACAAGTTTGTGTTCAAGCTTCATGATTCACATCACATGTGAGGGTTGAAGCTTGAACCATGACAAGAGGAGGAAGAAGAAGATAGAGAGCAACCATGGGAGAAACTAAACAAAAAATGGCTAAGTGTTTAGAATGAGCAAGAATGAATGCCAAGTCTTGACCCCTCACCCATTCAAGCATGGAATTATGCAATATAAAATTGCAACCATGCTTGAATAGTGAGTCAAGATGAATAAACAAGAGTAAATCCCATTCTTTCAACCATGCTTCCACTTTACACCTCATTTCTATTTTCGCAAAAATAGAAATATAAATGACATTCTTCATTATTATTATAATATATATATATATATAATGAAGAATAATTAGTGAGCTAATGATATTGGTTAAGATGTAATTATATCACATATAATATATATCACATTATTAAATCAACACTTGATTTAATAATCCAGTTATATCACATATGACCGACTAATATCATTTATCTGTATATCGCATTATCAAATCAACACTTGATTCGACAATCTGGTTATATCACATATAACCGAACCGATAACAGATGACTGCCAGATTACAATACGGTATCACATACTCGTATTTAATCAGGCCCACACACATATCATATATGTGTCCTACTTCATTTCTCTTGAATCAGGGAACTTCTGTGTGGGACTCTAAAGACCCTTCAATACGCCAGTAGTAGGTGATGATCATATCAGTCACCTATAAGCCATCAGCGGTACTAGCTGGATGTAACGGCTACCTGGGTATTGAGCGATATGAAGATCAACAAGCAAGCATGTCCATAGTCTCTATGAAGCCTATAAGTAACACTACCGTACAGTTCGGTCTCTTCGTCTGATATGTCGCATATCATGTCTAGGGGTGGAAATCGTCAGACCCCAGTAACGTGATAAGTCATGCCGATGTCTGGCCTATAACGGTTCGAGAAACTAATGATAACACTTATCAGTAAATCTCGGCAGCAGCCCTGGCCAGGGACTTCCAGTTATAGCCAATCGAGCATAGCGCAACATCAACCCCCAATACCGCGAGAGTCGAAACCCCTCCTATCACTCATTACCTCCATGTGACTCGGGACTGTATCCAAAATCCACCTGTTTGCACAATCCTCTTGAGAGTGGTAGGGAGGAAATCAAAGCACAGTGGGAGCCACACAAGACTCTATGACGATCTCGGGTCTACAGACTAACCTGTACCAGTGTCACCAGAGAACTGCTATCTGACGATAGGTATACTACCATATAGGAGTCCTCGGCGAGTCCTGTTCAGTGTACCCAGTATCCACTGAGCACCCGTATACCATCTCTAATTTCAAATACCAATGGATGTGGGATCATCCATCGCCCATCATATGGGTCAAGAAGCGTATACGCTAGTCTACTCTGGAATATCGATGCCCTGTTTCGATATTCGCTCGACTAGGAACAATTAAAGGATGTACTTGTGAACTACCCTAGCCCTACTAGTATGATCTCCATCATAGTCCTAGTAGTCAAGTCCATATCTTAAAAGCTTTATCAACATGTAAGAGCAAGACAGTATAAATACCAGTCTACATGTTAAGATAAAGGCAACCAGATAGCATACTATCATGTCGAGCAAGAAAGTCCTCTCTATATATGTCCAACCATCCACTATAATATACATCGTATGTACAATAATGGCCTCTAGGGTATACATATAACTAACATGCTACTACTATCACAAGAAGGGTTACTGGAAAAAGGATTGCAAGGCTTTTAAAGTCGAAGACATGAAGCAAGGTGATGCTTATGCTTCAGGTGTGTTTGTAATCGATAATTGTTTTTCAGTAAACTCTACATCATGGGTACTAGATACTGGTTCCTGTTCTCACATCTGTAATTCATTGCAGGCTCTGAGAAACCGTAGAGTACTGAAGGCAGTTGATATGACCCTCTGGGTTGGCAATGGAGCAAATGTTGATACTGTTGCGGTAGGCGATTATCACCTAGGGTTGGCTAGTGGGAACATTTTGATGTTGTATAGCTGTTTTGTGTACCCAGTATACTATGTAATATTATATCAGTGTCTTTATTATCTAATAAAGGATATAATTTTGCACTTGAAAGAAATGTTATGAACATTCACCTAAATCAAGAACTGATCGGGTATGGCACACTGAAAAACGACATATACGTACTCAATCAACATTAAGTTTTCAATATTCAAAACACACTCGAAAGAAAGGCTCCAAATTCAAACCAAGACTTCTTATGGAATTGTAGACTTAGTTATATAAATGAAATAAGGTTGACTAAGTTATATAAAGATGGATATTTAGATCCGTTTGAATATACATCATATGCAACTTGTCAATCATGTATCAAAGGAAAGATGACTAAATCTCCGTTCACAGAACACCGAGAAAGAGCCATTGAGCTCTTAGGACTTGTACAAAGCAATTTATGTGGTCCGATGTCTTCACATGCACGAAGCGGTCACTTCCACTTCATCACTTTTACTGATGATTTCTTAAGGTATGGACATGTGTTCTTAATGAAGCATAAATCCGAAGCCTTTGAGAAATTCAAGGAGTATAAAAATGAAGTGGAGAAACAAACTGGTAAAAGTATCAGGACACTTCGATCTGATCGAGGTGGAGAATACTTAAGTACTAGCAACTTAGTGTGGTAAGCAGGTATTAGTCTAACCCGGGTGAGAAGCATTGGATAGCAGTAAAGAACATTCTCAAGTACCTGAGAAGGACTAAGGAGATGTTTTTGCTATACGGTAATGGGGACCTACAGGTCGAGGATTTTACCAACTCCAGCTTCCAAAGTGACAAGGACGACTCTAAATCCGTCTCAGGTTATGTGTTTACCCTCAATGGAGGGACGGTATGTTGGAAGAGTTTCAAGCAAAACACCGACGCAGACTCAACGATGAAGGCTGAGTATATAGCTGCTAACGATGCTTCAAAAGAGGCTGTCTGGAAGAGGAAGTTCATCTCTGAACTTTATGTTGTTCCATCCATTGCCAATCTAATACCCTTGTATTGCGATAACAATGGGGCTGCAGCATTAGCGAAGGAAATAAGGTCCCATCAGAAATCCATACATATCTAGAGTCGGTATCACTTAATTAGGGAGATCGTAGATTGCCAGGAGATCGAGGTGCAGAGAGTGGACACAAAAGAAAGCACGGCAAATCCATTCGCCAAGGCCATCCCTCAAGTCAAGTTCGAGAGACTGTTTGAGATGTTGGGCATTCGGTACGCCTGCAACTGGATCTAGTGCAAACAGCGGGTACTTATTGCATCAATTACATGCCTCAGTGCAAGTGGGAGATTGTTCGATATATATACCGTAGAGGCCTTCATTGTATATGATGCTAGGGATATGTATGTATAGGACAATCTTGCTCGATATGATAGTATGCTATTTGGTTTGTCATTATCTTAACATGTGATGTGTTTTACTTTGTATTTCATATCTAGTATACATGTTGATAAATCACGTTGGATATTTTCCTGACTACTAGCGTTGTGAGGGCAATCATACTTATAGGAGATAGGTAATCGATAGGCACATCCTTAAAGTGTCCCTAGTCGTAGGAGTATCGAGACTTCGCATCGATACTCCAGAGTAGACTAATGTATACATATCTAGACCCTGACGATGGATGATGGATTGGTCCTGCAACCATTGGTGAGATGCACACATGATTGTATACAGGTGCTCATAGAGTGTGAGTACACTGCATAGGACTCGCAGAGGGCTGGATAGATGTTATTATACCTAGTGTCAGAGAGTATTTCTCAGGTGACATATTTGCAGATAGTCTGTCGACCTAAGGACGTCATTTGTCAGATGTGAGTGTTGGGGTAAAAATTTACACCCCGGTTGACCAAGTCAAAATCAAAGTCAACCCTAATCCAAGTGGGCCCAAGCCCAGATCCAGGAGGCCCATGCCCGGGTCGAGCCCGAATCTGAAGCGGCCGGCCTCCCCCCATGACAAGATAAAAATTTTGTACTAAATAATTTTGTTGCATTTATTTTATTTTATTTTATGGATAAATGTACGAAAAATAGGCGTAAAGCCAAATTTTTGTAAAGCCCATGGCTTATGTGCAAAAAGAAATAGCACATGAGCCATGAAATAGGCAAAATGTCATTTTGTGAAGCCCAAGGGGCTATGTGTAAAGTGTATGGCCTATAAAGGCAAAGATAATGAAAAATCTCAACAAAAAAAAACTTTTTTTTCTCTCTCAAAAAAAAATGTCTCAGAGCTGAGCTCTTTCTTCCATCTTAATGGTTCCGAAACCTTCTTCTTTCTCTTGAATTAAATCAAGAGTTTTACTCTTCTTTTTATAAAACAAAATAGTTTTTCACCACAAAACCCATTAAGGGGAACTCAGATCTGCCATCAGATCTCAAAAAGGAGAGATTTTGATATCTCACATCCCTTGATCTTCAAGATCCGGCCAAACAACAGGAGGAAGAAGAAGAACATCTTTCACTAAACCCCCGAAAAAAGAAGAAAAACACACTCAGGAATCCAACTCCTCTCTGATTTATTTTCTGAGGAATTTTTTTGTAGGCTAAAGGCTTCTTTTTCTCGCGGGCGCTCAAGCGCAGAGCGCCCGCGTGCCGACACATGGCGCTCTTGCGCTCCAGCGCAAGCGCTCGAGCGCAAGTCGCCCCTATGCCGACACGTGGCGCTCTTGCGCTCCAGCGCAAGCGCTCAAGCGCAAGTCGCCCGCATGCCGACACGTGGCGCTCTTGCGCTCCAGCGCAAGTCGCCCCCGTGCCGACACGTGGCGCTCTTGCACTCCAACGCAAGCGCTCGAGCGCAAGTCCCCCTCGTGCCGACACGTGGCGTTCTTACGCTAAAGCGCAGGCGCTCGAGCGCAAGTCGCCCACGTGCCGACACGTGGCGCGCTTGCGCCCAAGCGCTCAGCGTCCGAGCGCAAAGAGCCCACGTGCCGACACGTGGCGCGTTGCGCTCCAGCACTCTGCGCTCGAGCGCAAAGCGCCCACGTGCCGACACGTGGCGCGCTTGCGCTCAAGCGCCTAGGCGCTGGCCCCACGCATCCTTTGGATGTCTTTTTCCCCTTTATTTATATATGCATGTATATATATACATATGTATACAAATGTACACTTACACATACTCCGCGACACTTTCCCCCTCAAAAAAATTTTTGGGCCGAGGCGCTGCCCGGAACCCCGCAAAGGGGCTGCTAGCCCCCTTGACCCCCAGCCCGCTATACGGGTAGTGGGACCCCCATAAAAACTCTGCGTGGCTCCCGATATATCCAAAACCCCCTTTTTAAAACAAAACACACGCACACCGTACATTGAGTTCGCATGACCAGTTTAACCCGTTAATCGGAGGTTCCCTCGCCCCAAAGGCGAGGGGTAATTAACGGCAGCTTAGTCCGCGGCTGCCGGAGATTCGGATCCCCACAATCATTAAACCCCAGCCTACCCTAGGCAGGGGGAATCTTTAGTACGCCTGACAAGCGCGCGCGTATTCCCTTCTCAATGGGGTGACGAAAAACACCCTACAGTGAGTTCCCAGTATGCTTCGATTACTACCCTACCACGGATCTACTGAGTCGTGCAAACAGGTTTTAGTTGGGTATAATCCCGAGTAACATGGAGGTTGTGAGCGACTGTTGGGGATTCGTCACACCCGGTATAGGGAGTCGATGTCACGCTGTGATCGATTGGTCAACACTATAAGTCCCTGGCCAGGGCGGATTGAGAATTACTGGTGGGCGGACTAGTAGATTCTCGGATGGTCTTGAGCCACACTGACATGACTTGTTTGGTTATTAAGTATATGAAATTTTCTACCCCCTAGACCATATATGTGATACTCTCAGACGAACAGACCGGACTGCACGAATATTGTCACAGACAGGCTCAGTAGGAGTTCGGATGAGTTTGCTTGTCTGGCTTCTTTTCGACATATACCTGGGTAGCCGTTACGTGCAGCTAATACCGCTGACGTGCTTCTGATTAAACCCACTGACAGCGTACTGTTGAGTATTTTGAGTCCCACACAGAGGGTTTCTCTACTTCGTGCGAAACGATGTGGAGGTCGTATACGGCAGTGTTCGATCATATACATGTACTTATGCATGGATCATTATTCAGACGGATAATACTAGTGGGCTTTGGTTTAAGCCGGATCCTAGTGTTAGATTATCGGATTATTTTGTCTCTTTGTATTCGTATTTTTCGGAATACGGATACGAGTATGTATATACGGATAATGGGTATTCTTGTAATTTTGGCAAGAGTGCTTCTATAAGATGACACCCCATTTGTTATTTAATCTTTTTTGATTAAATGTTAATGAGGTAGAGGTATGAGGTGTTAAGTTACAATGAATGAAGCATGCCTGCTTGGTCACTCACTTGGTGAGTCATGGATTACTATCGAGGCAAGCTGGCATGAAGATATTCTTGATGAATCAAGATTTTTTCATGTAATATTTTTATGCTTCATATCATCACAAGTGAGCCATATTCATTCATAATATCTTTTACACTCTCTCTCCTCCAAACTCTCTTCTTCTTTCTCTAACCCTAATTTGTCTCATGTGTTGAGAAACCTAGTGTTCAAGAGACTAAACAATCCCTAACACTCTCTATATCTTCTAGGATTCTTGGACTAGCAAACTAGATACCCTAGTTACCTAAATTTAGAGGTAGGAGCTCCATGCAGACACTCTCGGGTGGATCATCTTTGACCTAATGAGGCTAACGATCAAGTGATCCGAACACTCTCTTCTAGGAGCTTAAGAAGAGGGGGAGGACAGCAAGAGATGAAAGACTTGGTTCATGGAGATATAAACTTCTTTCAGAGTAGTTAGAACCTCATAGTTTATTTATTAGTTTAGGTTTATATAAAGATCCTGTTGATTCAATTCGTTGTTGCGAAGTTCTAAAATCGTTTTTTGAAATTTTCACCTCCCCGCGAACACATGGGGTGCGCAACATCGACTTACAAATACCTCTGAGCAAAGAAAAAGATTTGACTATTACACCCCAATATCTGATATTTGGTTTCTACAACGTGTTTTAGATTAATTATCTTTGCATTAATCCGAATCAATGCAATCAAATCAAATAGATAATGACATTATCAAGCATCTCCTCACACCATTACAGATAAAGCATGATATGAAAAGAAAAATTAAATGCACATATACGCCATCAACATTCGCCATGGGGCACCGGGTCTTCATCGTAAGGTTACTTAATTTACGTCAAGATGGGGGCAGGGCTGGCATGGTTGCGAAACGTATATAATATTTATTTATATATCCCATATATATATATATATCACTATATATATCATCCAAGCAGATAATCAGTATTACAGACAAGCGATAAATATCATCATAGGCAGGTAATCACATCACAAGCAAGTATTAAATATCATCATAGGCAGGTAATCACATCGCAAGCAAGTATGAACATCATAGAATAGAAATGGTTGGATCACCTAGGAATCCTGCTTTTTGTTTGAGCCACAAACGAAATGCGAGATTCCTCGGTCGCGTGAACAGCCCGTGCGCATCCATAAGTAGACACCTACGAGTGCGGCAAGCTACCAGGCAACCCATGAAATAAGGTAACCCAACATCATCATCTTGACGGGGCCACTAGACACTTTCTCGAATTCGGTAATTTATGTACTCCTCCACGGGTCTATCCTACTCCTTACAAGTGCAGCAAGCAACCCACCAATCCTAGACTCGAGTGATCCGATCTCAACCCCTTGAGATAGCCACCCACTGCAATCTAGAATTTGGTTGATAGTGCTCTTTTCCGCAGGATAATCCTAAACCTGTATTATACAACGGTGACAACTATCGCAACCTGATCGTGTCCCGTTAAATAATAATACATCAAACGGTGATTATGGCCACATGCAAACCGCTATGCCCCGAAACAAAGAATATACATTAAGCGGAAACGGCGGCCACAAGTTGAAGCTCGTCCTAAACAAATGAATATATAAGATGGCTACAAGTATGAAAGGAAATAATACTTATCGCAACATCACACTTCTGCATAGGGGCTATTCATTTTACGACAATCCAACACATTCTAACATTGCTATATATCAACATATATCAACAACAATCACAATAACAAATGCGTAATCTAATCTAATTGATCATATAGAAATTAGGAGACGTTTAACATTGCATATCCTTATTGTATCCGTGTTCGAGCCGACTAAATCAAACACTTTGATTTAGTCGATTCGTACCATGTCATTAGAATTCATAAACCGCGAGATCGCTAACTTGAAATTCTAAAAACTTCTCAAGTTCATCCCGGCAGCAAAAATACCCTAATTTTTGCACGAAATTGAACCCCTACAACCCCATAAAACCCTACACTATATAAGCCTTGATTCAACCCCGAAACAGGCCGAATCAGGGGTGGGATCAACCTCGCATCAGGGATGAATTAGCCCTAGAACAACCCATAATCAAGGCTGATCCAGTGGTTGATTCAGCCTCCAATGTGTGGCTGAATTGGCCTCGGTTCAACCCCGAATCGGGGCTGTATCGAGCTCGAATTGTGTTGGTTCTGGTTATCGTGACCCTACTGGAAACTCTTGGTCAGAACCAAGAATTTGGTAGCTCTGGCAAAATAAAAAAATGAGGGCTTTTCATGCAAATATTTAAAACTAGTTTTGAAAAATTTGGGATTCATGAATTCCAATGTCACCAAAACAAGTTGTATTCTTTTGGTATGGTTTTGATACTACTAATTGGTTGCTAGGCACCTCTAGTAGGGTTTAAAACGCGGCGGAAGTGGTAATTATAAAATGTAGAGAGCTTTACCAAATCCAAACCAAGAATTAAACCAAACTTCTAAACTTGTCACTAAACTAGTAATATAAAAGCAAGAGTTTAGCGGGCTACAACTTTTGTAGCGCGTTAGCGACCTCTCCTTGGACTCTGGCTAGTCTCCACGAAACCCGGAACAAGCTTATTCGATGATCTCCTTGCCGAAGATGATCCACCTTAAGATTACTCCAACACAAACTTTAGTTTCAATTTGATCTCATCAAAATGAAACAACCCACTAATTAAACTTGCTAAAAATAATTAGTAGGAATGGTGATGATAATGTGTAGAAGATAAGCATGAATAATTTTTTTTAACTAGAAACAAGAATGAGTCATGCAAATGAGTCATTAAAAAGAATCATCTTATGAATTCTACAACCATGACTCATTCTCATTTCTTTCATCTAATTCTTATACTCCCATCGTACATGTATCAATATTACATGTCTCATTATTTATATCAAATATAAGTATTAAAAAGAAGAAAATAATTAGGTGAGCATAATATTAGTTAATATATAAATATATAAATATACATTTAATTATTAAATCAACACTTGATTTAATAATCTGGCTATATCACATATATACCGGCTAATATTAATAAGCACCCAATTAAAATATGTGTATCGAATACACGTGTTTAATCGAATTCCTGCATGTATCCCTATATGTGCCCTATATCATTTTGCATGTGCTGGAAAAGCTCTGTGTGGGACTCTAAAGACTCGACAATACGCTAGCAGTAGGTTATGATCATATCCATAGCCCATAAACACTTCACAGGTACTAGATGCACTTAACGACTACCTATGTATTGAACAAAATAAAGTCAACGAGCAAGCTCATCAGAACCCTGCAAAGTCTATCAGTGATATTACCGTACAGTCTGGTCTCTTTGTTTAAGAGTATTGAATATCGGGTCTAGGGTTTGGAATCTGTCAGACCTCAATAACTCGATAAGTCATGCGACAGATGATTCTTAACCAACCGGAGATACAACAGATTACACTTATCAGTTTATCTCCACTGCGATGGCCATCGACTTGTGGTTGTAGTCATGTCCTGCACAGTGCGATATTAACTATCTATACGAAAAGAGACAAATCTCCTCGAACGCTCGCTGCCTCCACGTGTTTCGAGACTATACCTAATAAAAACGTGTTTGCACGACTCTTTTGAGCCATGGTTGGGTAGAAGTCTAAGTATAGTGGGAACACACATGAGACACTGTAGCGATCTCAGGTCTTAGGGAATACCATGTACATATGTCACAAAAGAAGTGTTACCTGACATTGGTATAAAACTAACTAGGAGTTCTCGGTGAGTCCGTCCAGTGTAACTCAAGAAATAAGCACCTATATACAATCCTCGATGTCAAACACTAATAGATATAAGATCAGCTATCGCCCTTCAACTGGGTCAGGAAACGTACACACTAGTCTAAACTACAGTACCGATGCCCAGTCTCAATAACTCTACGACTAGGGACATTTAAGGATGTGCTTATCAACTACTCAAGCCCTACTACTATGGTCTCTATCATCGTCCTGCCAGTCAAGAAAAATCTTAGGCCTTTATCTCATGTCTAAACGATACATGATAGTAAATAAAATGAATCACATTAAAGATAAAAACAAACCAGATAGCATACATTTATCTCGAGTAAGATTGTTCTCTCATAAAGGTTCTCCTTTAATTACAATAATTGCCTTAAGGGCACCTATATCCAACAACTTCGAAATTACCGAACCGAAACCGAACCAAAATGTTTCGGTTTGGTTTTGTAAGTCCATGCTACCCTTCCCCGGTACTTACGGGGTTGCGGAATTGGTGAAAAACGATTTTCAAGAGGGTGGTAACATGGACTACCAATACGGATCTTTGCTAAAGAACTAACTAACAACCTAACTTGAGTTAACCTACTCGGTTAGGGGGCTATACCTTTCTTGAACTCCTTCATCTTCAACTCCTCCCAGTGTACGGATCGGCTTCACCTCGTCGTCTCCTTACGCCGAAGATGGATCCACCCGAAAGCTTCTACCTTTGGCTTCTTCTTCGAACTTTGAAGAAACTAGATCACTTGGCTTGCTAGGCCTTGTGAACTAGAATGAGTAGAGAAATGTTTTGGTGTCTTTTTATCTCTAAGGCAATAAGTCTCAACACATGAGAATGGTTTGCTTTGAGCTAGAGAGAGCAAGAGGAAGAGGGAAAGCTTGAGAATGAGAGAGCTCAAGAGAGAGAAAGCAAAATGAAAGAATGAACCATACTCTTCTCATTCTCACCTCTCATAATCCAAAAGCCATCATAAAAAAAATAGTAATCAAGTATTGTGTAATGGTTTAAGTCAAAATGGCTATATCATTTCATGCACTCATTTTGCATAAATAAACAAGCAAGCAAAAGTCTTTGCCATGGAATGATAGCCATTTTCATGTTGATGGTCAACTAGTCCAACCTACTGAACCGGTCAACAAAGTCAACAAAGTCAACCCCTCAACAACCATGTCACTATAATACTTAATTAATATTAATGTTAATCATATATCTTATTCTCATTAGGGTTAAGCATAAGTCAATGGTCAACAGTCAACAGTCAACAGTCAACAAACCCCAATGAGAATACTCTGCCTGTGTCTCTCTGTGAACTGTGCATACACACCCGCATCCGCGTTCCGAGGATCACGAATACAAACGAGATAAAACCAACCCCAAAACGTACACTAGGATCTGGCTTAAACCAAATCCCGCTAGTGTTAACTGTCCGGGCACTGTACGTGCACAAGTGCACGGATGTGACCGAACCCTGTCGCAAAACCATGCGACCTGTCGTAAAACCATGCGACCTCTACTCTTTTGCCTAAAGGCGAATAGCTTTCTATGTGGGACTCTAAAGACTCGACACTACGCTGGCAGTAGGTTTAACCACAGACAGCAAGCGGCACTAGCTGTGCGTAACGGTCCCCAGGTAGATGCCGACAAGAAGACTAACGAGGTGAAACCCATCTGAACTCCTACTGAGTCTGACTGTGACAATCTCTATACAGTCCGGTCTGTTCGTCTGATACATCGCATGGAGGGCCTAGGGGCGGTAAACGTCTGTCCCCTAATAGCGGTACAAGTCGTGTCGGAGTGAAGCCCAGAACACCCTGAGATAACACTGGAAACCTACCAGTATATCTCGCTTGCCCTGGCCGGGGACTACTTGTGTAATGGCTCTCCTAGATATAGCGCGATGTCAACCCCCAATACCGGGAGAGACGAATCCTGTCTAACCGTCACTGCCTCCAAGTGCTTTATGACTGCACCCAACTACTACCTGTTTGCACGACTCCTTTGAGTCGTGGTAGGGTAGTAATCTAAGTACAATGGGAACACACTCGAGGCGAAGTGACAGTGTCAAGTCAGCGGACTAAGCTGTACTCATGTCACCTGGGAACTGATAACTGACGATAGGTATAGTACCAACCAACAGTTCCCGACGAGTCCTGTCCAGTGTACTTGTAACCTAATGAGCACCCGCATACTATCTCAAGTACGACGTACTGACGGCTGTGGGACAGACCGTCTCCCACACTGGGATGAGAAGCGCATACGCTAGTCTACTCCGGAGTATCGATGCCCTGTCTCGATAGTCCTGTGACTAGGGACCTGCATAAGGATGTGCTTATAGATTACCCAGCCCCCACTAGTGTGACTGCCATTACAACGCTGGTAATCAAGCAAAGATCCTAAGGGCTCCACTAATGTGTATAGGTGATATACTAAAATAAACACATGTACATATTGAAGTAGAAACAAACCAAGTAGCATACTACTATATTGAGCAAGATTGTCTATACAAGGTGAATATCCTAAGCTTCCATTAAGTAATATACAAACTAGTATGATATAGTAATGGCCTCTAGGGCATATACACTAACAATCTCCCACTTGCACTAAGGCCATGTACTGGCGTATCGAAGACCTATCATCTCGATCAGCCGCTCGAACTGAGTCTGGGGTAAGGCCTTTGTGAGTGGATCAGCAGTGTTGTCTTCCGTAGAAACTCTCCAAACCTCGATCTCCTGGCGACCCACGATCTCCCTGATCAGGTGATACCGCCTCAAGATGTGTCTGGACTTCTGATGGAGCCTGGGTTCCTTTGCTAAAGCTATAGCCCCGTTGTTGTCGCAATACAGCGGTATTGGATCAACAATGGACGGAACCACCGGAAGTTCAGTTAAGAACTTCCTTACCCAGACAGCTTCTTTTGCGGCATCTGCAGCAGCGATATATTCCGCTTCCATCGTCGAGTAAGCAACGGTTTCCTGTTTGGAACTCTTCCAACACACCGCCCCTCCATTGATGGTAAAGACATAACCCGACATGGACTTGGAATCATCCTTGTCACTTTAAAAGCTGGAGTCAGCAAAGGCCTCGATCTGGAGGTCTTTTCCGCCATACACCAAGAACATCTCCTTAGTCCTTCTCAGGTACTTGAGAATGTTCTTTACTGCTATCCAATGTTTCTCCCCAGGGTTTGACTGATACCAGCTTACCACACTCAGTGCAAAAGCTACATCTGGTCTGGTACACAACATCTCATACATTATAGAGCCTACCGCAGAAGCGTAGGGTATAATAGACAAGCGATCCCTTTCCAAATCAGCCTTGGGAGACATCTCTTTAGAGAGGGTGATCCCGTGACAAGCCGGTAGATTACCGCGCTTGGAATCTTTCATACTGAATCTTTTCAGTATGGTGTCGATGTACCTGGACTGTGAGAGTCCCAGTATCCTCTTGGATCTGTCACGATAGATCCGGATCCCAGGAATGTATGAGGCATCACCCAGGTCTTTCATGGAGAAGTTGTGTGACAAGAAACCCTTGACAGATTGTAGCATAGGAATGTCATTTCCTATTAAGAGAATGTCATCCACGTATAAAACGAGGAATACTACAGTTCTCGCTACAAATCTACTATAGATGCATGGTTCATCTGGATTTTTGATAAAGCCAAATTCCTTGACCGTCTCATCAAAACAGATGTTCCAACTCCGCGATGCCTGCTTTAGTCCATAGATGGACTTAAGAAACTTGCACACCTTTCCGCTGCTCCCACTCTGAATGAAACCCTCTGGCTTGTCCATATAAACACACTCCTCTAAATTTCCATTTAGAAAAGCGGTCTTTACGTCCATCTGCCAAATCTCATAATCGTGGAAGGCAGCAATGGCAAGAAGGATCCGAATGGATTTCAGCATAGCTACTGGAGAAAAGGTCTCGTCATAGTCTAAACCAGGTCTTTGACGAAAACCCTTTGCAACAAGTCTAGCTTTATAGGTCTCAACCTGTCCATCTACACCAATCTTCCTTTTAAAGATCCACTTGCATCCAACGGGTTTTACCCTATCTGGAGCAACGTCCAACGTCCATAATTTGTTGGTGTACATGGACTCCATTTCGGTCCGCATTGTAAGTGCACGGCGGCGCCCCGGCCGTCAATTCCGACGCCAAAATGCGGAAGCGTAAAACTTTAAATTTTGCAAACAAGCAAACCGGCACCACCGCGCACTATAACCCGGATCGGGCCATTAACTAGTCCTAACTAACTACAAGATTGGGAAGAGAGATAAACCGAGTGATCCGAGTCCTCCGGTCTTCTCGCCGTCGTCCCTATCTCCTGTGGAAACTCCGGTCGTCGCCTCCTTGCCGGAAGGGCACCACATCGTCTGCATCTTTTACGGGCTCCCACCTCAATGCCGAGGCAACTCGGGCACGAAGCTGGCTAGTCGACGTGCCCAAGGTTTGCTGTAGAATATAGTGTAGAGGCTTGTGTCTCATTTGGGGTTCATGGAGGTGCCGTTTTGGTGGAGGGATGATACAAGAACTATGTGGAGGGACTTGGGGATTTTTGGAGCATGAAATGAACATCCAAAACCCATAAAAAAAATTGGGCAGCCCCCTACAAGCTTGGCCGGCCATTTTAGGTGAGGGGAGAGGAGAATGAGAGTGTGACCAAAAGAATGAGAGAGCCATCCAATCATCCAAGGGAGAGAGAGAGGAATGGTTATCATATGGAAAAAATGATCACCAAGAAACACCAACACTCAACAACCATATCATCTCCCATCATCAACAATCATGTCTACAAAAGTCATGCCATCATGACACAAAGAAAGTCAAGCAAGGTCAAAGGATGGTGCACCATCATGATACAACAAAATGCAAAGGCCCCCTCCACAATTGCTTATTTGCAACAATGCAAATAAGCCCTCCTCCACCAATCTTCGGCCATTGAAAGATACAAATGAAAATGGCCGAAACGGAAAGCAAACTGGCAACTCCAGAAAACTGGTCCCGTAATAAATTACAGGAAAACCCCGATACTGTGCATACACACCCGCATCTGTATTCCGACAGAAATACAAATGCAATGAGACAACATCTACACTGTACTATACTAGGATCCGGCTTAAACCAAAACCGGCTAGTAATATCCGTCCGATCCTGATCCGTGCAATACCGCACGTATCTGATCGAACCCTGCCATATATCTATACGGCCTCTAGAACAAACTGTCCGATCCTGATCCGTGCAATACCGCACGTATCTGATCGGACCTTGCCATATCTCCATACGGCCTCTACAGCTTTTCGCCCGAAAGCTTGAGTAACTGAATGTGTGGTGGACTCTAAAGACTTATCAATACTATGGCTGTGGATTTAACCACTAGCACGTCAGAGGTATAAGCCAATACGTGACGGGCCACCAGCTATTGACCAAAAGGGACATCGATGAGCGAACTCATCCTGACACCCTACTGAGCCTGTCAGTGACAATATCCGTACAGTCCAGTCCGTTCGTCTATGAGCATCGCATGGCGGGCCTAGGGGGTTGGTAAAGTCAGACCCCCAAAAGCGGTACAAGTCGTGTCGGAGTGTAGCCCAGAACACCCTGAGATACTACTGGAATACCTACCAGTAAATCTCCTGCCTCGGCCTAGGGCTTCGTGTAATGGCTCTCCTAGACACAGCGCGACCTCACCCCCAATACCGGGAGAGACGAACCCCTGAAAATCCGCTCACTGCCTCCATGTGGCTCGGGACTGTATCCAACTAAAACCTGTTTGCACGTCTCCTTTGAGCGTGGTAGGGTAGTAATCAGAGTACAGTGGGAACTCACACGAGACAAATGACGATCCCCAGGTCGATGAACTAACCTGTAAACATGTCACCAGGGAACTGCTATCTGACGTCAGGTATATGACGAACTAGCATGTTCCCGGCGAGTCTTGTCCGGTGTACTCATAACCCAATGAGCACCTGTATACATCTTAGGTGAACCAACTGACACCAGTGGCTTGTGAGACCGGCCACCGCCCCTCGTCGGGGTCTCGACTATATACACTAGTCTACTCTGGAGTATCGATGCCCAGTCTCGAAACTCCCATGACTAGGGACCTTTTAAGGATGTGCTTATAGACTGCCAGCTCTCACGTATATGATCGCCCTCATACTGCTAGTAGTCAAGCAAGAATCCTAGGGGCTCTACCAACGTGTAATAGCGACCTGTCAGGTCACCTAAAGCAGTACACGATGATAAAGATAAACCAGATAGCATATTATCATCTCGAGTAAGACTGTCCTACCGGGATTGGTCCTCCCTCAATCATTGCAATCACATGCCTGCGATCCAATAATTGACTCTGAGGGCACTATCTCCAACAATCTCCCACTTGCACTCAAAGCTAATTATTGCGATGTCGCATACTCACAGCCCGTGTTATACCGAACATCCAACTCCTCTACTAGTCAGTCTCACAAAACTCGTTTGCGAAACTATTGCGTTCGAGAAATAGCCTCAGTGAGTGGATCCGCTATGATGTTTCTTTCTAAATCTCTCTATATCTCATGTTCGCGGAGAAAACCATCTCCCGAAATGAGCAATACCTGTCTTAGAATGTGTCTGGATGTCTGATGGGACCTAGCTCATAAATGAACTCCAAATCCAAACTTCTTAGACTGTATCGTCAACTGAACTTAATCAGTATCCTGCGCCATGCCTCCCTCAGTATTGCCTTGGACCACCTGTCCAAAATACTTCCCCTCGTCAGAAGGAAAAACTATAGCTCTGACAACCTCCTTGTTGTCCAGGTCACCTTGGAAGCCTGGAATGATAACTGTTTCCCGAATGAGGCTGTCGTTATCATATCGCTAGAACATCCACTTATGATCTAAAACTGCTTCCGACTGTTTCTCCAGGATTGGATCAATATCAACTTATTGCATCTAGTGCAAGAACAACATCTGGTGTGGTACTTGACATCTCATGATTGACTCAATTGCCTGAGCAAGTGATCTGCCAATCATGCACATCCCTCTCCCCTTTAGTCTGTAAGACACCTTTAGAGAGGGTGACTCCATCACCTGCAGGTACACTACCGTGCCAGGAGTCGTCCATTTTAAATATTCTTAGAATGCTGTCTAAGTACCCAGATTGGGAAACCACCCAAATCTAGATCTAAAACCAAAGATCTAGTAACCAGTATGTCTGATATGATATCCATTTCCTTTGTGGAGAAACCACTGTGTGACGACCAAAGTGTAACCGACCGTAGTATAGGACTATCACTTCCTACTCGGTGTATGTCATCCAAATACCAGGACATCACACCCTACTACCTTCTCAACAGATCCATCCCCTATTCTGATGAAGTCAAACATATGACTGTCACGTCAGAAATTGATGATCTATCTCCGCTATATCTGCTTTAGTCTATAAATAGACTTAAGCAACATGTCCACCAATGCTTCCGCTACTCCCACTGACTATGACAACCCTCTGGCAAAGTCATATAAACGTACACTTCTAAAGCAAGTTTGGAACGA
This sequence comes from Agapanthus africanus, assembly GCA_030015575.1. Taxonomy (NCBI): domain Eukaryota; kingdom Viridiplantae; phylum Streptophyta; class Magnoliopsida; order Asparagales; family Amaryllidaceae; genus Agapanthus; species Agapanthus africanus. The sequence goes on from JASDDO010000026.1 coordinate 247,511,169, forward strand.
CGCTATACTTATCCTCCTGCCGGGTCTCACAGTCTGGAACAACAGCAATGGCAAGTGTGGGTAAACAAGAACTTCCCTGTCACTGACCTTAAGGCTACCGGAGTACCTCTCGGGTTCCTGAAGCTACCAACCTTATCTGCGGAGTGGCCAATGGAATGTCAATCCAGATTGAATCTTTAGGTTCCTTATCAAATCTTCCGTAATCGTTTGCGGTTCTGGAATCACTTCCAGTTCTACCATACTCCCACTACTGTTTTCTGAAAAAATCCATTTTAATTAAAACTGTGGCGAGTCAAGAACAATATCTCTATTGATCTTCAAGATGGTAGAAAGTCAACCCTCGTCATAGCCTGGGTCAACCCACAAACAGCCATTACAGAAACGTGCCTTGAGTTGTCCAGTGTCTGGTTTTAATCATAAGCCGGACAACTACCCGTACCTTAACATCGTTAAGATATGAACTGTTCTATATCCAATATAGAAACAGAGGCACTGATTTAATAGAACCAGATTCTAATCATGCAGCTGTCTCCAGTGCATGTCAACAAAATGGAAGGAGGCCGATCAGCGTTACTCAACTTAGGAATGCTACCAATTATGAGTAACCTGAAAGAGAAGCAAGTTCTCTAAATCATTACTATCAACTGAATACCATACACAAGTATCTACATCTTCGATCACTTTGAAGAATCCCGATACTTGCAATACCTGGTTCTCTAGTTTATTCAAATACCTATAACTTCTCAAAATTCGGACCCTGTGTTTCCACGAAACACCTGTCTAAAAACTAGAGAAGTCATAAGTAAACCGAATATAGTAAGAGGACCAACCCCTTTGTCCTGATGGACCCTGGACAACATACAATACTCTGTATAAGTCCCTTGAGTCTGATAACTCATTCACTATGTGTCGTAGGTTGAAAAACTGTACTATGGTTATAAAGAATTACACCGCTGTTCAATGCTCCTTACCTAACAATCCACTGATATAGGTAAATGTCATAGACATAATTTCAAAAAGGTATGTCTCACTCTATAAAAATAGACGTACAGATATATCAATTTGAAATTGGTGCATAACAACGGATATTCAAAATCAAATATTTGCCGACCGGCAAACAGTCCAGGTGACTTCCTCAAATATCACCGATTACAACGAATCCCGAGATAATGAGGATGATCACCCAATTCCCAATAACTTACTCCCACTCATCATCTGTAAAACCATACAGATGTGAGAATCATGCCTGGTAAATATATACCCTAGAGCAAGTGTCTAACTGGGAAATCAGTTTTCTATTAATAGTACACAGTGAAACTGAAACATTGAAATGTTTCGATGGGGTATCCTGGTATTCCTGGTAATGCATCTTCCTTCATCCAGATTCACGACTGTAACCTTATAATTCTTTGCCACCTCTCCAAATCCCTTTATATGCCTTTAGTCATTACCTTCTGCACACCCCTTTAGGCCAAATGGTTTTCTTTCTTCCCTACCGTTCGGCACCAGCCTATGGTTTGGAAGAAGACTATCCAATGAACATAATGGGTGTACTGTCCTAATCCTAGGAGCACTCGCAATGTGAGAGAAGGTGAAGATAAAAGACAACTGAATAAATCTTATTCCTATTTCTCCTGAACCAGAATCCATCCCCGAACTGGAACAAGTTCCTTTCGAGTTCGTATATAACCATACGATGGTGTATCCAATAAACTGTGGATCTTCGTAGTGATATGGAGTGTCCTGGAGAAATACAAAGGTGATTTAGGATTGGCGAAGAATTACTTGGTTTGGTCGTGAATAGCGGTCGCAATTTACTTTGCCCTCTTACTAATACCTTGCCTTGTCTTAACTAAATACCGTCTGCACACCATCGTTATGCTAATCGGTTTTCTTCATTCCCTACCGGTCGGCACCAGCCTAAGGTTTGGAAGAAGACTATCCAATTTGCATAATAGGTGTACTATCTCCTAAACCAAGGAGTACTCGCAATCTGAGAGAGAAGGTAAAAGGAAAAGACAACTGAATAGTCCTATCCATTTTCTCCAGAACCGGAAACCATCCTCGAATAAATTCCTTCGAGTTCATATCTAACCATACGATGGTTTTGTCCAATTGAAGTGGACGTTCGTAGTAATACGGGGTGTCCTGGAGAAAAGGGTAAAAGTAGGAGTGGCAATGAGGTTCGTAACTCTGACAATCCAAAAGCCGGTGTTAAAGAAGGTTCGGTCAACTTGGTCACTGAGTCATAGTTTTAGGGTCGGGTCAATGGTCGCTGCTAAAGAGAGAGAGAAAAGAAACACTCAGCGTGCACTCTATCCTAGATCAGAATGGTTATCACTTAATCTAATCTTGAAACCTCCCACTGTACCGTCAAATTCTCCTCCAAACCTGAAAGTAGAATTAGTCCGGATCACCCGAGGAGTAAACCAACTCATCAGTGGGAATCGGGATCCAACTATCATCGCATGATAACGTGACGGAATCTGCTCACGGTGTCACACTCCAGAAGGTATGCGCATATGTGGCAAGTTTCAGTTTCTTTAGAAACTCCCGATGTGGATTTTTGCCCCATGCTCTTATGACCTTGACTTTGGCCAACATATCATAAGTCACATGTCAAGTTCTACCCGTCATTCTCCAGGTTAATTTGAGTCCACCCGTACATACCCTTGACTTTGGCCAAAATAGTAGTATGACTGCCCCAAACCAACGCATCTATCTATGCTGCATATGAATACCCAATAGCTACCAATCACTGTGCCTTAACTTTGGCCAACATACACAGCTTGAATACTATTGACCACCCATATGAAACGACGGAGGGCTACGAATGGTTTCTGGCGAAAACCTTTAACGTAATGAACTTGATATCGTTGAAGGAACGGATAGCTTTTAAAAATATAGTGACGAAAACCATTGCTAAAGAGGTCACTCCCGGTGAAGGGATCTCGGCTCTTTCCCCGTAGAATGAGGTGCAGGATATTCCAACTGAATACCACGGTGCAAAGCAAAAGTAATCGGCTATAGTGAAGTTAATGCCATGACGCAAACTTTTGTCTAAGGGGTCACTCCCGGTGAAGGGATCTCGGCCCTTGCCTCGTCGACTGAGGAGCAGGATATTCCAACTGAATACCACGATGCAAAACAAAAGTGAACGTCCTTGCAATAACAGCTTTTTGAAAAGTGTTCCAACAACATCAGATTAGGTTTGTTTTTAACTTGCATTGATCCGAATCAACGCAGTCCCAACAATAGATCACACCACAAAGAACGAAAATATACTGATGTACGTATAAGCCATCCGCATTCGCCACTGGGTCCCGTCATTACCCGTTAGGTTAGCTAACTAACGACAGAGCGGGGACTGGACTAGCGCGGATGTAAAACATATACAACATCTACTGATATATATACCAATATATTATATTTCGCTCAAGGCGTTAAAAAAAGGCAACATCACAGAAATGTACAGCATCACAGAACAATACAGATATCTAGGATCCCCGGATTTCACAGAGCCACTACTGAAACCCGACGTTCCCCTGGTCGTGTGGATAGCCTGTGCAATGAAAACCTAGACCCCTACGGGCGCAGCAAGTTACCCGCCAAAACCTGAAGCGAGGCAGCCCCTTTCAGCACCGTGAATGGACCACCCAACACTTTACGGAATCCGGTAACTTGGGCACCCCTCCTGGGTCAACCTGTACCCCCTACGAGTGCGGCGAACAGCCCGCCAATCCTAATGTGAAGCCCCCTCCATCTCAATGCCATGAGATGCGGGCTTGTTGCCCTCTAGAACCCGGCTGTCCGTGCACCCCTCCGCGGGGTAATCCTAGTACAGAAAGTAAAATATACATACACCGGGTACATCGACCGCAACCTGGTCATGCCCCAAAATAATAATACAATCAGGCAGTGACGGCAGTCCACATGTCGGACGCTCGCTCTGCAATATCAAATGTACATAATACAACAGAACTGTACTAGCATTGCATCCAGGCTATCCCCCACGACCGATCCGCAACATCACAGCAAAACATAGAACATCAACGTGAATGTCACGTTCGCAAATCCGTCTAACCGGGCTATAGCAGTTAGACAGGATTTACCGATCGAGTGGCATTCACGGTCACAGATATAATGTAAATACTGTGAACTAATGTGTTTAAAATATTCCGATCGATCAAAAATTAACAAGTGGGCCCCCAAGCAATACTGTAGCACTCACAGAAATTCTGGGCCCAATTTTAATATTCCAAAACCCCTATTTTCAGTCCACAAGCCCACTGCAAAAAAATAATGACATGAACCCACATTCCTGCGGCGGAACCGCGGACAAAGAGGGGTTATGGCCGCGGTTCCGCGGTCGTACGGAGGGATCGGGTCATCAAATTATTCCAGTGTTCTTAGAACTCCTTGCACATCATTCTGAGACAACCTGAAAAATTTTTGGACTCAAAAAAATTTTGACAGAAATTGATAGTGCTAGAAAACGCTGTTTCGGGATTTTGTTCGATCGGAAACGTAAAACACATTAGGCAAAGCTAGACTAAGTTAATGGCGAGGCTCTGATACCACTGTAAGTGCACGGCGGCGCCCCGGCCGTCAATTCCGACGCCAAAATGCGGAAGCGTAAAACTTTAAATTTTGCAAACAAGCAAACCGGCACCACCGCGCACTATAACCCGGATCGGGCCATTAACTAGTCCTAACTAACTACAAGATAGGGAAGAGAGATATACCGAGTGATCCGAGTCCTCCGGTCTTCTCGCCGTCGTCCCGATCTCCTGCGGAAACTCCGGTCGTCGCCTCCTTGACGGAAGGGCACCACATCGTCTGCATCTTTTACGGGCTCCCACCTCAATGCCGAGGCAACTCGGGCACGAAGCTGGCTAGTCGACGTGCCCAAGGTTTGCTGTAGAATATAGTGTAGAGGCTTGTGTCTCATTTGGGGTTCATGGAGGTGCCATTTTGGTGGAGGGATGATACAAGAACTATGGGGAGGGACTTGGGGATTTTTGGAGCATGAAATGAACAACCAACACCCACAAAAAAAATTGGGCAGCCCCCTACAAGCTTGGCCGGCCATTTTAGGTGAGGGGGAGAGGAGAATGAGAGTGTGACCAAAAGAATGAGAGAGCCATCCAATCATCCAAGGGAGAGAGAGAGGAATGGTTATCATATGGAAAAAATGATCACCAAGAAACACCAACACTCAACAACCATATCATCTCCCATCATCAACAATCATGTCCACAAAAGTCATGCCATCATGACACAAAGAAAGTCAAGCAAGGTCAAAGGATGGTGCATCATCATGATACAACAAAATGCAAAGGCCCCCTCCACAATTGCTTATTTGCAACAATGCAAATAAGCCCTCCTCCACCAATCTTCGGCCATTGAAAGATACAAATGAAAATGGCCGAAACGGAAAGCAAACTGGCAACTCCAGAAAACTGGTCCCGTAATAAATTACAGGAAAACCCCGATATTGTGCAAACACACCCGCATCTGTATTCCGACCGAAATACAAATGTAATGAGACAACATATACACTGTACTATACTAGGATCTGGCTTAAACCAAAACCGGCTAGTAATATCCGTCCGATCCTGATCCGTGCAATACCGCACGTATCTGATCGAACCCTGCCATATATTTATACGGCCTCTAGAACAAACTGTCCGATCCTGATCCGTGCAATACCGCACGTATCTGATTGGACCTTGCCATATCTCCATACGGCCTCTACAGCTTTTCGCCCGAAAGCTTGAGTAACTGAATGTGTGGTGGACTCTAAAGACTCGTCAATACTATGGCTGTGGATTTAACCACTAGCACGTCAGAGGTATAAGCCAATACGTGACGGGCCACCAGCTATTGACCAAAAGGGACATCGATGAGCGAACTCATCCTGACACCCTACTGAGCCTATCAGTGACAATATCCGTACAGTCCGGTCCGTTCGTCTATGAGCATCGCATGGCGGGCCTAGGGGTTGGTAAAGTCAGACCCCCAAAAGCGGTACAAGTCGTGTCAGAGTGTAGCCCAGAACACCCTGAGATACTACTGGAATACCTACCAGTAAATTTCCTGCCTCGGCCGAGGGCTTCGTGTAATGGCTCTCCTAGACACAGCGCGACCTCACCCCCAATACCGGGAGAGACGAACCCCTGAAGATCCGCTCACTGCCTCTATGTGGCTCGGGACTGTACCCAACTAAAACCTGTTTGCACGTCTCCTTTGAGCGTGGTAGGGTAGTAATCAAAGTACAGTGGGAACTCACACGAGACAAATGACGATCCCCAGGTCGATGAACAAACCTGTACACATGTCACCAGGGAACTGCTATCTGACGTCAGGTATAGGACCAACTAGCATGTTCCCGGCAAGTCCTGTCCGGTGTACTCATAACCCGATGAGCACCTGTATACATCTTAGGTGAACCAACTGACACCAGTGGCTTGTGAGACCGGCCATCGCCCCTCGTCGGGGTCTCGACTGTATACACTAGTCAACTCTGGAGTATCGATGGCCTGTCTCGAAACTCCCACGACTAGGGACCTTTTAAGGATGTGCTTATAGACTGCCAGCTCTCACGTATATGATCGCCCTCATACTCCTGGTAGTCAAGCAAGAATCCTAGGGGCTCTACCAACGTGTAATAGCGACCTGTCAGGTCACCTAAAGCAGTACACAATGATAAAGATAAACCAGATAGCATACTATCATCTCGAGTAAGACTGTCCTACCGGGATAGGTCCTCCCTCAATCATTGCAATCATGTGCCTGCGATCCAATAATTGACTCTGAGGGCACTATCTCCAACACGCATTGCATCCAGCCATTTTACCGAGTCAACGCTCTGAATGGCCTGCTGGAAGCTAGTGGGCTCATCATAATCTATGATGCAATCCTCTCTATCCCCGTCTATGAGAAAACCGTAGTATCTCTCGGGCGGATGAGACTGCCTACTACTCCTGCGGAGCGGCGTAGGAATGTCATTTTCTTTTGAACCCTCTGGTTCTAATAAGCTTTCAGTAATAGTCTGTGGTTCTGGAATTTCTTCCATTTCTATTTCGCTCCCACTTGTTTCCTTTTCTAAGAACTGGTGTTCCAGAAAATGGGCATTACGAGAAACAATGATCTTTTGTTCCTCTGCGTAATAGAAGAGATACCCTCTGGAGTTCTTTGGGTATCCCACAAACTTGCACAGTACCGAGCGTTCCTCTAGTTTGTCCGCATGCTGCTTTTTGACAAAAGCCGGGCATCCCCAGATCTTCAGATATTGAAGATAGGGTTTCTTCCCACTCCATATCTCTTATGGTGTGGTAGGCACGGTCTTAGTCGGAACTCGGTTCAAAAGGTATGCAGCTAATTCTAGTGCATATCCCCAGAATGATCGCGGTAACTCAGTGTTACTTATCATGGACCGTACCATATCCAATAGGGTTCGGTTCCGTCTCTCCGATACACAGTTATGTTGCGGAGTGTATGGAGGAGTAAGCTGAGAGAGAATTCCATTCTCTTTTAAATAATCCATGAACTCGGCACTAAAGTATTCACCACCTCGATCCGATCTTAGTGTCTTGATACTTTTGCCGGTTTGTTTTTCTACTTCATTCTTATATTCCTGGAATTTTCCAAAGGCTTCGGACTTATGTTTCATTAAGAAGACATACCCGTACCTTGAAAAGTCATCCGTAAAAGTAATGAAGTAAGAATAACCGCTTCACGCATGTGTAGACATTGGACCGCACACGTCGCTGTGTACGAGTCCCAAGAGCTCGCTTGCTCTTACTCCGTGTCCAGTGAACGGATTCTTTGTCATCTTTCCTTTGAGAGAGGATTGACAAGTGTCATATGATTGATATTCGAACGGATTCAAATATCCTTCTGCATGTAACTTCGTCAACCTTCTCTCATTGATGTGACCAAGTCTACAATGCCATAAGAAAGTCTGATTTATTTCCGGAGACTTTCTTTTGTGTGTATTCTGGACATTGAAAATCTGTGGTCGGTTTAATACGTATATACCATTGCTTAATGTATCTGACCCAATCATAACTTGATTAAGGTCAATGTTTACAACATTACTTACAAATGCAAATTCATAACCTTCTTTAGAAGTCAAAGATACAGAAATGATATTACAAGTTGCGTTGGGTAAAAAATAGCAATTACGCAAAACCAAAACGTGTCCATCTGACAACCCCAGGTGATAGTCCCCCACGACCTTAGCATCCATGCTAGCTCCGTTTGCAACTTTGAGGGTCATGTCACCTGCCTTCAAAACCCTACGGTTTCTCAACGCCTGCAAAGAATTACAGATATGAGATCCTGATCCGGTATCCAATACCCAGGAAGTGGAGTTTATTGATAGACAGTTTTCAATAACATACACACCTGAAGCTGAAGCAGCAACTTGCTTCAGTTCCTGTGTCCTGGCTTTCCAAGCCCTGCAATCTTTCTTCCAGTGACCACTCTTATGACAGAAAAAGCAATCTTCCTTGCCTATAAGCTTCCCCGCTATCTTTGTTGCATTTGCTTTTCCCTTTGTATCCACTTTACTAACACCGCCCCTTGGTTTGGCGGGGGTTTTCTTCTTCTTTCCCTTGGCTTTCGCCTTGGACCTAGAAGAGGAAGATCCTCCTACAAACAAAGTGGATGTTTCCCTACCTTTCTGTAGGATGCCCTCTGCACTCCTCAGCATGTTGAGGAGTTCTGAAAGTTCAACTTCTTTTTCTTTTAAGTTGAAGTTCAGGATAAACTGGGCGTAAGTGGAAGGAAGGGACTAGAGAATCAAGTCCGTATAGAGCTCGTTCTCTAACGTGGTCCCAAGTTCCGCGAGATCCTCAATGAAGCCAATCATCTTAAGCACGTGTTCCGCTACCGATGATCCGATGGCCAACCTTGCCGAAAATAACTTCTTCGACACTTCGTATCTTGCGATACGAGATTGCTCTCCATACAGTTCTTTTGTATGGAGAAATATGGATTCGAGGTCCATATTCTCATGCCTCCTCTGATGTTCGTTGTCCATAGAGGCAAGCACGAGGCACTTGGCCTTCGAGCTATCGATCTCCCAAGTCTTACGGATTTCCTTATCCGCGACGCTGGAGGTGGGACCTGGGACAGGGGGAGCTTTGGTGGTAAGGAGATACCCCAACTTGTCATAGGTGATTGCCATTTTGATATTCCTGAGCCAATCTTTGTAGTTTGGCCCTGTCAGTATGTTTTTATCTAGTAATAACTTAAGTCCGGTCATGATGTTTGGTCGCTGCAATTAGGAGAGAGAGAAGAAACACTTTAGCATGATGCTCTTGCAAGTTTAGAGTGGTTTTTAATTTGCCTAAACAGGATGGCTCCCACTGTCTCTCGAATCCCTCCTCAAACCAAAAAGGAAGAATTAGTCAGGATCAATCTCACCGTACAATACTTGCTTAACCGTTCGGCCAAGCTGGTGTCGGTACTTCGAGGGAGGTTTTCCAACGCTTTCGCCAAGTTCCTTAATTTAAGAACCTCTTTTCCCTTGGGGCGTAGCCCCGCTAACACCTTTCTAGACACCTACTTGGTTTATATCATTGATCGTTAAGTGAGAAATTTCCCAAGGAGTAGCATATACTCACAGTAGGATCGGGATCCAAATATCATCTCGTGACAAAACTGAAGGAATCCTACCAGAATCATCACACTCCAAATGGTATGCAGTGCTAGCAAGTTTCAGTTCTTTTGAAACTCCCGATGTAGATTTTTTCCCTATGCTCTTATGACCTTGGCGTGAGGTCAAAATGTCATAAGTCACATGTCAACTTCTTCCTATCATTATCCAGGTTAATTTGAACCCACCCATACCTACCCTTGACGTAAGCCAAAATGGCAGTACGACTGTCTCAAACCAACGCATTCTATCTATGCAACAGATAAATATCCGGCAGCTACCAATCACTATGCCTTGGCGTGAGGTCAAAATATATAGCTTGAATACTACCGAATATTTAACTGAAATGATGGATGGCTACGGATGGTTTTGGCAAAACCGTGAACGTAGTGAACTTGATATGATCGATGGAACGAGATAGCTTTTAAAAGGAGTGGCTTAAGCTCCGCGTTTAAAAGTTCTTTTGAAAAGAAACCGAGTGGTTTTTGAAAATGTTCCAACGAGTTTTACTTGGTTTATTTTTCTTTGCATTAGTTCTTTTAATGCGTATTTTTCTTGCATTAGTTCTTTTAATGCGTCCCATCATTTAATCCTACCATTGCAGAAAACAACCAAAATATGACGTACGCTTATGCCATTCGCATTCGCCACGGGGCCCCGTCATTACCCGTTAGGTTACTTAACTAATGACAGAGCGGGGGCTGGGCTAGCGCGGTTGCAAATCATAAGCAACTCCTAAATAATATCATATATGGATATATTGCAATGATAGCCATTTCAGATCACAGATGAACACATTGGATATACTAGGAATCCGCAATTCGTACGAGCCTGTAACGAAAAGCGGATTACACGGTCGCGATGAATAGCCAATACCCCACCCTAGACCCCTACGGGTGCGGCAAACTACCCGCCAAATATCCGAAGTGGAGCAACCTCCCTCAACGACGTGAGTAGGCCACTCGGCACTTCGAGATACCCGGTAGTTTGTGCACCCCACCATAGGTCTATCATAGGAGCAAAAACAGTAAAAAGAAATTATACAATGACGGCCACAACCCCGACCCAGTTGTGCGGCCAAAAATAATATTACATCAATTTACATATTACATGAATTGAAAGATAAAAGAAAACTCTCATCTCACAACCCCCCGGCTATTCATCCGCGACAATCCAACGAATTCATATACACATACCATCAATATTACAGATCACAGATATGTATAACCCCCACTAATCGACGTATAGCGATTAGGAGACGTTCAATACATATATAACATCACAGATATAAACCCTTTAACCATAGTCTTTAGAAGTTCGATAAAAATACGGATTTTCAAGCCCCAAAAACTAATTTTTCTTTCTGGAAAATCTGGGCAGAAAACACATATTTTAAAAATCCCAAAACAACCCCAGAAACAAACTGCACCAAAAATACCCCTCGGCCGAGTCAACTCGGCCGCGGATCCGCGGCGCTTTGATCGATTCACTGGGCTATTTTTCTGCAGATTGTTACAAAAACCCTGTGTCGAATTTTCAGCTAAGATTTATTAATTGTTGAACAGAGGAAAAATTCGACAGAAAGTATGCTTTTCGGGTTCGTTTTGTGACTTTTTTTCCGATCAAACTTCTACTTACTTCGCTAACATGTTAGATAGTGTTTAACTAGGCTCTGATACCACTGTAAGTCCATGCTACCCTTCCGCGGTACTTACGGGGTTGCGGAATTGGTGAAAAACGATTTTCAAGAGGGTGGTAACATGGACTACCGATACGGATCTTTGCTAAACAACTAACTAACAACCTAACTTGAGTTAACCTACTCGGTTAGGGGACTATACCTTTCTTGAACTCCTTCGTCTTCAACACCTCCCGGTGTACGGATCGGCTTCACCTCGTCGTCTCCTTGCGCCGAAGATGGATCCACCCGAAAGCTTCTACCTTTGGCTTCTTCTTCGAACTTTGAAGAAACTAGATCACTTGGTTTGCTAGGCCTTGTGAACTAGAATGAGTAGAGGAATGTTTTGGTGTCTTTTTATCTCTAAGGCAATGAGTCTCAACACATGAGAATGGTTTGCCTTGAGCTAGAGAGAGCAAAAGGAAGAGGGAGAGCTTGAGAATGAGAGAGCTCAAGAGAGAGAAAGCAAAATGAAAGAATGAACCATACTCTTCTCATTCTCACCTCTCATAATCCAAAAGCCATCATAACAAAAATAGTAATCAAGTATTGTGTAAAGGTTTAAGTCAAAATGGCTATATCATTTCATGCACTCATTTTGCATAAATAAACAAGCAAGCAAAAGTCTTTGCCATGGAATGATAGCCATTGTCATGATGATCGTCAACTAGTCCAACCTACTCAACCGGTCAACAAAGTCAACAAGTCAACAAAGTCAACCCTTCAACAACCATGTCACTATAATACTTAATTAATATTAATGTTAATCATATATCGTATTCTCATTAGGGTTAAGCAAAAGTCAATGGTCAACAGTCCACTGTCAACAGTCAACAGTCAACAGTCAACAAACCCTAATGAGAATACTCTGCCTCTGTCTCTCTGTCAACTGTGCATACACACCCGCATCCGAGTTCCGAGGAACACGAATACAAACGAGATAAAACCAACCCCAAAACGTACACTAGGATCTGGCTTAAACCAAAGCCCGCTAGTGTTAACTGTCCGGATACTATACGTGCATAAGTGCACGGATGTGACCGAACCTTGTCGCAAAACCATGCGACCTGTCGCAAAACCATGCGACCTCTACTCTTTTGCCTAAAGGCGAATGGCTTTCTGTATGGGACACTAAAGACTCGACACTACGCCGGCAGTGGGTTTAACCACAGATCGCAAGCGGCACTAGCTGTGCGTAACGGTCCCCAAGTAGATGCCGACAAGAAAACTGACGAGGTGAAACCCATCTGAACTCCTACTGAGTCTGACTATGAAAATCTCTATACAGTCTGGTCTGTTCGTCTGATACATCGCATGGCGGGCCTAGGGGGCGGTAAACGTCAGTCCCCTAATAGCGGTACAAGTCGTGTTTGAGTGAAGCCCAGAACACCCTGAGATAACACTGGAAACCTACCAGTATATCTCGCTTGCCCTGGCCAGGGACTGTAAGTGCACGGCGGTGCCCCGGCCGTCAATCCGACGCCGGAATGCGGAAGCGATGCTAATCTTTAACTTTTCAAACCAGCACCACCACGCACTATAAACCCGGATCGGGCCATTAATCTAGTCCTAGCAAACTAAAGAGTGGTTAGAGAGATATACCGAGCGATCCGTGTCCTTCGGTCTTCTCGTCGTCGTCCCGATCTCCCCACGGAATTTCAGGTCTCCACAAAGTCGCCGGAAGGGCACCACGCCGCCTGCTTCTTTTACGGGCTCCCACTTCTGGACCGAGACAACTCGGGCACGAAGTTGGCGAGTCGACGTGCCCAAGATTTGCTGTAGTATAGTGTAGTGAGCTATGTGTCTCATGGGGTTTATGGGAAGTTGCCTTTTTGTGGAGGAGAATGATATATCAACTTTTGTGGGGAAACTTAGGGATTTTGTAGCATGGAAAGAGCAAAAAATCCCCACTACAATTTTGGACAGCCCACCCATCATGTTGTGGCCGGCCATGGCAAGGAGAATGGGGAGAGAGTGTATCAAAATGGGGGGAGCCTCACAAATAATGCAAGTGAGAGGAATGATATGTGATCATGAGAAGAAGAATGATCACCAACAAATCCACACTCCATCAACAACCATGATTACTCCAAAAAGTCAAGCTATCATGAGAAGAAGAAGAGGTCAAATGGTGGTGCAACCATCATGAAGCAATAATATGCAAAGACAACCCTCGAAAATACTTATTTGCACAAATGCAAATAAGCCCTCCTCCACCAATCTTCAGCCAATGAAAGATACAAAGAAATATGGCTGAAACGGAAAACAAACTGGCAACTCCAGAAAACTGGTCCCGTAATAAATTACAGGAAAACCCCGCTACTGTATATACATACCCGCATTTGTATTCCGACCGAATAGAAATGCAATGAGACAAAATCTACACTGTACTATACTAGGATCCGGCTTAAACCAAAACCGGCTAGTATTATCCGTCCGATCCTGATCCGTCCAATACCGCACGTATCTGATCGAACCCTGCCATATATCCATACGGCCTCTAGTACTAACCGTCCGATCCTGATCCGTGCAATACCGCACGTAGCTGATCGAACCCTGCCATATCTCCATACGGCCTCTACAGCGTTTCGCCCGAAACTTGAGTAACTGAATGTCGGGGACTCTAAACACTCGTCAATACTATGGCTGTGGATTTAACCACTAGCACGTCAGAGGTATTAGCCATACGTGACGGGCTACCAGCTATTGACCAAAAGGGACGTCGATGAGCGAACTCATCCTGACACCCTACTGAGCCTGTCAGTGACAATATCCGTACAGTCCGGTCCGTTCGTCTATGAGCATTGCATGGCGGGCCTAGGAGGTTGGTAAAAGTCAGACCCCCAAAAGCGGTACAAGTCGTGTTGGAGTGTAGCCCAGAACACCCTGAGAAACTACTGGAATACGTACCAGTAAATCTCCTGCCTTGGCCAAGGACTTCGTGTAATGGATCTCCTAGACACAGCGCGACCTCACCCCCAATACCGGGAGAGACGAACCCCTGAAGATCCGCTCACTGCCTCCATGTGGCTTAGGACTGTACCAAACTAAAACCTGTTTGCACGTCTCCTTTGAGCGTGGTAGGGTAGTAATCAAAGTACAGTGGGAACTCACACGAGACAAATGACGATCCTCAGGTCGATGAACTAACCTGTACACATGTCACAAAGGAATTGCTATCTGACGTCAGGTAAAAGACCAACTAGCATGTTCCCGGCGAGTCCTGTCCGGTGTACTCATAACCCAATGAGAACCTGTACACATCTTAGGTGAACCAACTGACACCAGTGGCTTGTGAGACCGGCCACCGCCCCTCGTCGATGTCGCGACTGTATACACTAGTCTACTCCGGAGTATCGATGCCCTGTCTCGAAACTCCCACGACTAGGGACCATTTAAGGATGTGCTTATAGACTACCAGCTCCCACGTATATGATCGCCCTCATACTGCCGGTAGTCAAGCAAGAATCCTAGGGGCTCTATCAACGTGCAATAGTGACATGTCTGGTCACCTAAAGCAGTACACGATGATAAAGATAAACCAGATAGCATACTATCATCTTGAGTAAGACTGTCCTACCGGGATAGGTCCTCCCTCAAGCATTGCAATCACGTGCCTGTGATCCAATAATTGACTCTGAGGGCACTATCTCCAACAATCTCCCACTTGCACTCAAGGCTAATTATTGCGATGTCGCATACTCACAGCCCGTGTGATACCGAACACCCAACTCCTCTACTAATCAGTCTCACAAAGCCTGTTTGCGAAACTATTGCGTTCGAGGAATAGCCTCAGTGAGTGGATCCGCTATGATGTTTCTTTCTATGTCTCTCTATATCTCAAGTTCGCGGAGAAACCCATCTCCCGAAATGAGCAATACCTGTCTTAGAATGTGTCTGGATGTCTGATGGGACCTAGCTTATAAATGAACTCCAAATCCAAACTTCTTAGACTGTATCGTCAACTGAACTTAATCAGTATCCTGCGCCATGCCTCCCTCAGTATTGCCTTGGACCACCTGTCCAAAATACTGCCCATCGTCAGAAGAAAAACAACAACTCTGACAACCTCCTTGTCGTCCAGGTCATCTTGGAAGCCTGGAATGATAACTGTCTCTCGAAAGAGGCTTTCGTTATCATATCCCTAGAACATCCACTTATGTTCTAAAACTGCTTCCGATTGTTTCTCCAGGATTGGATCAATGTCAACTTATTGCATCTAGTGCAAGAACACCATCTCGTGTGGTACTTGAAATCTCATGATTGACTCAATTGCCTAAGCAAGTGATCTGCCAATCATGCACATCCCTCTCCGCTTTAGTCAGTAAGACACCATTAGAGAGGGTGACTCCATCACCTGCAGGTACACACCGTGCCAGGAGTCATCCATTTAAATACTCTTAGAATGCTGTCTAAGTACCCTTAATTGGGAAACCACCCAAATCTGGATCTAAAACCATAGATCTAGTAACCAGTATGTCTGATATAATGTCCAAGTCCCATGTGGAGAAACCACTGTGTGACGACCAAAGTATAACCGATCGTAGTATAGGAATATCACTTCCTACTCTGTGTATGTCATCCAAATACCAGGACATCATACCCTACTACCTTCTGAATAGATCCATCCCCTATTCTGATGAAGTCAAACCTATGACTGTCACATCAGAAATAGATGATCTTTCTCCGCTACATCTGCTTTAGTCTATAAATAGGCATAAGCCACATGTCCACCAATGCTTCCGCTGCTCCCACTGACTAAGACAACCCTCTAGCAAAGTCATATAAACGTACACTTCTAAAGCTAGTTCAGAACGACGCTACACTCATCCTCCTGCCGGGTCTCACAGTCTGGAACAACAGCAATGGCAAGTCTGGGTAAACAAGAACCTCCCTGTCACCGTCCTTGAGGCTACCGGAGTACCTCTCGGGTGCCTGAGGTTACCCACCGTATCTGCGGAGTAGCCAATGGAATGTCAAACCAGATTGAATCTTTAGGTTCCTATCAAATCTTCAGTAATCTTTTGTGGTTCTGGAATCACTTCCAATTCTACCATACTCCCACTACTGTTTTCTGAAAAAACTTTTTTATTAAAACTGTGGCGAGTTTAGAACAATATCACTATTGATCTTCCAGATGGTAGAAAGTCAGCCCTCGTCATAGCTTGGGTCAACCCACAAACAGCCATTACAGAAACGTGCCTTGAGTTATCCAGAGTCTGGTTTTAAGCATAAGCCGGACAACTCCCCGTACCTTACGTTAAGATACGAACTGTTCTATATCTAATATAGGACCAGAGGCACTGATTTAATTGAACCAGATTCAAATCATGCAGCTATCTCCAGTGCATGTCAACTAAATGGAAGGAGGCCGATCAGCGTTACTGAACTTAGGAATACTTCCAATTATGAGTAACCCGAAAGAGAAGAAAGTTCTCTTAATTATTTCTATCAACTGAAAACCATACACAAGTATCTACATCTTCGATCACTTTGAAGAATCCTGATACTTGCAATGCTTGGTTCTCTACTTTTTCCATATACCCATAACTTCTCAAAATTCGGACCCTGTGTTTCTACGAAACACTTGTCTAAAAACTAGAGAAGTCATAAGTAAACCGAATATAGTACGAGAACCAACCCCTTTGTCCTCATGGACGCTGGATAACATACAATACTCTGTATAAGTCCCTTGAGTCTAATGACTCACTCCCTGTGTGTTGCAGGTTGAAAATTGTACTTATGGTTAAGAAGAATTACACCGCTGTTAAATGCTCCTTACCTAACCATCCACTGATATAGGTAAATGTCGTAGACATAATTTCAAAAAGGCATATCTCACTCTATAAAAATAGACGTACAGATATATCAATTTGAAATTGGTGCATAACAACGGATATTCAAAACCAAATATTTGCCGTCCGGCAAACAATCCAGGTGACTTCCTCAAATATCACCGATTACAAAGAATCCCGATATAATGAGGATAATCACCTAATTCCCAATAACTTACTCCCACTCATCATCTGTAAATCCATACAGATGTGAGAATCATACCTGGTAATATACATACCCTGGAGCAAGTGTCTAATTGGGAAATCAGTTTTCCTTTAACAGTACACAGTGAAACTGAAACATTGAAATGTTTCGATGGGGTATCCCGGTATTCCTAGTAATGCCTCTTCCAGATTCACAACTGTAACCGTGTAATTCTTTGCCACCTTTCCAAATCCCTTTCTATGCCTTTAGTCATTACCTTCTGTACACCCCTTTAGGCCAAATGGTTTTCTTCCTTCTCTACTGTTCGGCACCAGCCTATGGTTTGGAAGAAGACTATCCAATAAGCATATTGGGTGTACTGTCCTAATCCTAGGGACACTCGCAATGCGAGAGAAGGTGAAGATAAAAGAAAACTGAATAAACCTTATTCCTGTTTCTCCTGAACCAGAATCCATCCCCGAACTGAAACAAGTTCCTTTCGAGTTCGTATATAACCATACGATGGAGTATCCAATAAACTGTGGATCTTCGTAGCGATACGGAGTGTCCTGGAGAAATACAAAGGTGATTTAGGATTAGCGAAGAAATACTTGGTATGGTCGTGAATAGCAGTCACAGTTTACTTTGCCCTCTTACTAATCCCTTGATATGTCTTTACTTAATACCTTCTCTACACCATCGTTAGGCTAATTGGTTTTCTTCATTCCCTACCGGTCGGCACCTGCCCATGGTTTGGAAGAAGACTATCCAATTTGCGTAATAGGTGTACTATCTCCTAAACCAAGGAGTATTCGCAACCTGAGAGAAGGTAAAAGGAAAAGACAATTGAATAGTCCTATTCGTTTTCTCCAGAACCTGAAACCATCCTCGAATAAATTCCTTCGAGTTCGTATCTTACCATACGATGGTTTTGTCCAATGGAAGTGGACGTTCGTAGTAATACGGGGTGTCCTGGAGAAAAGGGTAAAAATAGGAGTGGCAATAAGGTTTGCAACTCTGACAATCCAAAAGCCAGTGTTTAAGAAGGTTCGGTCAACTTAGTCACTGAGTCATAGTCTTAGGGTCGGGTCAATGGTCGCTGCCAAAGAGAGACAGAAAAGAAACACTCAGCGTGCACTCTATCCTAGATCAGAATGGTTACCAATTTATCTAATCTGGAAACCTCCCACTGTACCGTAAAATTCTCCTCCAAACCTAAAAGAAGAATTAGTCGGGATCACCCGAGAAGTAAACCAACTCATCAGTGGGAATCGGGATCCAACTATCATCGCATGATAACGTGACGGAATCCGCTCACGTCATCACACTCCAGAAGGTATGCGTATATCTGGCAAGTTTCAGTTTCTTTAGAAACTCCCGATGTGGATTTTTTCCCCATGCTCTTATGACCTTGACTTTGGCCAACAAATCATAAGTCACATGTCAAGTTCTACCCGTCATTCTCCAGGTTAATTTGAGCCTACCCGCACAAGCCCTTGAGTTTGGCCAACAAGGCTATACGACTGCCCCAAACCAACGCATCTATCTATGCTGCATATGAATACCCAACAGCTACCAAACACTATGCCTTGACTTTGGCCAACAAACACAGCTTGAATACTATTGACTACCCATATGAAACGACGGAGGGCTACAAATGGTTTCTGGAGAAAAACTTTAACGTAAAGAACTTGATATCGTTGAAGGAACTGATAGCTTTTATGAAAATATAGTGACGAAAACCTTTGCTAAAGAGGCCACTCCCGGTGAAGGGATCTCGGCTCTTTCCCGGTAGAATGAGGTGCAGGATATTCGGACTGAATACCACGATGCAAAGCAAAAGTAATCGGCTATAGTGAAGTTATTTCCCTGACGCAAACTTTTTGTCCAAGGGGTCACTCCCGGTGAAGGGATCTTGGCCCTTGCCTCGTCGACTGAGGAGCAGGATATTCCAACTGAATACCACGATGAAAAACAAAAGAGAACGTCCTTGCAATAACAGCTTTTTGAAAAAGTGTTCTAACAACATCAGATTAGGTTTGTTTAACTTGCAATGATCCGAATCAATGCAGTCCCATCAATTGATCACACCACAAAGAACGAAAATAATGACGTACGTATATGCCATCCGCATTCGCCACTGGGTCCCATCATTACCCGTTAGGTTAGCTAACTAACGACAGAGCGGGAACTGGACTAGCGCGGATGCAAAACATATACAACATCTACTAGTATATATATCAATATATAATATTTCGCTCAAGGCATGATAAAAATGCTACAACACAGAAATGTACAGCATCACAGAACAATACAGATATCTGGGATCCCTGGGTTTTACAGAGCCACTACTGAAACCCGACGCTCCCCTGGCCGTGTGGATAGACTGTGCAATGAAATCCTAGATCCCTACGGGCGCGGCAAGTAAAATGCCAAAACCTGAAGCGAGGCAGCCCCCTTCAGCATCATTAATGGACCACCCAGCACTTCACGGAATCCGGTAACTTGGGCACCCCTACTGGGTCAACCTGTACCCCCTACGAGTGTGGCGAATAGCCCGCCAATTCTAGAGTAAAGCCCCCTCCGTCTCAATGCCATGAGATGCGGGCTTGTTGCCCTCTAGAACCCGGCTATCCGTGCACCCCACCTTGGGGTAATCCTAGTACAAAAAGTAAAATATACATACAACGGGTACATCGACCGCAACCTGGTCGTGCCCCAAAATAATAATACAAACGGGCAGTGACGGAAGTCCACATGTCGGACGCTCGCTCCGCAACACCAAATGTACATAATACAACAAAACTATACTACCACTGCAACCAGGCTATCCCCCACGACCGATCCGCAACATCACAGCATAACACAGAACATCAACGTGAATGTCACGTTCGCAAATCCGTCTGACCGGGCTATAGCAGTTAGACAGGATTTACCGATCAAGTGACATTCACGGTCGCAGATATAATGTAAATACTGTGAACTAATGTTTTTAATATTTTCGATCGATCAAATTTTACCAAGTGGGCCCCAAGCTTTACTGTAGCAGTTAAAGAAATTCTGGGCCCAAAAAATAATATTCCAAAACCCCAATTTCACTGCTTAAAGATCGCTGTGCAAAATTGGTGCACTGAAGGCATTGTACTGCGGCGGAACCGCGGCCAGAAGGGGGGTTTGGCCGCGGTTCCGCGGTCATCCTACAGCATCAGTTCACCAAATTTTCACAGAAGTCTTATCATTCCCTGCACATCATTCTTCAATGACCTGAAAAAATTTTCGAGCTAAAAAAATTTCGACAGAAAACTGATGTTTTGAAAAACGCGGTTTTGGAACATTTGTCCGATCGGAAGTGTAAACACATTAGGCCAAGCTAGACTAGGTTAATGGGGAGGCTCTGGTACCACTGTAAGTACATGGCGGAGCCCCGGCAGTCAATCCGACGCCGGAATGCGGAAGCGATGCTAAACTTTAACTTTTCAAACCAGCACCACCGCGCACTATAAACCCGGATCGGGCCATTAATCTAGTCCTAGCAAACTAAAGAGCGGGTAGAGAGATATAACGAGCGATCCATGTCCTTCGGTCTTCTCGTCGTCGCCCCGATCACCCCGCGGAATCTCCGGTCTCCACCAAGTCGCCGGAAGGGCACCACGTCGCCTTCTTCTTTTACGGGCTCCCACCTCTGGACCGAGGCTACTCGGGCACGAAGTTGGCGTGTCGACGTGCCCAAGATTTTCTGTAAAATAGTGTAGTGAGCTATGTGTCTCATGGGGTTTATGGGAAGTTGCCTTTTTGTGGAGGACAATGATATATCAACTTTTGTGGAGGAACTTGGGGATTTTGTAGCATGGAAAGAGCAAAAAATCCCCACTACAATTTTGGACAGCCCACCCATCATGTTGTGGCCGGCCATAGCAAGGAGAATGGGGAGAGAGTGTATCAAAATGAGGGGAGCCTCACAAATAATGCAAGTGAGAGGAATGATATGTGATCATGAGAAGAAGAATGATCACCAACAAATCCACACTCCATCAACAACCAAGATTACTCCAAAAAGTCAAGCAATCATGAGAAGAAGAAGAGGTCAAATGGTGGTGCAACCATCATGAAGCAATAATATGCAAAGACAACCCTCCAAAATGCTTATTTGCACAAATGCAAATAAGCCCTCCTCCACCAATCTTCAGCCAATGAAAGATACGAAGAAATATGGCTGAAACGGAAAACAAACTGGCAAGTCCAGAAAACTGGTCCCGTAATAAATTACAGGAAAACCCCGCTATAGTATATACATACCCGCATTTGTATTCTGACCGAATACAAATGCAATGAGACAAAATCTACACTGTACTATACTAGGATCCGGCTTAAACCAAAACCGGCTAGTATTATCCGTCCGATCCTGATCCGTACAATACCGCACGTATCTGATCGAACCCTGCGATATATCCATACGCCCTCTAGTACTAACCGTCCGATCCTGATCCGTGCAATACCGCACGTATCTAATCGAACCCTGCCATATCTCCATACGGCCTCTACAGCGTTTCGCCCGAAACTTGAGTAACTGAATGTCGGGGACTCTAAACACTCGTCAATACTATGGCTGTGGATTTAACCACTAGCACGTCAGAGGTATTAGCCATACGTGACGGGCTACCAGCTATTGACCAAAAGGGACGTCGATGAGCGAACTCATCCTGACACCCTACTGAGCCTGTCAGTGACAATATCCGTACAGTCCGGTCCGTTCGTCTATGAGCATTACATGGCGGGCCTAGGAGGTTGGTAAAAGTCAGACCCCCAAAAGCGGTACAAGTCGTGTTGGAGTGTAGCCCAGAACACCCTGAGAAACTACTGGAATACGTACCAGTAAATCTCCTGCCTTGGCCAAGGACTTCGTGTAATGGATCTCCTAGACACAGCGCGACCTCACCCCCAATACCGGGAGAGACGAACCCCTGAAGATCCGCTCACTGCCTCCATGTGGCTTAGGACTGTACCAAACTAAAACCTGTTTGCACGTCTCCTTTGAGCGTGGTAGGGTAGTAATCAAAGTACAGTGGGAACTCACACGAGACAAATGACGATCCTCAGGTCGATGAACTAACCTGTACACATGTCACAAAGGAATTGCTATCTGACGTCAGGTAAAAGACCAACTAGCATGTTCCCGGCGAGTCCTGTCCGGTGTACTCATAACCCAATGAGAACCTGTACACATCTTAGGTGAACCAACTGACACCAGTGGCTTGTGAGACCGGCCACCGCCCCTCGTCGATGTCGCGACTGTATACACTAGTCTACTCCGGAGTATCGATGCCCTGTCTCGAAACTCCCACGACTAGGGACCATTTAAGGATGTGCTTATAGACTACCAGCTCCCACGTATATGATCGCCCTCATACTGCCGGTAGTCAAGCAAGAATCCTAGGGGCTCTATCAACGTGCAATAGTGACATGTCTGGTCACCTAAAGCAGTACACGATGATAAAGATAAACCAGATAGCATACTATCATCTTGAGTAAGACTGTCCTACCGGGATAGGTCCTCCCTCAAGCATTGCAATCACGTGCCTGTGATCCAATAATTGACTCTGAGGGCACTATCTCCAACAATCTCCCACTTGCACTCAAGGCTAATTATTGCGATGTCGCATACTCACAGCCCGTGTGATACCGAACACCCAACTCCTCTACTAATCAGTCTCACAAAGCCTGTTTGCGAAACTATTGCGTTCGAGGAATAGCCTCAGTGAGTGGATCCGCTATGATGTTTCTTTCTATGTCTCTCTATATCTCAAGTTCGCGGAGAAACCCATCTCCCGAAATGAGCAATACCTGTCTTAGAATGTGTCTGGAAGTCTGATGGGACCTAGCTTATAAATGAACTCCAAATCCAAACTTCTTAGACTGTATCGTCAACTGAACTTAATCAGTATCCTGCGCCATGCCTCCCTCAGTATTGCCTTGGACCACCTGTCCAAAATACTGCCCATCGTCAGAAGAAAAACAACAACTCTGACAACCTCCTTGTCGTCCAGGTCATCTTGGAAGCCTGGAATGATAACTGTCTCTCGAAAGAGGCTTTCGTTATCATATCCCTAGAACATCCACTTATGTTCTAAAACTGCTTCCGATTGTTTCTCCAGGATTGGATCAATGTCAACTTATTGCATCTAGTGCAAGAACACCATCTCGTGTGGTACTTGAAATCTCATGATTGACTCAATTGCCTAAGCAAGTGATCTGCCAATCATGCACATCCCTCTCCGCTTTAGTCAGTAAGACACCATTAGAGAGGGTGACTCCATCACCTGCAGGTACACACCGTGCCAGGAGTCATCCATTTAAATACTCTTAGAATGCTGTCTAAGTACCCTTAATTGGGAAACCACCCAAATCTGGATCTAAAACCATAGATCTAGTAACCAGTATGTCTGATATAATGTCCAAGTCCCATGTGGAGAAACCACTGTGTGACGACCAAAGTATAACCGATCGTAGTATAGGAATATCACTTCCTACTCTGTGTATGTCATCCAAATACCAGGACATCATACCCTACTACCTTCTGAATAGATCCATCCCCTATTCTGATGAAGTCAAACCTATGACTGTCACATCAGAAATAGATGATCTTTCTCCGCTACATCTGCTTTAGTCTATAAATAGGCATAAGCCACATGTCCACCAATGCTTCCGCTGCTCCCACTGACTAAGACAACCCTCTAGCAAAGTCATATAAACGTACACTTCTAAAGCTAGTTCAGAACGACGCTACACTCATCCTCCTGCCGGGTCTCACAGTCTGGAACAACAGCAATGGCAAGTCTGGGTAAACAAGAACCTCCCTGTCACCGTCCTTGAGGCTACCGGAGTACCTCTCGGGTGCCTGATGTTACCCACCGTATCTGCGGAGTAGCCAATGGAATGTCAAACCAGATTGAATCTTTAGGTTCCTATCAAATCTTCAGTAATCTTTTGTGGTTCTGGAATCACTTCCAATTCTACCATACTCCCACTACTGTTTTCTGAAAAAACTTTTTTATTAAAACTGTGGCGAGTTTAGAACAATATCACTATTGATCTTCCAGATGGTAGAAAGTCAGCCCTCGTCATAGCTTGGGTCAACCCACAAACAGCCATTACAGAAACGTGCCTTGAGTTATCCAGAGTCTGGTTTTAAGCATAAGCCGGACAACTCCCCGTACCTTACGTTAAGATACGAACTGTTCTATATCTAATATAGGACCAGAGGCACTGATTTAATTGAACCAGATTCAAATCATGCAGCTATCTCCAGTGCATGTCAACTAAATGGAAGGAGGCCGATCAGCGTTACTGAACTTAGGAATGCTTCCAATTATGAGTAACCCGAAAGAGAAGAAAGTTCTCTTAATTATTTCTATCAACTGAAAACCATACACAAGTATCTACATCTTCGATCACTTTGAAGAATCCTGATACTTGCAATGCTTGGTTCTCTACTTTTTCCATATACCCATAACTTCTCAAAATTCGGACCCTGTGTTTCTACGAAACACTTGTCTAAAAACTAGAGAAGTCATAAGTAAACCGAATATAGTACGAGAACCAACCCCTTTGTCCTCATGGACGCTGGATAACATACAATACTCTGTATAAGTCCCTTGAGTCTAATGACTCACTCCCTGTGTGTTGCAGGTTGAAAATTGTACTTATGGTTAAGAAGAATTACACCGCTGTTAAATGCTCCTTACCTAACCATCCACTGATATAGGTAAATGTCGTAGACATAATTTCAAAAAGGCATATCTCACTCTATAAAAATAGACGTACAGATATATCAATTTGAAATTGGTGCATAACAACGGATATTCAAAACCAAATATTTGCCGTCCGGCAAACAATCCAGGTGACTTCCTCAAATATCACCGATTACAAAGAATCCCGATATAATGAGGATAATCACCTAATTCCCAATAACTTACTCCCACTCATCATCTGTAAAGCCATACAGATGTGAGAATCATACCTGGTAATATACATACCCTGGAGCAAGTGTCTAATTAGGAAATCAGTTTTCCTTTAACAGTACACAGTGAAACTGAAACATTGAAATGTTTCGATGGGGTATCCCGGTATTCCTAGTAATGCCTCTTCCAGATTCACAACTGTAACCGTGTAATTCTTTGCCACCTTTCCAAATCCCTTTCTATGCCTTTAGTCATTACCTTCTGTACACCCCTTTAGGCCAAATGGTTTTCTTCCTTCTCTACCGTTCGGCACCAGCCTATGGTTTGGAAGAAGACTATCCAATAAGCATATTGGGTGTACTGTCCTAATCCTAGGGACACTCGCAATGCGAGAGAAGGTGAAGATAAAAGAAAACTGAATAAACCTTATTCCTGTTTCTCCTGAACCAGAATCCATCCCCGAACTGAAACAAGTTCCTTTCGAGTTCGTATATAACCATACGATGGAGTATCCAATAAACTGTGGATCTTCGTAGCGATACGGAGTGTCCTGGAGAAATACAAAGGTGATTTAGGATTAGCGAAGAAATACTTGGTATGGTCGTGAATAGCAGTCACAGTTTACTTTGCCCTCTTACTAATCCCTTGATATGTCTTTACTTAATACCTTCTCTACACCATCGTTAGGCTAATTGGTTTTCTTCATTCCCTACCGGTCGGCACCTGCCCATGGTTTGGAAGAAGACTATCCAATTTGCGTAATAGGTGTACTATCTCCTAAACCAAGGAGTATTCGCAACCTGAGAGAAGGTAAAAGGAAAAGACAATTGAATAGTCCTATTCGTTTTCTCCAGAACCTGAAACCATCCTCGAATAAATTCCTTCGAGTTCGTATCTTACCATACGATGGTTTTGTCCAATGGAAGTGGACGTTCGTAGTAATACGGGGTGTCCTGGAGAAAAGGGTAAAAATAGGAGTGGCAATAAGGTTTGCAACTCTGACAATCCAAAAGCCAGTGTTTAAGAAGGTTCGGTCAACTTAGTCACTGAGTCATAGTCTTAGGGTCGGGTCAATGGTCGCTGCCAAAGAGAGACAGAAAAGAAACACTCAGCGTGCACTCTATCCTAGATCAGAATGGTTACCAATTTATCTAATCTGGAAACCTCCCACTGTACCGTAAAATTCTCCTCCAAACCTAAAAGAAGAATTAGTCGGGATCACCCGAGAAGTAAACCAACTCATCAGTGGGAATCGGGATCCAACTATCATCGCATGATAACGTGACGGAATCCGCTCACGTCATCACACTCCAGAAGGTATGCGTATATCTGGCAAGTTTCAGTTTCTTTAGAAACTCCCGATGTGGATTTTTTCCCCATGCTCTTATGACCTTGACTTTGGCCAACAAATCATAAGTCACATGTCAAGTTCTACCCGTCATTCTCCAGGTTAATTTGAGCCTACCCGTACAAGCCCTTGAGTTTGGCCAACAAGGCTATACGACTGCCCCAAACCAACGCATCTATCTATGCTGCATATGAATACCCAACAGCTACCAAACACTATGCCTTGACTTTGGCCAACAAACACAGCTTGAATACTATTGACTACCCATATGAAACGACGGAGGGCTACAAATGGTTTCTGGAGAAAAACTTTAACGTAAAGAACTTGATATCGTTGAAGGAACTGATAGCTTTTATGAAAATATAGTGACGAAAACCTTTGCTAAAGAGGCCACTCCCGGTGAAGGGATCTCGGCTCTTTCCCGGTAGAATGAGGTGCAGGATATTCGGACTGAATACCACGATGCAAAGCAAAAGTAATCGGCTATAGTGAAGTTATTTCCCTGACGCAAACTTTTTGTCCAAGGGGTCACTCCCGGTGAAGGGATCTTGGCCCTTGCCTCGTCGACTGAGGAGCAGGATATTCCAACTGAATACCACGATGAAAAACAAAAGAGAACGTCCTTGCAATAACAGCTTTTTGAAAAAGTGTTCTAACAACATCAGATTAGGTTTGTTTAACTTGCAATGATCCGAATCAATGCAGTCCCATCAATTGATCACACCACAAAGAACGAAAATAATGACGTACGTATATGCCATCCGCATTCGCCACTGGGTCCCATCATTACCCGTTAGGTTAGCTAACTAACGACAGAGCGGGAACTGGACTAGCGCGGATGCAAAACATATACAACATCTACTAGTATATATATCAATATATAATATTTCGCTCAAGGCGTGATAAAAATGCTACAACACAGAAATGTACAGCATCACAGAACAATACAGATATCTGGGATCCCTGGGTTTTACAGAGCCACTACTGAAACCCGACGCTCCCCTGGCCGTGTGGATAGACTGTGCAATGAAATCCTAGATCCCTACGGGCGCGGCAAGTAAAATGCCAAAACCTGAAGCGAGGCAGCCCCCTTCAGCATCATTAATGGACCACCCAGCACTTCACGGAATTCGGTAACTTGGGCACCCCTACTGGGTCAACCTGTACCCCCTACGAGTGTGGCGAATAGCCCGCCAATTCTAGAGTAAAGCCCCCTCCGTCTCAATGCCATGAGATGCGGGCTTGTTGCCCTCTAGAACCCGGCTATCCGTGCACCCCACCTTGGGGTAATCCTAGTACAAAAAGTAAAATATACATACAACGGGTACATCGACCGCAACCTGGTCGTGCCCCAAAATAATAATACAAACGGGCAGTGACGGAAGTCCACATGTCGGACGCTCGCTCCGCAACACCAAATGTACATAATACAACAAAACTATACTACCACTGCAACCAGGCTATCCCCCACGACCGATCCGCAACATCACAGCATAACACAGAACATCAACGTGAATGTCACGTTCGCAAATCCGTCTGACCGGGCTATAGCAGTTAGACAGGATTTACCGATCAAGTGACATTCACGGTCGCAGATATAATGTAAATACTGTGAACTAATGTTTTTAATATTTTCGATCGATCAAATTTTACCAAGTGGGCCCCAAGCTTTACTGTAGCAGTTAAAGAAATTCTGGGCCCAAAAAATAATATTCCAAAACCCCAATTTCACTGCTTAAAGATCGCTGTGCAAAATTGGTGCACTGAAGGCATTGTACTGCGGCGGAACCGCGGCCAGAAGGGGGGTTTGGCCGCGGTTCCGCGGTCATCCTACAGCATCAGTTCACCAAATTTTCACAGAAGTCTTATCATTCCCTGCACATCATTCTTCAATGACCTGAAAAAATTTTCGAGCTAAAAAAATTTCGACAGAAAACTGATGTTTTGAAAAACGCGGTTTTGGAACATTTGTCCGATCGGAAGTGTAAACACATTAGGCCAAGCTAGACTAGGTTAATGGGGAGGCTCTGGTACCACTGTAAGTACATGGCGGAGCCCCGGCAGTCAATCCGACGCCGGAATGCGGAAGCGATGCTAAACTTTAACTTTTCAAACCAGCACCACCGCGCACTATAAACCCGGATCGGGCCATTAATCTAGTCCTAGCAAACTAAAGAGCGGGTAGAGAGATATAACGAGCGATCCATGTCCTTCGGTCTTCTCGTCGTCGCCCCGATCTCCCCGCGGAATCTCCGGTCTCCACCAAGTCGCCGGAAGGGCACCACGTCGCCTTCTTCTTTTACGGGCTCCCACCTCTGGACCGAGGCTACTCGGGCACGAAGTTGGCGTGTCGACGTGCCCAAGATTTTCTGTAAAATAGTGTAGTGAGCTATGTGTCTCATGGGGTTTATGGGAAGTTGCCTTTTTGTGGAGGACAATGATATATCAACTTTTGTGGAGGAACTTGGGGATTTTGTAGCATGGAAAGAGCAAAAAATCCCCACTACAATTTTGGACAGCCCACCCATCATGTTGTGGCCGGCCATAGCAAGGAGAATGGGGAGAGAGTGTATCAAAATGAGGGGAGCCTCACAAATAATGCAAGTGAGAGGAATGATATGTGATCATGAGAAGAAGAATGATCACCAACAAATCCACACTCCATCAACAACCAAGATTACTCCAAAAAGTCAAGCAATCATGAGAAGAAGAAGAGGTCAAATGGTGGTGCAACCATCATGAAGCAATAATATGCAAAGACAACCCTCCAAAATGCTTATTTGCACAAATGCAAATAAGCCCTCCTCCACCAATCTTCAGCCAATGAAAGATACGAAGAAATATGGCTGAAACGGAAAACAAACTGGCAAGTCCAGAAAACTGGTCCCGTAATAAATTACAGGAAAACCCCGCTATAGTATATACATACCCGCATTTGTATTCTGACCGAATACAAATGCAATGAGACAAAATCTACACTGTACTATACTAGGATCCGGCTTAAACCAAAACCGGCTAGTATTATCCGTCCGATCCTGATCCGTACAATACCGCACGTATCTGATCGAACCCTGCGATATATCCATACGCCCTCTAGTACTAACCGTCCGATCCTGATCCGTGCAATACCGCACGTATCTAATCGAACCCTGCCATATCTCCATACGGCCTCTACAGCGTTTCGCCCGAAACTTGAGTAACTGAATGTGGGGGACTCTAAAGACTCGTCAATACTATGGTTGTGGATTTAACAACTAGCACGTCAGAGGTATTAGCCATACGTGACGCGCTACCAGCTATTGACCAAAATGGACGTCGATGAGCGAACTCATCCTGACACCCTACTGAGCCTGTCAGTGACAATATCCGTACAGTCCGGTCCGTTCGTCTATGAGCATCGCATGGCGGGCCTAGGGGGTTGGTAAAAGTCAGACCCCCAAAAGCGCTACAAGTCATGTCGGAGTGTAGCCCAGAACACCCTGAGATACTACTGGAATATCTACTAGTAAATCTCCTGACTTGGCCAAGGACTTCGTGTAATGGCTCTCCTAGACACAGCGCGACCTCACCCCCAATACCGGGATAGACGAACCCTTGAAGATCCGCTCACTGCCTCCATGTGGCTCGGGCTTGTACCCAACTAAAACCCGTTTGCACGTCTCCTTTAAGCGTGGTAGGGTAGTAATCAAAGTACATTGGGAACTCACACGAGACAAATGAGGATCCCCAGGTCGATGAACTAACCTGTACACATGTCACCAGGGAACTGGTATCTGACGTCAGGTATAAGACCAACTAGCATGTTCCCGGCAAGTCCTGTCCGGTGTACTCATAACCCAATGAGCACCTGTATACATCTTAGGTGAACAAACTGACACCAGTGGCTTGTGAGACCGGCCACCGCCCCTCGTCGGGGTATCGACTGTATACACTAGTCTACTCTGGAGTATCGATGCCCTGTCTCGAAACTCCCATGACTATGGACCATTTAAGGATGTGCTTATAGACTACCAGCTCCCATGAATATGATCGCCCTCATACTGCCGGTAGTCAAGCAAGAATCCTAGGGGCTCTATCAACGTGCAATAGTGACCTGTCTGGTCACCTAAAGCAGTACACGATAATAAAGATAAACCAGATAGCATATTATCATCTTGAGTAAGACTGTCCTACCGGGATAGGTCCTCCCTCAATCATTGCAATCACGTGCCTGTGATCCAATAATTGACTCTGAGGGCACTATCTCCAATAGGGACTACTTGTGTAATGGCTCTCCTAGACACAGCGCGATGTCAACCCCCAATATCGGGAGAGACGAATCCTGTCTAACCGTCACTGCCTCCAAGTGCTTTGGGACTGCACCCAACTACTACCTGTTTGCATGACTCCTTTGAGCCGTGGTAAGGTAGTAATCTAAGTACAGTAGGAACACACTCGAGGCGAAGTGACAGTGTCAAGTCAGCGGACTAAGCTGTACTCATGTCACCTGGGAACTGATAACTGACGATAGGTATAGTACCAACCAACAGTTCCCGACGAGTCCTGTCCAGTGTACTCGTAACCTAACGAGCACCCGCATACTATCTCAAGTACGACGTGCTGACGGCTGTGGGACAGACCGTCTCCCACACTGGGATGAGAAGCGCATACGCTAGTCTACTCCAGAGTATCGATGCCATGTCCCGATAGTCCTGCGACTAGGGACCTGCATAAGGATGTGCTTATAGATTACCCAGCCCCCACTAGTGTGACTGCCATCACAACGCTGGTAATCAAGTAATGATCCTAAGGGCTCCACTAATGTGTATAGGTGATATATTAAAATAATCACATGTACACATTGAAGTAGAA
Organism: Agapanthus africanus; assembly: GCA_030015575.1. Classification (NCBI taxonomy): domain Eukaryota; kingdom Viridiplantae; phylum Streptophyta; class Magnoliopsida; order Asparagales; family Amaryllidaceae; genus Agapanthus; species Agapanthus africanus. The sequence continues at coordinate 247,542,650 of JASDDO010000026.1, forward strand.
ACAAACCAAGTAGCATACTACTATATTGAGCAAGATTGTCTATACAAGGTGAATATCCCAAGCTTCCATTAAGTAATATACAAACTAGTATGGTACAGTAATGGCCTCTAGGGCATATACACTAACAGGTTTCAGTTTCGGTTATTTTTTATCGGTTTTCGATCCGGATCGGTTGTTGCTCACTTGTCACGACCCGAAGGTACGGAACGTGACTGGAACTTAAATTACGAAACGTCTAAAAGCGTAACGTAATATAAGTAAGCCAAAGCCCCAAAATCTAAACCATTAAGCAAAAAGAGTGAAGGAAAACTTTGTTAGTTATATGTATGCCGTAGAGGCCATTACAGTACATGGGATGTATATTGTAGTGGATTCTTGGACATATATAGGAAGGACTTTCTTTCTCGATATGATAGTATTCTATTTGGTTGCACTTTGTCTTAACATGTTGACTTGTATAGGTAATGTTGTCTTGCTCTCGCATGTTGACAAAGCCCTTAGGATGTGTACTTGACTACAAGAACTATGATGGTAATGGGGCCAAAGGTAGTCTACAAGTACACCCTATAATAGTTCCCCGTCGAGGGAGTATCGAGACAGGGCATCGATACTCCAGAGTAGACTACCGTATACACTTCTTGACCCATATGATGGGCGATGGATGATCTCATATCCATTGGTGTTTGACATCCGAGAAAGTATACGGGTGCTCAGTGGAGACTGGGTACACTGAACGGACTCGCCGAGAACTCCTAGATGGTATTATACCTATCATCGGATAGCAGTTCTCTGGTGACACTGGTACAGGTTAGTCTGTAGACCTGAGATCGTCATAGAGACTTGTTTGATTCCCACTATGCTTTGATTTCCATCATACCACGGTCAAGAGATCATGAAAAAAGGTGGTTTTTGGGTACAGTCCCGAGTCACAAGGAGGCAATGAGCGATATGAGGGGTTTCGTCTCTCCTGGTATTGGTAGTTGATGTTGCGCTATGCTCGATTGGCCATAACTTGAAATCCCTGGCAAGGGTTACTAAGATTTACTAGTAAGTGTTATCAGTAGTTTCTCGAACCGTTATGGACCTTACATCGGCATGACTTATCAGGCTATTGGGGTCTGACGTTAAACCACCCCCAGGTTGTTGATATGCGACATATCAGATGAAGAGACCGGACTGTACAGTAGTGTTACTAATTGGATTCGCAGGAGTTATAGCAGGCTTGCTTGTTGATCTTCTGATCGCTCAATACCTGGGTGGCCGTTACGTTTAGCAGACCGCTTGCGGCTTGTGGGTGTTTGATATGATCATCACCTACTGCCGGCGTATTGATGAGTCTTTAGAGTCCTACACAGAGGTTTCCTGGTTCATGTGAAACGGAGTAGGGGCACATATGTGATATGTGCGGGACCGAGATTAATGCGCGTATGTGATACCGCATTCTATTATCGTGATATGTGACATCAAAGGTTATATGAGTTATAGCCAGGTTCGGATTATGTTTTGATTCTATAAGTTGTTACATTTGATATTAGTTGGCTATATGTAATATAGCCGGATTATTAAATTGATTTTATAATTTAATGTATAATTAATATATTTGAAATATTAAATTACATTAACTAATATTGGCTCACTTAAGTATTCATTTTTCTCATTATGATACATTAATATATATGTGATATATGTAAATTGTATTGTTTTTGCACATATAAATATATGTGATATATTTTAGTGTGTCATGCTAGATTACACATGCAACATGTATGTTTGAGACTCATACTATACTAGGGTTTATGTTAGGGTTTCATTAATCATTAAGTAATTACAAATTAGTGGATTTAATCATAGCTAGAAGCTTGTAGAAGCTTGTTGATAAGTATTGACTAAGTCCACTCCTTTGTTTTTACTAAAGATATTGTGTGACCTAACCGTTAACCCTTTACCATAGTTAACTCTCTACATGAGTTAGTATATGGTTGTTATACTCACCCATGGTTGCATTTGAATAAAATGAAATATTTTTCATCACTTCATCTTCTTCATCCTCTTGAAGCTTTCTAGCTTTTGACAAAGTGATGAAATAAAATGAGAAAATCAAATATAAAGTGAGCAATATTCCTACTTCATCATCCTCTACTATTAGCTATTTAGTTTAGGGTGTTTGCTTCACTAATCTCACCATTAGTGAAGAGGTAGCATGAGCTTGAGTCTCCTCGATGTAGATCATCTTCGGCTTCGAAGGCATCGAGCAAGCTTGTTCATTTCTTCATGTGATCCTTACTAGAGTTCGGATGTTCACTACTAGGCGCGAAAGGACTACTACATGGAGATTTAGAAGTGAAGGACCGGTCTACAAAGGTGTATTCCGCATTCACTTAGATGTAAAGTTGTTTACATATTATGTTTAACCAAAGTCTCTAGTTCGATTACTTGGTTGGTTTGTTCAGAACCCCAAAATTTTAATATAGAATGTTTGATGATTTCCAAAACCTTCACATGGTGCTAAGCTAACCCAACAGTGGTATTGTCACGACCCGAAAAGTACGGAACATGACCGGCACTTAAACTACGACCGCAAAAGTACGGAACATGACCGACACTTAAACTATAAAACGTCTCGAGGCGTACGTAATCTAAGTAAGACAAAACCCAGAAATCCAAACCAAGAAAAGCAGTAGAGTGAAGGAAAAACCAATTTTAAAGCAAGAAGTTTAACAACATAAGCCGAAGTATGTATTTTTAAAATTGTAGGATTCCCATCGACGATAGCAAGGTTTCGGGAGGCATCGTCCATGCTATTTTCAATTTTTTATCGTTTCGAGGAACTCTAAACTAGAATCGATAACTAGAAATTAATACGGAAAACATATAGTAAACCATTTACTATCTAAGTGAAGAGGAAATCGAACCTTTGTAGATCGGTCCTTCACTTTATATGCTCCTTGTAGTAGTCCCTTCGCTGCGATCATCGTGCTCCCGGACTCTCGGACGGCTCCATGAGAAGATAGCAACGGTATTGCTTGAAGTCTTCGAGGCCGAAGATGATCTACGTCGGGGGATTACTAACTCAAGCTACCACTTCACCAAAGTGAAGCAAAAACCCTATACTAAAGTGCTAGTCTTGTAGAGGATGATGAAATAGAAAGTGGGTACACTTTAGAATTTCTTTTCTCACATTATTTCTCTCTCTTTATCAAACCCTAGCAAGCTTTTTGAAGGAGAAAGAAGATGAGCTCAAGAAAAATAAGAATGAAAACTAATCAAGAGAGAGAGTGAACCATGGTCAGTGAGTATCATATACTAACTCATGTAGAGACATTACTATGGATACATAATAATGGTTAGGTTAATTAATATCTAATGTAAAAACAAAACTAGTGGACTAAGTCAATGCAACCATAACCTTCATGAAGCTTCATGCATAAGATCCCATCATCTACTAATTTTAGAATTACTTTAAATATAAAAAACCTAAAACGATAATTGGTATGGTATAAGTCTTATACACCCATGTAAGTTGTATCAACAACCATGATACAAAATGAACACAATTAATATATATCACATATATAATAAGTGTGCACAAGTGAGAAAAACAAATGCTTAAGTGAACCAATGTTAGTTGATGTAAATTAGTATATCATATATACAATTATACACTAAATTATCAAATCAACACTTGACATAATAATCCGGCTATATCTCATATAACCAACTAACATCCAATGTATCGACTTATCGAATCAACACTTTATTCGATAACCCGGCTATATCTGATATAACCGACCGATACAAAAGTCATGAGAATAGAATATGGTTCCACATACACGCATTATTCTCGGTCTCGCACATATCACATATGTGCTCCTATTTCGTTTTGCCTGAGCTAGTAAAACTTCTATATAGGACTCTAAAGACTCGTCAATACGCCGGCAGTAGGTGATAATCACATCAAGCACCCACAAGCCGTCAGCGGTACGACCTGGACATAACTGTAAGTGCACGGCGGCGCACCAGCCGTCAATTCCGACGCCAAAATGCGGAAACGAAAAACTTTAATTTTGCAAACAAGCAAACCGGCACCACCGCGCACTATAACCCGGATCGAACCATTAACTAGTCCTAGCTAACTACAAGAGGGGAAGAGAGATATACCGACTGATCCGAGTCCTCCGGTCTTCTCATCGTCGTCCCGATCTCCCACGGAAACTCCGGTCGTCGCCTCCTCGCTGGAAGGGCACCACATCGTCTGCATCTTTTACGGGCTCCCACCTCAATACCGAGGCAACTCGGGCACGAAGCTGGCAAGTCGACGTGCCCAAGATTTGCTGTAGAATGTGTAGTGCTCATGTCTCATTTTAGGGTTCATGGAGATTGCCTTTTGTGGAGGAATGATACAAGCTCTTTTGAGATGGAACTTGTGGGATTTTGTGAAGCTTAATGACCAAAAATCCCACCACCAAAAATATGGGCAGCCCCTCTTGGCTTGGACGGCCACGCCAAATGTAGGAGGAGAGAATGGGAGTGAGTGAGGGAGTGAATCAATCAAAAGAATGAGAGTCTCTCATAATCCAAGAGAGAGAGAAAGCTATCATGCAAAGAAATGATCACTATGAAAGTCTAACACTCAAACAACAATCATCACACCCCTTCATAACCAACCATGATCATAAAGCATGATGACTTCAAAAAGGTCAAGCCATCATGAAAGAAGAAGTCAAAAGGTCAAGTGATGGTGCAGCCATCATGATCCAACCAATATGCAAAAGACCCCCTTCCAAATACTTATTTGCACAAATGCAAATAAGCCCTCCTCCACTAATCTTCGGCCAATGAACGATACAAATGAAAATGGCAGAAATGGAAAGCAAACTGGAAACTCCTGAAAACTGCTCCCGTAATAAATTACAGGAAAACCCCGATACTGTGCATACACACCCGCATCTGTATTCCGACCGAAATACAAATGCAATGAGACAAAATCTACACTGTACTATACTAGGATCCGGCTTAAACCAAAGCCGGCCAGTAATATCCGTTCGATCCTGATCCGTGCAATACCGCACGAATCTGATCGAACCCTGCCATATATCCATACAGCCTCTAGTACTAACTGTCCGATCCTGATCCGTGCAATACCGCACGTATCTGATCGAACCGTGCCATATCTCCATACGGCCTCTAGTACTAACTGTCCGATCCTGATCCGTGCAATACCGCACGTATCTGATCGAACCGTGACATATCTCCATACGGCCTCTACAGCGTTTCGCCGAAACTTGAGTAACTGAACGTGGGGGACTCTAAAAACTCGTCAACACCTTGGTTGTGGATTTAACCACTAGCACGTCAGAGGTATAAGCCAATACGTAACGGGCTACCAGGTATTGACTAAAAGGGACGTCGATGAGCGAACTCATCCTGACACCCTACTGAGCCTGTCACTGACAATATCCGTACAGTCCGTTCCGTTCGTCTATGAGCATCGCATAGCGGGCCTAGGGGGTTGGTAAAAGTCAGACCCCCAAAAGCGGTACAAGTCGTGTCGGAGTGTAGCCCAGAACACCCTGAGATACTACTGGAATACCTACCAGTAAATCTCCTGCCTCGGCCGAGGGCTTCGTATAATGGCTCTCCTAGACACAGCGCGACCTCACCCCCAATACCGGGAGAGACGAACCCCTGAAGATCCGCTCACTGCCTCCATGTGGCTCGGGACAGTACCCAACTAAAACCTGTTTGCACGTCTCCTTTGAGCGTGGTAGGGTAGTAATCAAAGTACAGTGGGAACTCATACGAGACAAATGACGATCCCCAGGTCGATGAACTAACCTGTACACATGTCACCAGGGAACTGCTATCTGACGTCAGGTATAGGACCAACTAGCATGTTCCCGGCGAGTCCTGTCCGGTGTACTCATAACCCAATGAGCACCTGTATACATCTTAGGTGATCCAACTGACACCAATGGCTTGTGAGACCGGCCACCGCACCTCATCGGGGTCTCGACTGTATACACTAGTCTAATCTGGAGTATCGATGCCCTGTCTCGATACTCCCACGACTAGGGACCTTTTAAGGATGTGCTTATAGACTACTAGCTCCCACGTATATGATCGCCCTCATACTGCTGGTGGTCAAGCAAGAATCCTATGGGCTCTACCAACGTGTAATAGCGACCTGTCAGGTCACCTAAACCAGTACATGATGATAAAGATAAACCAGATAGCATACTATCATCTCGAGTAAGACTGTCATACCGGGATAGGTCCTCCCTCAATCATTACAATCACGTGCCCGTGATCCAATAATTGACTCTGAGGGCACTATCTCCAACAATCTCCCACCTGCACTCAAGGCTAATTATTGCGATGTCGCATACTCACAGCCCGTGTGATATCGAACACCAAACTCCTCTACTAGTCAGTCTCACAAAGCTCGTTTGTGAAACTACTGCGTTCGAGGAATAACCTCAGTGAGTGGATCCGCTTTGATGTCTCTTTCTATATCTCTCTATATCTCATGTTCGCGGAGAAAACAATCTCCCGAAATGAGCAACACCTGTCTTAGAATGTGTCTGGATGTCTGATGGGACCTAGCTCATAAATGAACTCCAAATCCAAACTTCTTAGACTGTATCGTTAACTGAACTTAATCAGTATCCTGCGCCATGCCTCCCTCAGTATTGCCTTGGACCACCTGTCCAAAATACTGCCCCTCGTCAGAAGGAAAACTATAACTCCGACAACCTCCTTGTTGTCCAGGTCACCTTGGAAGCCTGGAATGATAACTGTTTCCCGAATGAGGCTGTCGTTATCATATCCCTAGAACATCCACTTATGTTCTAAAACTGCTTCCCACTGTTTCTCCAAGATAGGATCAATGTCAACTTATTGCATCTAGTGCAAGATCAACATCTGGTTTGGTACTTGACATCTCATGATTGACTCAATTGCCTAAGCAAATGATCTGCCAATGATGCACATCCCTCTCCCCTTTAGTCTGTAAGACACCTTTAGAGAGGGTGACTCCATCACCTGCAGGTATACTACCGTGCCAGGAGTCGTCCATTCTAAATTCTCATAGAATGTTGTCTAAGTACCCTTAATTGGGAAACCACCCAAATCTAGATCTAAAACCATAGATCCAGTAACCAGAATGTTTGATATGAAATCCATTTCCTTTGTGGAGAAACCACTGTGTGACGACCAAAGTGTAACCGACCGTAGTATAGGAATATCACTTTCTACACTGTGTATGTCATCCAAATACCATGACATCACACCCTACTACCTTCTCAACAGATCCATCCCTTATTCTGATGAAGTCAAACCTATGACTGTCACATCTGAAATTGATGATCTATCTCCGCTATATCTACTTTAGTCTATAAATAAACATAAGCTACCTATCGACCAATGCTTCCGCTGCTCCCACTGACTACGACAACCCTCTGGCAGAGTCATATAAACGTACACTTCTAAAGCAAGTTTAGAACGACGCTACACTCATCCTCCTGCCGGGTCTCACAATCTGGAACAACAGCAATGGAAAGTGTGGGTAAACAAGAACTTCCCTGTCACCGTCCTTGAGGCTACCGGAGTACCTCTCGGGTGCCTGAAGTTACCCACCTTATTTGCGGAGTGGCCAATGGAATGTCAAACCAGATTGAATATTTAGGTTCCTATCAAATCTTCAGTAATCGTTTGTGGTTCTGGAATCACTTCTAGTTCTACCATACTCCAACTACTGTTTTCTGAAAAAATCCATTTTTATTAAAACTGTGGCGAGTCTAGAACAATATCACTATTGATCTTCCAGATGGTAGAAAGTCAACCCTCGTCATAGCCTGGATCAACCCACAAACAGCCATTACAGAAACGTGCCTTGAGTTATCTAGAGTCTGGTTTTAATCATAAGCCGGACAACTCCCCGTACCTTAACATCGTTAAGATATGAACTGTTCTATATCCAATATAGTGTTGCGCCACGGCAGCGCCCCGGCCGTCTATCCGAGGCCAAATTGCGGAATCAAAAATTTTCCTTACTTGGAAACCGGCGCTACCGCGGACAAAATACCCGGATCGTAACCATTAACCTAATGCTAGTTAACGAGAGATGGGAAGAGAAGTATACCGAGTGATCCGAGTCCTCCGGTCTTCTCGTCATCGT